>CM021102.1:123383425-123911465 GCA_007115665.2 Sequoiadendron giganteum
TATCAATCCTGTTCCACTTTTTTGGGAATTCAAAGTATAGGGTTTTGCTCCAATCTTTTTTGTTCTCTTCCAAACTAAGTTTTAGATCTAAACCTATAAAAAGACCTACAAAACATAATATATTGTTGATTTACTTATGGAGGTTTCCCTTGTTCAAAAACCTAGTTTGGTAATTAAACCTTGATGGAAATAATGAATCTTGAATGTAAATGTGAACATAAACCCTAACCTTAAGTGTGTTTAAGATTAGGAAGTATGAAATGCAATGCAACCCTATTCTATTGTGCTAGAATGAAATGCATGAATAAAACATGAAGATGCATGACTCACTTTGGGAGATTTCTAATCAACTTAATAATCCATAATATATGCATGTGCCTTCCTTAGGCTAAAATTAGAGTGATAATGGAGGATGGAATCACTTAGGAAACAAGTCATTAGACTTGGCTTGATAGCTAGTTGCATCTCCCCAACCTAGAATCCATCATGATTCACCATAGGAAACCATAATCAACCCTTGAAAATTCTATATCTTGAATGAAAGTGAGCTTGAAGACCTACAAAAACACTTTAATGTTGCTCCAAGACTTCAACATTGCTTTCTCTTGAAACTTGAATGCTCTTGTGAAGAATGCTTGTGGATGCTTAGATATTGAGATTGCACTTCTAGGTTATTGCTTGAATGAAATAATGACTTAGAAGCTTTTTTACATAATAAATACTTCCTATTTTACCATTATTTAGATCTCAAAATCCAAAACCAACCAGAGATTTGAATTAAAAACTTAAATTTCCTACTCAAACCCTAAAAAGTACCCACATGGGACTCATACGCCACTATTGGCATATGGGTCCCACCTAGGGGGCCACATTTGTTGGAAGTAGCATATGATTCCTATTAGAAACTGAAAATTCCTACCATTTTTTCTAAGATTTTAGGTTCCCATGATAAAAATTTTGATTTCAACACTTAGAAACAAAGTTGTGAAATCTGCTCAAATGGCCCACTTCAAAAAATCACAACTTGAAACCTTTTAGTTTCACCCCAAATCACTTCACAAACATGTTCACCTACCATATGAAAGTGTTTACACCTAATTTTATCTTCCCATGACGTGATTCGATGAAGTTACGAAACACCAAGTTGAAGGGTTCAAAAACAGTTTGTTGGTTGCACAATGTTAAAAGTGCAAAAAGGGTCAACTTTGGAGGACAATATTGAGCAACTAAAAGAATTTCATGACAAACCAATTGGTGTCTTGAGTTGTCTCTATTTTAATCTACATTCATTCTAATTTTTCAGATTCTTAGCACATCATTCAGTATTATTTCAAAATCAAAACCAAATGAACTTTGCATAGTTTTTCTTATTGTATTCCTAGAAAAGTCCACATAGGACACTTTAACATTCAATATCCGGTGAAGGCATGCGGTTTGGTAGAAAAAACCTATTGCACACATGTTCATTTGACCTAAGTGAACTAATATCTAGGGTGGAAGCTTCCAAAAATTAGATTTGATATTTTTTCTAGGTAGCAAGTTGATGGTTTCTAACAAATGAAATTTGCAAAAAAGGCTAAACAAGCAACTTTGAACATTGATAGTTTAGAACCCTAATAACTCCATGCCAATTCATTGGACAACCATATTCCCCTATCATAAATTAAAATTTTGGTACATTTTTATGGCTCCACGAGAACATTTGATCAATTTTTCAAGACAATTCTGGCGGCTACTTGGGTTATTTTGATCATGGTGAGCTGCAATATTTTGTCTTATGAATCAGCAATTGCAAATTGAGAGCCATTTAGTACAATTTTCTCTATGTACAAAATGCAAGGGAGACATGCACATGGTTGAGATACACTTATTACATGCTACAAAAACCTAGTATGCATGATATATATGTTGATGCTTTACAAGAAAGATAATACCTTGGAAGAGAAGGGAAAACTTGATACATTTAGTTGCAAATATATTTGACAAAAATAATTTGGTGAAATATGATTAGACATGATGAATATTTTCAAGTTATTGATATAGGATGAATAACCAATCATTACAATGGCTACTTAAGGATGATAGCGACTTATGTTGATTGTCTTCATTAAGTGAAAAGTTTAAATATGTGATAGTAAGAGAAGAAGAGAAGATGGAGTTTGCAAAACTCTTAGACCGTGTGCCCATTCCAATGAAAAAGTGTTTGGAAATCTAAAAGATGCTACGATAACCAAAGGTCATCGATGTTGTTTTCAATGATAATGATGCATGTTGATATAAATCATAACATGGATGATAATAACCAAAAAATAAAATACCAAGTCATGTACAACATAGTATTCATACTGCAAATTTGAGTAGTTTGAATTATGAATATATTGCGGTCCAAAGATTGATAGAAAAAAATACATGAGTGTCACTATTACAAAATAAAATCACAAGCCAAAGGGAGTGGTACATTTTATTAGAGATCTAAAGCCATTGATAGCATAAAAAAGATGATATAGGCACGTGCAATTCAAATTTTTAAATCTTATTTGGGCAACTAATTACAAATGTGCAATGTGCGCACACTAGCACCACAATTCATGACCTTGAAATAGTAGAAAATTCTACATGAAATATGAAATATGAAAAAAAGCTTACTGTCCTAATGCCATAACTTATAATGTTGTTATCATAGGCAAAGTCTTTTAGATTGATCATGCTACAAAGGTTGTTTATAAATAGGACTAAGATAAGCATAAAGAGGCATGATAAATTGTTTTAAGGGTAAAGAATATTATTTCTTCTAAGATTATTTTAGAAGGATCAAATCAAAGAAATCATGTTATTCATCATCATATTGGAATGGGAATTTCTTATCTCACAATTTGTGCTCTGAGGCCATACAACAATGAAACATTGGAGATCAAAATTTCATGCATGAAACACTTTATTGGGAGAAGCCTTTTTCAAGATGATGTGCCAACTTTAATACCTATAATACACATTTTAATGGTGATTTAGTCACGCTTTACGCAAAGTGAAATATTTAGGTCATAAGCATATAATATTATGGGTTTCGATGGACAATATATTATGCCAACAAATGGTGATCCAACCAGTGGCCTGTCTTAGGGCCTGTAAAGCATATGTGAGATGGCATGGTTTGATGTAAATATCAAAGCTCACATATGTTGCAGGGTCATATAGTGAATTCCACCCTACTCACGACACGGGACACCATTTATTGAGTTTCAAACTACCATTTTTTACCTCTTTCCAATTATTTCCTATACAAGCAGTTGATCGATATTGATAAGAGATGAATGTTCATATATAGAATTTCTATAAACAAATTATGGGCATGTGTTTTAGGGTTTAAAAGGCATCAAACATAAATCATTTGGAGAGAGACAAAATGGAATAAATGATGAATATAAATGTTCTAGGACACTGAATTGAGAATATTGGAGTGATGATAGTTCTAATGAAGATGAAGAGTCCTAGATTGACAATGAGAAGATTTTCCTATACGAAGGCCAAGCTTAGATATCATTACATTGTCATCAAATATCATATCTCAGTGATGATAAATTACCTCTATAAAGCATGTGATGGAGCGCAGTTTGAGAGAACATCAAATATTATGGGCCTACATTTCATTTTGAATGATATAGAATTCAATCGGCCACCTCACGATGTTGCAACTAAAGTTCCAATTGGGTATAAATCTCTTGGCTTTTACACTCATGCATTACAACATAGCAAAGTAAATAATTTTTTTTATGATTAAGAGATTTGAGGAGCTGAGTACTCTCTATAGATATGACTATGAATACATTAGACACTTCATTCATTATGAGGGTGTAGGGATGCAGAGGAGGAAAGACAGATTGAAGAACAACCACAGATTATAAAAACAAACATAGAATTAGTTTTAAGAGAAACCATTGACACAAAATAGGGTATACATTAGATGCCTGTTGAAAATAGAGAGCTGCCATTGCTCTGCATTGATACATTCATTCATCCATTCCCAATACAAAGTATCTACCCTTATACATATTTAAAACAGAGTTCATCTCCAACATCGGGAGAAGCTTCTTGAATACGTCACATAAAAGTAGAAGAGTCTAGAAACAAACATATGTCACTAGATACATCGATGAAGATAGAAGGAATAAATATGATGGTTGGAGTAGTAAGAAAAATAGGGAAGATTAAATATGCATCTAAGCTAGAAGCCACGTCACCAACACTCCCCCTTAATCTTCGTTGTCATATATGTTTGCAATGCCAATTCCTTTTCTCTTCATTTTCCATTGACTGTTGTCTTCTGTTATCTCTTGCTAATGTCCATAACTAGGTCTACTGACTTTGGAAATCCTTTTCCTTTCTTGATATCTTCAATCCATCTTCAAATCCAATGATGCCTCTCTTCCATTTTCCTCCCACAATCAATTTTATTGCAGTTTTTTTTGTTTGACAACTTCATGTGCCTTCTTTTTAGAAAATCATTGAGCATTACTTTGCTTAGTTCTTCAAAAGCTGCTATTGTACCAAACTTCAATTTTAGTGGCCTATTCCATGATTAACACTAGTCTACTACATTTCTTTCTTGAAACTACAAACCATACATTTTTTTTAACTATAATGCCATTCTTTTGACTACATCCAACTACTGCGGCAGTTTCTCAAACTCATGTTTTCAATTCTTCAAAACATTAAACTAAAACTTTTTGCATCTTTACAATTTGCAAATGTCCTGCTTGACAACAATTTATTTTTACTCAAATCATTTTTCATCCATTTTGAACATTCATACCTTTCATAATTTTTATTGATCTTCACATATGAACATTTATAAAATCTTTTGAACATACCTATAAGCTTTTCCCAACTAGAACCATAACACCATCCACAATTCATTTTTATACAATCTGTCATAGATTCATTATTCCATTCTTTGTTCCAACACATCTTTTCAAAATGATTGCTTAAAACAAAAATTTTACATGGATACAAATCCAAACACATGTCTTTAGTGTGACCTTATCTATTACAATGAGAACATTGAATTTATTTCTTTCTTTGCACTGATTTGTTTAAACATATATCATGTTGAACATCATTTTCATTTTTTTCATCTTTGCCATATCCAAGGCCTACATATTTTGGCCTCATAACTAGTTGAATGTGCTCTCTTATTCCTTGCCCATATTTTCCCAAACCTTTTCCTTTAAATCCCATTTTCTGCATGATCTTTAAACCAACATTCTTTCATTGACATCACAAGATTCATTGTCATATTTATTTTGATACGCATTACCGAGTTTGTCTTTAATACAAACAACTTCAATAAAATTACACTTATCCAATGACCGATCATAAACACAACACAAATATTTAGCATCACATGAATCATCACATATTAATGGTTTTGTCTTCAAAATTTCATTATCTTGTTTTAGTTTTGATATTTCCTTCTTCTGCAAATTGTTTTCATCTTCTACCTTTTTTAACTCTTTTTCTACCCTTTAAACTTTTCTTCTAAATCATCAAACATTTTAACTTTTTCTTCTAATTCTTCATTCTTATTTTTGAATTTTTCTAATTCTTTTTCAAGATCATAATTTTCATCTAAAAGATTACACTTTTCCATTTGTTTTTCTTTTAAAAGAGATATCATTTCTGATTTTTTTTTCTTACATTCCTTCAATTCTTCTTCCAAATCATTTGTTTTTACTTTCTTTACTCTATCAGCTTTTCCCATTGAAATATACAAAAATTAAACTCACCTTTTCATTTGATTACGATGTGTCTTCAACCTTCATTTCAACTTTTCAATACCTACAAACTTCCTTTACGTTGACTATAACCATAGACTTCAGAAAAATTTATATTCCTTTAAAAAGAAACTTCAAACAACAAATCTTCTAGAACTACACTCTTCCAAGATCTTCTAGTCTTTTCTAAAAC
Source organism: Sequoiadendron giganteum (assembly GCA_007115665.2). Lineage (NCBI taxonomy): Eukaryota > Viridiplantae > Streptophyta > Pinopsida > Cupressales > Cupressaceae > Sequoiadendron > Sequoiadendron giganteum. The sequence goes on from CM021102.1 coordinate 123,389,390, forward strand.
ACTCGATAAAAATTATATCATAACTGCTCAAAAAGAAATATCAGATTTACATTCACCTTTGGCTCTCAAAAAACTATGACCTTTTGCAATTCTTAAATTTTTTGCAGTTTTCTATCCTCTTCAATCTTCGATTCAGCTCCACACTAACCTTCTTCAGTATATCTTTAGTGATTAGCAGTCCTTCTTTGGTAGCTTTTCTTCTTTACCAGCTCCTCACAAGACTTCTTTGTCTAGAGCCTTCTCTAGCTAACTCCTAAAATCTTCTTTTCAATTCTGCCATCAAACTCTCTCACCTCAAACTTGCCTTCATTTTTTTCTACAACTTGGTGATTAACTTCCCATTTCTGCAATCTCCCTAGATCGGTCTGCTCTGATACCACTTGTAGGGATGTAGAGGAGGAAAGACTGATTGAAGAACAACCACAGATTATAAAAACAAATATAGAATCAGTTTTAAGAGAAACCATTGACACAAAATAGAGTATACATTAGATGCCTATTGAAAATAGAGAACTGCCATTTCTCTACATTGATACATTCATTCATCCATGCCCAATAAAAATTATCTACCCTTATACATATTTAAAATAGAGTTCATCTCTAGCATCAGGAGAAGCTTCTTGAATACGCCACACAAAAGTAGAAGAGTCTAGAAACAAACAGATGTCACTAGATACATCGATGAAGATAGAAGGAATAAATACGGTGGTTGGAGTAGTAAGAAAAACAAGGAAGATTAAATATGCATCTAAGCTGGAAGCCACGTCACCAACAGAGGGGACTCTACTTGTGAGTTCTACTGGAGAAGAGTTAATTTTGGATTGTGGTCACCGAGAAGCTCACTAAATTTGGATTCTTTGTGAAACAAAGAACATAATCATTTTTCTTGAATGGATTGGGGAGTGGAGTAGAAGATTCAAATCACAACACAAGCCAAGGAAAAAACCCTAAAACCAGTGCAATAGAAGCGGGTAAACCACAAATAAAAATGATAGCAAAGAGATCTTTCATATTGAAGTGAGATTATTAAAATTCTCTTTGAAACCATGACACAATGCTGTGACAAAATTATCGAAGAGACTGGCATTTCGAAAGGAGTAATTCAAATGTCTCTTTGATATCTTGAAAGGATAAATGAGCATATAATTTTATTCGAGAGAAGAATCAACATTGAAAAGATAAACTGATAAGTATCTTTGATCCTTCAATCATAGTGAAAACATAAAAATAGTTTATTTCCATGAAATGTGCTGAGGATTTTATATTTAAGTGGAAATTTATGAATTCCTTTCCCCCTAATGACTATAGTAAATAAAATATTATTTGAATGGGGGGTGAAAATTATCAAATGAAATTTTCCACAACATGACATTATTTTGGGAGATATAATAATATAATTTACATTTTCATCGAGGGAGTTAAATATGGAAAATTGTGGAGCAGGTAATTATTTTTATCGAAGGATATATTTTGGGTGATAATACAAGGTGAAGCTACGAGCAAAAGGGGAGATAATATTTATTATTAATTTTCACGGAAACGAAGAAAATGGAGATTAAAATATTTTAATTTATTAAAGAAAAATAATAAAGAGACGCATCAAACTGATGTGTGAAGGTTCACAACCCTAAAAATAAAAAGTATATATGTAAAATTAAATCATCAATCATCATAATTAGAAAATTAGGTTAGGAAAATCATCAGTAGTAGTAGATAGGGTCATCCATTATCTTATCATCTTTCACTCAACCATTTTCATATTTCAAAAACTTTTGCAATTAATGTATATATTTTGAAGCAATATAATGGATAAGACTGCTCATAATTGGTGATTTATTTCTAGTGTTCTATTGTTGTGTTAATATTTATGCTTATATGCTGATGTGTTGTCTCCAAAATGGTTTTCCTTGACTATTCAAATTTATACAATTTGTTAGGATACATGTGTTGTTGCTGTGTGATTTTCTTGATTGGGTTCTGACTAAAGTGAATTAAAATTCCTTTCAAGTAATTCATATGAATTGTTTCCTATCAAAGAGTAAAATCCTTTAAAATTTATTATTTTTATTGGTTTCCCTCAAGCTAAGAATTAGAAATACTTTCATGATATCAGAGTAATTTGGGAGAATAACACTAGGATTCGTAAAGAAGAGTATAGTAGCTGAAAAAACTACACATTTGTACAACGTGCACACATCCAAAGTGGCCAACAAGTTAGAATTAACCTAAGAAGTATATTCACCCACTTTACATATTTGTCTCCATCATCATCACCCAAATTTGACTCCATTCACCCAATAGGATTAGGAACTAGTCATATTTAGAACATTTTATACAAGCTTTACTCATTCATTTGATTCTCAAAATATTGACAGTAGAAATTAGTTATTATCCTAGTATCTATTTCACGTCCATGTGCCATTGTGAATAGATTTCCCAAATTAGAGATCATATTTAAACATTCAAATCTACCTCATCATTTATGGACACCCGCCTTGGTTTAGCAAAGCCTAAAGAGCAGGGCATTATCAAGCATATTCATCTCATTCGTTAACCAAAAACCTAATAAGAGACCAAGACCATCTTAAGGTTCAAAACCTACATTTTTGAGACCTAACATATTGGTGACTTCACTAGGGACAAGCCTATAAAACTCCAAATCTAGACCGCTTCATTATAGAGCCGTAAAAGTTTTTTACATCCTATAATTACACCTCACATAATCGAGTAGGGGATTCCACTGGGGTAAACCAAGAACAATTTAAAAATCCATTACACTTTCAGTCAAAAATTGAAGGGTGCTACAAATTTCTTCTTGAAGTATGTATATAAATTATTCTTTTCCCTATAGACATTATGGTACAATTGAGAATTTTGGCAATGTAAGTAGTGCTCATTATACACAACAAAACATTCATGCACCACAAGCCTCATATCAAATAAATGCTTATCGTGTATCTCTTGGATAAAGATTAGTGAGCTACCAAAACCCATATGCCTCTCCAAATTTTATCTTAGACATTGATAAATTATTTAAATTCAATAATATCCAAGGCCACCCAAATCCTTATCCCTGTGAGTTGGTAGAACTGATAAAGCATATCCCTAAATTTCACGGAGAAGGATATGAATCAACTTGTAAGGATGTACAACGATTTTGGGATTTCATTGTGGAATTTCAAATTTATCTCAAAGATGTCATTATGAAATGTTTTTCAAGATCTTTGCGGGATGATGTAAGATAATGGTTTATAAGCTTACCCATGCAAAGTTTATATCTTCATGGGAAGATCTCAAAAGAATATTCTTGAGCCAATATGATGACAATTATGAAAGTTATACACAAAATTCAGGACCTCAGTCTATTTTGACAAACAATGAAATGAAATATGATACATCAAAGGGTGAGAGAAATTTTCAAAGTGTGAATGCCCCTATTGTCCTAGCCCACCCACCACAATTCCTTGTACATCATAGTCAGCCCTATATTCATCATCAACAAATGACATATTTTGTTGACCCTTTTGTCCATATTCAAGAAAATATGAATTCTCTTGAAAATATATATCGAAATTAGTAGTTTTGATGAGGAAGATGATGAGTATTCACATACTCAAGAATCCATCATGAAATCATAAAATTGCATAAACCCCTTAGTTACATTTTTTGCCCTAAGGAGACATGAAGGAGAATCTGGATGCTCTTTATTCAACAAAATGGAAAATATTTGTGTACAAATACCTATTAATTCTAGGCCCAACTCATCCATCTTTATTGAGTAGTTCATGAGAATATATGGGCCTGATTCAATCAATTGGCCCGAGTCATTAAAACTAGTTAATTTTGACCAAGTGAATGCATTAATTGATATCATAGATAATAAAAGTTATGAGAATGCTATCAATAATGAATCTAATCATGATTTCATTCATGAATATGGAGAAACTGATGAAACGGTTCAGCCAATGGATGAAACATGCACAAGTGAAGTTTTCAATAATGATGTTCGAGATATGAATCTGTAGACACCTAAAAATGACCTAGGCCTGCAAGCTTCATTTTTACCACTTTCATCCTAGCATAATTAAGACATTTAATTATGTCCTTCATCCACATTCGACTATTGATTAAATAATTCATAATTATTTAATTAATTCATGTCAGTTATTCTTCATGATTATTAAATAAATAAATTTTATTTATTTATTAAATACGTCATTAACTGTCTAGGTCTTTCTTTAATTTATTTAATTCCCTCCTCTGCATTTAATTCTTATTGATTATTAAATAAATGAATTTCATTTATTTATTTAATACGTCACTGATTGTCTTAATTAAATAAATTGATTAATTTAATTAATTGGTCTTATCTCCTAAATTAAATAATTAAAATTTAATTATTTAATTGCCAATTTCATATTCTTCTCATTTTAAATAAATTAAATTATTTAAAATGTCATGTCAATCCTAACTGTGAGTCCATTTTGATAAATAATCTGAAAAAGATTATTTATTATCTCATAAAATCATTATTTTGAATTAATTTAATTCAAAATAGTAAATAATCTTCCAAAAATCAAGAAATCGGGCAGATTCTTGATTTTCCAAATCTGATCTTCAATCCAAATCTTATCTTCTTGATTTTTCAAATCTCGCAAATCAGGCAATCTTATCTTCTTGATTTTTTGAAAATCTTTATTTTCTAATTAATTGTTTCATTTATTTTCCACCGTCGATCCGACTTTATTTTGACCGTTCAATTAAGGATTTTGCCCTAACCCTAATTAGGGATTCTTAGGTTTAATCTGGATCGTTCATTTCATCAATTTATCTCGTCCGTCCATTTGAAATGGCCTTTTATATAAAATGCCATCTTCTTCTCATTTTTGGGAGACATGCACATTTTGACATTTTGCATAGTTATTATAGGCATTTGCTTTCACACTTAAATCTCCATAGGCAATTTCATTATTTATTATTATAGTCATTTAATCAAGGCATAGGCATTGTCAATCATAGGCTTTTAGACATAGGCATTTAGATTTTGAGTAAATCCTTCAAAACTTGCTTTAGTCTTGTCATTCGTCATAGTTGCTCATACAAATTTGAGGGCATCTTCATTTACTGCAAGCAAAGGAGGTGTAACGAAGGTCAATCATGGAAGATGGAGATTCTTGGTAATATCATTCCTTTTCTTTTCATCATTTTCCTTTGTACTTCGTTATTTCAATGGATTTTAGTGTTATTTGATTTAACCATCTAACAATCTGATTTTTCCCTTGATTATATTGGTGAACCCGACATTTTGTAGAGAAATTTGTGTGTGTTCTTGTTTGCTTTCACTGTTTTGCAGGTTACAGCCAAGACATCATATGAAATCCCGTCACCTTCATTAGAGCACAGAAAAATGGGTGAATAAAATATTTTCAAACGGTCTCTGGGTTTTGTAGACCTCACTCCCAGCTTTCCAGAACATCAAATGGTTTTAAATTTCATTGAGATTTGAGAAAGTTATGGGCATTTTAGTGATCACAGTTTTTTTCAATTTAATTTTTAAACCCGCATTTTTCTTTTGTCTATAACATTCTTTTTGTGCAGAATCATGGAAAAAAATTTATGGGTTTTGAAGGTCTATTATTTAGCTTTCCATGGATATCTACCACTTAAAATTTTGTTAAGTTTTGAGCAAGTTATCGCTGTTTTAATTTGCTGCTGTCATTAATGTCTTATTTATTTATTTTTTGTTTGTGTTGCTAATCTTCTCTTGTAGCTTGTGGCGATCCCCATTCGTGTGTCGAAGACCATTGATTAAAGAGATTACTAATTCATTGTTTGTAGATTCGAATGTCGAAGACAAGATAAACAAACATTGTGCTTGTTTTTCTTTCATAGATTAGCAAACATTTGATTTTGGCGCATATAAAAAGGACACATGTCTTCTTTGATTGATTGTGCTTGCAAGATGGTAGGCAAGTATGCTCTCACTTGGTGAAAACCTCGTGATCAAAAAACCAGACCCATCTTTATTTGTTAATTACCCTTCACGATTCGGTATATCGGAGTATCCTCTCCCCTTGCGCATTCGTGCGATCCTGGGTGTAAGAGAAACGGTTATTGACTCTAGAACTTGGGCCTGTTCTGGTGGGAAAAAAGTACTCACCCCAGGACGACTCAAATCGGTAGCACCCTGACACCGAGGGACTTCCAGCTGGTATATAAAAGTGGGTTCTTGGTGAAAGCCCAAGAATCACGAGCGTGGTTCCGACGAAATGGTTCCGAAAGGGGACTCTCGCCGCATGGATCACGCCCCACGAATGGAATGCCCGAATTAAAAACCTCTTGTCTTAGTGTCCAACCGTTCTATTGGTCGTTGCTTGGTATAGTGCAGGGTACAGTATCATGCCCAAAGACACTCACTACTGATCCCCTTGAGTAGAGATAGCAATTCTTGGGATGTCACTACCCAAAGAATCTGAATTTGGTGTGCTCGAATGACGTTAATGAGCCGTGGAGGGGAGCCAATGCCACCAAAATTCTAAGCTATCCGCTTTCGAGAAGGAAAGGTGTTTATCACCAATCCGGGTTATATCGGTGGGCTATACCAAGTATACAAACCCTTGGCCTATTGGCCTTTTTAGGATTGTGCTTATCTGATGTGTGATTGGTTACATTCAAAAAGTTGTGTTTGTCAAGTGTTTTCTAGTCTTATCATAATTCGAAACAAAACTTTCATCAAACAGACCAAATTTTCCATCAAAAACGACAAGACAAACTTTTCGCATCTATCAAACTGCATTTAAATGTCTGAAGTGCAATCGCTCTGATCAATCGCATTTGAGTTTACTGAACCACATTTGCATATCCAAGATGCAACTGAAACTTCAAATGACGCATTTGCCTGTTAAAACTTAAAACTCCACATCCGAGACTGGAAGTCCTCAACTTGTCCACCATTTGTCAAACACTATCATCAAGAAGATTCTGTCAGAAACCAAACTTGATATTGCTCAAAGTCTTGTCTATTAGCTTGCATTAGTCACCATAGGTTTCATACCTCATTCATTTTTCGTTGCATACACTTAACATTAGACTATTCATAGGTTCACATTTTGCATACTTCGGATTAGGCAAATCTTAGTACACTTTGCAAAATCATTGTTTTCAAAATTAGACCCTCTTGGACCAGGTTATCAAACCTCCTTTTAGTCATTGTCCTCTTTTATGAGATTCTTCCAACTCAAACGTCTAGTTAGGGAAACTCACTAGTCATTTAGGCCTAGTCAACTTGTCATTTCCAACAAAGACCTTTAGCAGTCAAAATCGAAAACAAAGTTCGAGCTTAGAAGTACTTAGATAACCTTGTCTTACATTGCATACAAATTGCATACCTTACTCATGAAAATCCAAAAACATTAGTCATTTTAGTGGTCATGTTGAACCATAGACTTCACATAGTGCCATATTTGCATCTAGTTGTCATTCCCATTTGAGCAATCTCATTTCATGGTTGAAACCAGACTTCAAAAACAAAAGAGACAAATGGAAAACTTTAGGCAAGACCCCCCGTATAATGTCAACAATCCTCCACATGACCCAAGTTGGACGTTTTATGATCCATTTACCAATGTAGACAATCAACCTCCAACAACAATGCAATCCACATCAAATAGTCCATTCGAACAATTTTTGCAAAGAGATGAAAATGGTCAACTACTCCAGGAAAACATAGAGGCATTGACACAAGACCTAGAGGCCTATCAGATGGCTGAAGCAATAGCTCATTAGGACAGTGATAGATTCATAGCTATGCTTTTGAGTGAAGGAGCTAAGTTACCACCAAGATTTGACACTACTACCAACAATGCACATAACATGTCACATAGTGGTCAACCTCTAAATACCACGAGCAATACTTCCTTTGGGACCACAATGACAATGCATACCACTCCCAATGTCCCAAACACCACCAACATCCCCAACATCAGAAATACCACGACAGCCAATACCACGACAGTAAATGCCATGGGGGCATCATCAAGTCAAAACAAACCCCCTTTGACAACTTCATTTTCCACCATGAACACAACTTTGACACATTCATCTAGTGGTATTTCACAAAATCCTTTGGGAGGAGCCACAAGACGTATCTTTATCTAAGGACAACAACAAAATGTCAACACGACAACACAGTCAAATGTCATTGCCTCCCAAGGTCCAAACACAAACGTTCCCCTTGTTCAAAATCAACAATTTACACAAGGTGGCCAAATAACACAACCCATGACATCATCGACACACTATAACAGTCATGGCCACAACATCCCTCAACTAGCAACACACATGGCTGGGGGACACATCCCAACATATTCATCCAACATTCATACTCATCAACATGCACCCAATCATAACTTTCAATACCAACAACACACGTCATACGTACCACAACAATCCATACCACCACAATACACCAACATTCATGCACACCAGACAGGAACACATGGTGTGCCAGGCAATCCAACATATGGAAACGTAAATGACCCTACCATAGATGAACTCAAAGCAAGAATGAGGGATATGGAGAAAACTATGCAAAACATGTACATTTCAGGAAAGAAATCAGAAATATCATATGACCTAGATGTACACCCATTTGACACGAGCTTATACATGCCTGCATTTCCACCAGGATACGTGTCACCCAACTTCACAAAATATAGAGGCAAGACAAATCCCATTGAACATGTTCGCGAATTCGCAACCAATTGTATAGATATCGCCTATGAACCAACATACTTGATGAGACTTTTTTCCAAAAGTCTAGCGGGTCAAGCCCTTGAATGGTTTTCAACTCAAAAAGATATCCAGACATGGATGAGCTCAAACAAAAATTCATAAGAAATTACGCGTACAACATTTACATGGATACCTCTATCACTAGCTTGTGCAATCTCACGCAAGAAGACTCTGGTGAGACATTTATTCCATTCTTTCAAAAATGGAGAAGCCTTGCTAGTCGATGTGACATTGACATTCCTAAAAGGGAAAAAGTCGACATGTTCGTCCAAACACTCCTAGGACCCCTAAAATTCGCATTGCAAATACATTGTTGCACAAACTTCACAGAATTGGTCGAAAAGGGAGTCCAGATTGATAAAGCACTTATCGCAAAGGGAGAACTGAGATATGGTTCCAAAAACACGAACGTCAATCCACCAGCTCACAAAAACAAATATTGGGTTAAGAATAAGCATGTTACAAATGACGGTGTTGTTGATGCCAAGACTGCAAACACTGTAGGTCCCATATTGGCCCTGAAAGGGGTTCAACAACAAAACAGACCAACAACGCCATTGATACCTCCTCCCAATACTTCTTCAAATAATCAAAGTGGTCAAAACAGTCAAGGACAATATCGTCAAATGAGGCAATTTCCTAGGGGTCGCACATACACTCATTTGGGTGAACCCATTGAAGAAGTCCTTAAGAAATGCATCCAACATGGGGTCATCACACTTCCGGAAATAAAACCATATGACCTCGGACAATTCAAACCAGCATGGTGGAATGACAATGCACTTTGCGAATACCATTGAGTAAAAGGGCACACAACCTCCAACTGTCATCAATTGAAAAATATAATACAAGACTTTATTGAAAATCGCACCATCAAAGTAGGTGGATCACAATTCACCAGCAATTTGGATCATACTATCCACAAGAATCCACTGTAGGATCATGGTTCTCATAATGCTTCCACTTCAGGTTCACAGAACCAAGCTAACTTTGCCTGAGCCAAGTACAACTATTTTGGTGGACCTATTATAAATAATGTCAAAACTGATGATGAATACATCAATACCATCACGGTCAAGAGAGTACCCTAGTGTAATGCTACTACACGAAGTGGCAAGGTCACTATAGCTGGTCCGCCTCCCCCTAGACAAGCCAAGATCACTATACCAGGCCCATCAGCTAAACAACCACAACCTGCTAAACGGACAAAACCTATCTCAACCCCACAGCAATGGAAACCCAAGAGTCAGTTCAACCTCATTGACCAACTAGGAAAGACTCCCGCGCAAATATCTATCCTTGAGCTGCTTCGTATCTCTCCTGCGCACAAAGAAATCCTAGACAAAACTCTCCTAGAGTCGTCAGTCCCTAAGGACATCAATGTCAATCAGTTTGAAACTATGGTGGGATATCTCACCATGCCGCACCATGTCACCTTTTCTGACCAAGACTACTCATCACATAAAACCAACCACAATGATGCATTACACATAGAAACTTTTGTCCACAAGCACAAAGTTAGACGGGTTTTAGTAGATGGTGGAGCAGGGTTGAATATATGCTCCCTCAAATTGGTTAAGGCTCTTGGGTTCTCTGATGCGTGCGTAGACCCAACGAAAAGCATAGTGATCAAAGCATATGATGACGAGGAATGTTCTTCAAGGGGTGTTATCTCTCTCCCTATCAGAGTGGGACCGGTCATTGTAGACACAACCTGCTAGGTCCTGGATTTGGAACTACCATATAACATCTTACTTGGTCGTCCATGGATCCACGCATTAAAAGTTGTTCCATCGACATACCACCAATGCCTCAAGTTTCCTTTCGATGGCACAAAAGTAACCATATACGGAAACCCCGACCCCTTCCAATATTGTACCAACTTAAGGGGTATCTCCAAAAACTGAGTACCTATTAATCGAGAAGCACCTGGCTCCTCATCATCCAAATACATCGACCATTCCACGCTTATGTCATCTTCCACATCCGCTCCATCCACGTCTTCTGCCGTACCACCACCTTCCACCAACCCTAAGACTGAATCAACTGTTAAAATACAGGACCTCGGCTGCGGAGAATTCAAACTAAATACAGCATATAGCATAACTATAATACCCACTCCTCCAAAGATACATGGTCAGCCATGTTTCAGAATGGAACCTCAAAAAACTTTCAAAGTTCCACCGAGTACAGTTTTTACCAAGTGGGGAGACATGAGTGATGAAGACCTTGCGAATATCACAGGATGGATCTATAAGGATACAGTCACATTACCTCCATTACTAGTTCAAAAATATGGCAAGGGTTACAACATCATGAAGGCTAAAGGCTACGATGGTACTAGTGGCCTTGGAAAAAGTAAAAATGGTCGAAGGGAACCCATAGAAACTTTTCAAACTTCGAAGTATCTTGGATTAGGGTTTGGGTCACCTGACAATGACGATCGACGTACCTCTGGAATTTCAAATGAGCGAGTACATGCTTCTGACAGTGTCAAGACTACTAGGGAAACCCTCACCGAAACAGACTCCCATGAGTGGGAATTTGGCTCAGAACGATCCCTAAGTGACTGTTGTCTTGACGATTTATTTGTCGAACCAGGGGAACTGACCTCTGAACAACGATTCTGGCAAACATTCAAAATCGAACAGGCACAAAACAGTCAAAGTCCTACTACCTCCTCCCATGCCATACAACACCCGTCATCTGAACCCCATTAGTCCAATCAATCCAATCAGTCCAATCAGTCCAAAGTGTCAGACGACATTGATAACCAGAACTCTAAAACCTTCACTCCTTATTACGACAATGAATATGACACTAGTGAAGGAGAATATTGGATAGAGTCCGATGTAGAGTTGGATGATGATAACCTCATATACAACATCACTAAATCCATCTGCATGCTATCCGCATCCTCACCCTAGTTCACTAGCCTTGACAATGGCATCTCGTTAGTTTACCCTAAATTAGTCGATTGGGACCAACAAGGACCGCCAGTTCTGGACACATTTCAGAATGATGAGGCAATCACCAAATTCATGGAACTATGAGAAAGCATACCCAATGGGGACCACAAATCAGGATTTGCCATTGATTTGGACTGAATGGCATACTTCGGCGAGACTGTTCAGTCCTCTAGTCACAAAAGTAAAAATAAAGTAAAAAATGAAACATCTCTAGGTGAAAACCGAAAGGCACCTCTTGACGATAAAATAGTAAAAATAAAGGACGTATCTGTGGGTGAAAACCTCTCGGAGGCGACCAAAGATGGAGGATTGGACTTTCTCCCTGTATAACAGGAGAAATCGGCCATGCTTATTGAGGACATAATAGAGGATAACATTTCAACTGCAAAAGACCCCAAGATGGTCCTATTTGTGGCATCATTGACTGATGAAGAGAAACCAGAATTTCATAAATCCTTTGCAGAACGGAAAATCAACTTTGCATGGTCCTACGCTGACATGCTAGGATTGGACCCAAAACTGGTTCTGCATCATCTGCCACTATTACCCAATGCTAAACCAGTCAAGCAGAAGTTGCGCAAAATGCACCCTCAAGTTGCTCTATTGGTCAAGGCCGAGTTAAAGAAATTACTGGATGTTGGATTCATAAGGTCTATAGATTATGCTGAATGGATTTCCAACCTAGTGCCGGTGACAAATCCAAATGGGCTGATTCGGGTATGTACAAACTTTCGGGATCTAAATAAAGCATATCCCAAGGACGACTTTCCTTTGCCCAACATTGACATCATAGTTGACCTAACTATAGGACATGAGATGCTATCCCTCATGGATGGTTTCTCCAGCTATAACCAAATCCGCATTGCTCCTGAGGATCAGCACAAAACAGCATTTACTTGCCCATGGGGTACATACTATTGGAACGTCATGCCCTTTGGTCTCAAAAATGTAGGTGCCACATATCAAAGGGCTATGACCACGATCTTCCATGACATGATGCACAATATAATGGAAGATTATGTAGATGAACTATTGGTCAAATCAGCAACTAGGAAAGATCATTTGAAGATACTCGACAAAATTTTTAAGAGACTTGAAGAGTACAAAGTTCAACTAAACCCTAAGAAGTGTGTTTTTGGGGTCACATCAGGAAAACTATTGAGATACATAGTCTCCCGAAGAGGCATAGAGGTCGATCTAGCAAAGGTCAAAGCAATCATAGACATGCCTCCACCCAAAGGGATCAGTGAACTTAGAACTCTGTAGGGCAGAGTACAATCTATTCATCGTTTCATAGCCCAATTGGTAGATAAGTGCCACCCATTCCAGTATCTGTTGTGCAAGAGTGTCCCCTTTGTATGGACGGACAAATTTCAAGAGGCCTTCCAACAAATCAAAGATTATTTGCTGTCAACACCAGTCCTCATGCCGCCCATTCATGGAAAGCCGTTAATTCTATACATCTCAACTACTAGTTCAGCACTGGGGGCATTGCTGGCCCAAAATGATCATGAAGGAAAAGAAAGAGCAATCTATTACATCAGCAGCACATTGATAGGCTATGATTTGAATTATACATACATTGAACGTGCATGCCTCGTTGTTGTCTTTGCATCGCAAAAACTAAGACACTATATGCTCAGTCATCAGACACAACTGGTTGCCAAAATTGATCCGTTGAAATATCTACTAAGTCGAGCAGCATTAATAGGCCGGTTGGCAAAATGGGTCATGATACTAAGCGAGTATCACATACAGTATGTTGAGCGTAAGGCAATAAAAGGGCAAGTAATAGCAGATCAACTAGCAGATGCACCAATTCAAGCCACTCATCCACTAGTAACTAATTTTCTCGATGAGTCCATTTTTCATGCAGAACCAGCAACACCATGGAAGCTATATTTTGATGGGTCTCATACTGGTCATGGCTTAGGCGCTGGAATCTTGTTTATCACACTGTAGAGAGATTCAATTCCTAAGTCATTCAAGATCGCTTTCCCTTGTACAAATAACATTGCTGAATATGAAGCACTAGTCATAGGTCTCAAGTTGGCAATCAAATGGAAAATTCAGACATTGCTTGTATTCGGGGATTCCCAGCTGGTAATCAACCAAGTGAATGATGATTATGAAACAAAGGATGAGAAGTTGCTTCCCTACAAGAGGATGGTGGATAGTTTCCTGACATACTTTTAATCGATCTCTTTTGAACAAATCCCCAGGGTACAGAATAAGGCAGCTGATGCAATGGCTACTATCAGTTCTCTCTTGGACATCCCTAAAAATGTGCCACAATTTGAATTTCTGGTAGAACAACTTTTAATACCAGCATATGATATCCCAGAGTCGGAAATGGTTTGCGAATTTGTTGGTCCAAACTCTCCTTGGTATCAGGACATTTACGACTACTTAAAATCTCAAACCCTTCCACCGAACTTATCCAATAACCAAAGGAAGTCCTTCATCAGAAAATCCGCAAGGTATACCATTGTCAGTGACACCCTATACTGCTGTAGTTTCGACGATACCCTCCTTAGATGTCTTGACACCAAGGAAGCATGTACAACCTTATGAGAATTACACGACGGTATATGCGGATCTCATTCGAGTGGACCTACGCTAGCTAAGAAACTAACGAGACTTGGGTATTATTGGCCGACAATGGAAAAGGATGCAATTGAATATGTCAAGAATTGTTGCAAATGTCAAATACATAGTGACTTGGTCCATGCTTCAGCGCAAGAACTCTGGCCAATCACTTCTCCTTGGCCCTTCGCTCAATGGGGACTCGACCTCGTGGGTAAGATTCATACAACCTCATCCAATGGCCATAAATTCATTATTACCGCCACTGAGTATTTCACAAAGTGGATTGAGGCCATGCCATTGACATACATTACTGGCAAGCAAATATCAAAGTTCATCCTTAACTACATCATTTATCGGTATGGCCTTCCGCAGTTAATCATCACTGACAATGGACGTCTGTTCAAAAACCAAGACGTACGTGAGTTATGTGAATGATTCCATATCCAACACCACTTTTCATCTCCATACTACCCCCAAGGAAACGGCCAAGCTGAGGCATCCAATAAAACCATTGTCAAGATATTAAAAAAGATTGTCAATGACATTGGATGCGACTAGCACATACAACTTAACCCTGCTCTGTGGGCTTACCAAACTAGCATTCGTACACCTACAGGAGCTACCCCATTCGCTCTAGTCTTCGGCGCTGAAGCCATCTTACCCATTGAGGTCAAAATTCCTTCGCTACGAGTTTCCTTGAAGGGTTTAACTAATGAGGAGGAGTACCGACAATCACGCTTGCACGAGGTGGAAATGCTAGATGAAAGATGACAAAACTAACTGAATCATCTCCAAGCATATCAGAACCACCTTTGTTGCAGCTACAATAAAAAGGTTATGGTCAGAAAGTTTGACATTGGCGACCTAGTTCTCATGCAGAACCCCAAGAACCAAGTAGACAGAGAAAAGCCAGGAAAATTTGAACCAAACTGGCTGGGTCCCTATATTATCATATCTTCCTTTGGTTTTGGGGCATATCAATTGGCAACTCTAGATGGGGAACAGTTAACTGAGCCCATCAATAGTTTACATCTCCAAAAGTTCTACGCATAGCATCAGAGGATGGAGCTGAAAACCATAAAATACAAAAAAAAAAAAAAATCAAAAAATCATGAAAATAGTAAAGAGAAAAATGATTCGTTCAATAGTGAAAACCTGGCAAACAGGCACTTTGGACAAGTACCATGGAGAAAACCTGGCAAACAGGCTCCATGCGTAATCAATCATTGCTCTACCATCTACTGTCACTTTGTCTAACTTGGCCTAGGATGAAAGGTATTTTTTGCCATTATTCTACAAATCGCTATCACATCCTACCTGACCTGTCCTAGTAGCTAAATGATTGATATCAGGTCTTGACGATTGTCCATCTAACAAGTTAGCAGCATCCTGTCCTTATCCCTTGCAAGTGGCCAAGTCTTAGACCTGATTTGGGGAAAAATGTTTACCATGCAACTGTAATGGGTGTCACGTATGATCACAAAAACATCACAAAAAGTCCTGAAAAAAGACAAAAACATCACAAAAAGTCTTGAAGAAAGAGAAAAACATCACAAAATGTCCTGAAGAAAGACCAAAAACATCATAAAAAGTCCTGAAAAAAGACAAAAACATCACAAAATGTCTTGAAGAAAGACCAAAAACATCACAAAATGTCCCGAAAAAAGACAAAAACATCACAAAATGTCCTGAAGAAAGACCAAAAACATCACAAAATGTCCTGAAGAAAGACCAAAAACATCGCAAAATGTCTTGAAAAAAGACCTAAAAATCATAAAACGTCCTGAAGAAAACCAAACAAAACATTGGACTACTCGAAGCACACAAGCACACTGTCATCTCTGGTCAAAGTCAATTAAGTCAATCAGTCCTTGTCATCTCTCTGAACTACGTTGTCTCTGTGCATTTGCTACGTAGGCAAGACTCATACTTAAGTCCCCGAGACATTAGGTCAGTCCTTTAGGTTTGTCAAAATAAAATCATGACGTAATTTTTGATCAAGACAAAGTCATTGGTCGTGTCGAACTATGAGGTCTCTGAGTGTATGACGTAGGCAAGGCCATCTATCGATGAGCCCCCAAGGCCGCACTAGGTCAGTCCATTAGGGTTCATGGCACTATAGTGGCACACATGTCAAAGGTCTTCAATCGTTTTCCACATGGGAAAACTCCTAAAACAAAGTAAAACAATCTCTTATTCAACATGACAATCTCATCAGTGCGTCACTCATATCATCAAGGTAATATCAGCATCTACTCAAACACAGGTCAAATTCAGTCAAATCAAGTCAAATCATCAAAAACCAGTCAAACTGTCAAATTTTGGTTAGTCTTTAGATGAATCCTTTTGAACGATAACCATTGTCATTTACGCCTTAGGATGTGTCCTTCCTAGGCATCGTCATCGTCCTTTCGACATTTTGAGCGATCTTGACAATTAAAGATCACTCTTCCTGACATCAGTATTCTTCAGATGAGTCCTTTTGAAGAACCAACTCTATCATTTATGCCTTAGGATGTGTCCTTCCTAGGCATCGTAATTGGTTCAAGGGACCCCTTACAACCATTAGGGATCAAATCCTCTCGACATCGGCATTATTCAGGATGTGTCCTTCCTGAATTCACCAAGTCTCGACATTTTTCAAGGTCATCAAAACTTTAAACATTCGGACATCTCGACATTATCAAACATGGCATCTTGACATCAGAACAGTGGATATCCAGACGCAATCGGCAAACACTTGACAATTGTCTTTTGATCTTTTATCATGTTATTAGTTTTTTAGCGAGATCCCACTAAGCAGGATTTAGAGAAGCAGTGACGTAGCATGACAATTGACACGCATGACTACTAGCTTCTCAGTGAGGTCTTGATCCTAGGATTTAGAAAAGCAACGCCATATCATGATAGGGACTTTATTTTTGTATTTTGACAATCATGTCACTAGTTTCTCAAGGATGTCCTAGAAACAGGATTTAGAGAAGCAACGACGTTTCATGATATGTCCTTGTCTTTTTCTGCTTGTGGTTGATTTGGACAAAGACTGGGGCAATAACGCTCTTGGTATGAGTCACAATCTTCCTTGTCTGTGACTGCTTGTCTTATGTGATGGTACGGCCTTGCACACCTTGATCTCTGTCATATCATGGTGTTTGTTGGCCATCACAACAATCTTCCCAATGATGATTAAGAGCAATAAATATTAAAAGTCCTATGGTAAGGTTTGAAGGATTTGGTCTAGGAATTAACATGCATCATCTTTAGTCGTGTCATCTTCTCTCACCCATCTCATATAAGCATTACATCCATATCATCATCCATATCTTTTGCACTAACATTCCTTTGTCTCTTCATATTCTAGTCTCCTAACCAATTTTGAGAGCACACCCATGTTCTTGGAACCTGTCTGTCCTCTCGAGGGGGCATACCATAACCCTCCTCATCATTCTTCCTCATCTTATTTTGCACTGGGGCATTTTTCGACTTATTTTCTTTGTCACAATGTGACATGCTACATTATGACAAAGAGGGGCAAAATGTAGACACCTAAAAATGACCTAGGCCTGCAAGCTTCATTTTTACCACTTTCATCCTAGCATAATTAAGACATTTAATTATGTCCTTCATCCACATTCGACTATTGATTAAATAATTTATAATTATTTAATTAATTCATGTCAGTTATTCTTCATGATTATTAAATAAATAAATTTTATTTATTTATTAAATACGTCATTAACTGTCTAGGTCTTTCTTTAATTTATTTAATTCCCTCTTCTACATTTAATTCTTATTGATTATTAAATAAATCAATTTCATTTATTTATTTAATACGTCACTGATTATCTTAATTAAATAAATTGATTAATTTAATTAATTGGTCTTATCTCCTAAATTAAATAATTAAAATTTAATTATTTAATTGCCAATTTCATATTCTTCTCATTTTAAATAAATTAAATTATTTAAAATGTCATGTCAATCCTAACTGTGAGTCCATTTTGATAAATAATCTGAAAAAGATTATTTATTATCTCATAAAATCATTATTTTGAATTAATTTAATTCAAAATAGTAAATAATCTTCCAAAAATCAAGTAATTGGGCAGATTCTTGATTTTCCAAATCTTATCTTCTTGATTTTTCAAATCTCGCAAATTAGGCAATCTTATCTTCTTGATTTTTTGAAAATCTTTATTTTCTAATTAATTGTCTCATTTATTTTCCACCGTCGATCCGATTTTATTCTGACCGTTCAATTAAGGATTTTTCCCTAACCCTAATTAGGGATTCTTAGGTTTAATCTGGATTGTTCATTTCATCAATTTATCTCGTTCGTCCATTTGAAATGGCCTTTTCTATAAAATGCCATCTTCTTCTCATTTTTGGGAGACACGCACATTTTGACATTTTGCATAGTTATTATAGGCATTTACTTTCACACTTAAATCTCCATAGGGAATTTCATTATTTATTATTATAGTCATTTAATCAAGGCATAGGCATTGTCAATCATAGGCTTTTAGACATAGGCATTTAGATTTTGAGTAAATCCTTCAAAACTTGCTTTAGTCTTGTCATTCGTCACAGTTGCTCATACAAATTGGAGGGCATCTTCATTTACTGCAAGCAAAGGAGGTGTAACAAACGTCAATCATGGAAGATGGAGATTCTTGGTAATATCATTCCTTTTCTTTTCATCATTTTCCTTTGTACTTCATTATTTCAATGGATTTTAGTGTTATTTGATCTAACCATCTAACAATCTGATTTTTCCCTTGATTACATAATCAAGATGAAACTACTAAAGACACATTGTCCACCTTGGAGGATGATTGTAGTATTGAAGATATTGTTGGGAATACACCACCTGAGGAATACATTAACAATGATTTGGACGATATGGAGTTGTAGCCATGTATGCATTGCCATAGCATTGGCCATAATAAATTAGAAGCTAAAATAAAAGAAGACAATCTGCCCTACAACAATGAAGAGGGTAATAATTTTCATCAGTCCATAGAGGATGGGTATGCAAGTGAAAACAATTTCTATGACATTTTACATGATGAGGATGAAGATATAGAAGGTCGCTCTTGTATATTAGATTATGACTATGAAAATAGTGCATTTTATGAAGAATCCATTGAAAATATAGAATTTTATGACAAACCTATGGATTTTGATGTGCAACTAAGTGGTTCTTGCAATTTTGATAAAGAACAAAATAAAGAAACAATGGAAGAAGCAGGTCCACTTGACAGCAAACAAATAATACATCTAATTGTTGACAGGTACCATAATGACACAATTGATGAAGAATAAGTTTGTACACCTAAAAATGGTTTTCAATTTTTTTCAAACCTATTGTGTGACCAAATAACAGAAGATGATTGAAAGAAAATTTTCCAAGGTGTGCTAGAACATGAATTTCATATATATTCAAATCCATCCTATGAAGGGGATGAAACACTTTCAGACAATCAGGAGGATGTATAGACTTGTGAAGCAAATGACTACAAAATAAATGCATCTAATTTTTTTTATTTCTTGACAATCATGAATATTGCAGTGATGATGAGAAAAGTAAAGAATACAATAGAAATGCAGTGAATGAAGAAGCATGTTCACTCAACAGTAAGAAAATTTCAAATTTATTGGCCATCAAATATCAAAGATGTACACACATGAATGATGTTGATATCCCATCCCCAACATATATTTTCTTTGATAGTGAGAGAACTAAGTGTGACAATGATGATGAAACTCTTGAAATTGATCTAGAGCCCATGTTTATCCTTGTTCAAGAGCATATATTTAAATTAGAATTAGAGATCTTTGAGAATGACATTGGTTTGCATGACATAGATGAGGAATTCTCAACATTGATTGACTCAAATATACATAATGATAACTGGATGGATCAAAAATTTGCATCATTACCAATTAGTGATATGGAAGAGATAAAAAATATCTCAGATCTAATTTCCCTAGAAGATGTTGATATCGAGGAATTTTCACACTTATGTGCAAAGTATTCAGATGATGGATGTTAAGTTCAGCTAGGAGATCATTCTATGATACATGACAATGAGGAGAATAATGAGAAATGTTGCATTGAAAGTGAATACTCTTTGTATGGAAAGAGTGTATCACATGATGATGAAATTTTTTAGGTTATACCTAGCTATGAATTGTATAATTCCAAAGGAAATATGGGCAATATTGAACATAGTCTCATTCTGAAAGTTTCTAAAGAAAATAGATATAGTAGGGTAGATTGCATGAATTTCTTCAAGTGGAATTTGATGAACTCAAGCCAAAATAATTTATATGACAGAGGAAAGTATGGGCTTTTATATTTTGGTGGCCTTTAGCCATCAGCTATGATTTTTTTTTGAAAAAAAAACCATGTCACTTTAGGGTAGGAGAGAGTTTTGACTTTGTTTCCCAATAAGTAAAGCACTTGGTCTGCTCTTCAGATACCTGGATCATTGCTATTCCCACAAGGGGAATACATCCCCAGCTGGAGCCACTATTGGAACCTGAAAATTCCTACCATTTTTTGCAAAATTTAAGGTTCCCATGCTGAAAATTTTGATTTCAACACTTAGAAACATAGTTGTGAAATCTGCTCAAATGACCCACTTTGAAAAATCACAACTTGAAACCTTTTCAGTTTCACCCCAAATCACTTCACAAACATGTTCATATACCATATGAAAGTGTTTCCACCTAATTTCAGCTTCCCATGACCTGATTCGATGAAGTTTTGAAACACCAAGTTGAAGGGTTCATAAATAGTTTGTTGGTTGCACAATGTTAAAACTACCAAAAGTGTCAAGTTTGAAGGACAATATTGAGCAATTGAAATAATTTCATGAAAAACCAATTGGTTTCCTAAGTTTTCTATATGTTAATCTACATTCATTTCAATTTTTAGAGTCTCAGCACCTCATTTTGTATTTTTTCAAAATCAAAATCAAATGTACTTTGCACAATTTTTCTAATTAAATTCCCAGAAAAGTCTAGAGAGGACACTTGAACATTCAATAACTTGTGAACGATTAAGGGTTTGGTGAAAAAATTATTTTTCAGACATATTCATTTGACCTAAGTGAACTAATATCCAAGGTGGTAGCTTCCCAAAATCAGATTTGATATTTTTTCTAAGTGGCAAGTTGATGTGTTCCAAATGGTTTCTAACAAATGCAGTTTATAGAAAAGGCCAAATAAGAAACTTTGAACATTGATAATTTGCAGCTTTGATGATTCCATGTCAATCTGTTGGAAAACCATATTACCCTATAATAAATTAACATGGTTGTACATTTTTATGGCTCCATGACAGCATTTGATTAATTTTTCAAGATAATTTCAAAGGCTACTTGGGTTATTTTTCTCACAGTGAACTGCAATATTATTTGTCTTATGAATTAGCAATTGTAAATCAAGAGCCATTTAGTACAATTTTCTCTATGTACAAAATGTAGGGGAGACATGCTCATGGATGACATACACTTATTACATGCTATAAAAACCTAGTATATGATCTATATGTTCATGCTTTACAAGAAAGACAATACCTTGGAAGAGAAGGGAAAACTTGATACATTCAGTTGCAATTATCTTGGAAAAATATAAATTGGTGAAATATGATCAGACAAGATGGATATTTTCAAGTTATTGATCTAGGATGAATAGCTAATCATTACAATGGCTACTTAAGGATGATAGCGACTTATGTCGATTATCTTCATTAAGTGAAAAGTTTATATATGTGATAGTAAGAGAAGAGAAGATGGAGTTTGCAAAAATCTTAGACTATGTTCCCATTCTAGTGAAAAAGAGTTTGGAAATCTACAAGATACAATAACCAAAGGGAATCAATGTTGTTCTCAATGATAATGATGCACATTGATACATCATAGTATAAATGATAATAGCCAAAAAATTAAATACCAAGTCATGTACATCATAGTATTCATATTGCAAATTTGAGTAGTTGGAATTATGCCTATATTGCAGTCTAAAGATTGATAGCAAAAAATGCATGAGTTTCACTATTACAAACTAAAATCACAAGATAAAGGGAGTGGTATAATTTAATAGAGATCTTAATGAATTGACAATATAATAGAAATGATATAGGCATGTGCAGTTCATATTTCTAAAGATTATTTGGGAAACTAATTACATTTGGAATAGAAGGAATAAAGCAATATAATTGAGACCAAACGGTGTATGTGAAGCAAGAAATATGTGCAATGTGTGCACACTAGCACCACAATTCATGACCTTGAAACACTATAAAATTCTACGTGAAATATGATAGAAAGGTTACAATCCTAATTCCATAACTTATATTGTTGTTATTATAGGAAATGTCTTTCAAATTGATCATGCTAAAAAGGTTTTTTATAAATAGGACTGAGATGATCATAAAGTGCGAGGATGAATTTTTTTCAAGGTAACGAATCTTACTGCTTGTAAGATGATTTTAGAAGGATTTAACCAAATAAATCATATTATTCATCATCATACTAGTATGGTATTTTCTTAACTATATAGTGTATGTAAGATGACATGATTTGATTTAAATATAAAACTCATATATGGTGTAGGGTCATATAAAGAATGTGACCCTACTCAGGACACGGGACACCATTTATTATGTTTCAAACTACTATTTTTTGCCTCTTTCCCATCATTTCCTATATGAGAACTTGATTGATACTAATAAGAGAGTAACATTCATATAGAGACTTTCATATTACTATTGGAGTATATCATGCCCATTCCTATAAATAAATTCTAGGCATGTGTTTTAGGATTTAAAAGGCATCAAATATAAATCAATTGGAGAGAGGCAAAATGAAAGAAATTATGAAGAGGCATGTTCTCAGATACTGAATTTAGAATATTGGAGTGATGATAGGTTTGATGAAGATGGGAATCCTAGATTGACAATAAGAAGCTTTGCCTATATGAAGGATAGGCTTAAATATCATTACTTTGTCATGAGATATGATAGCTCAGGAGTGATAAATTACCAAGTTCACAAAGCATGTTATGGAGCATAGTTTAAGAGAACATCAAATAGTATGAGCCTACATTTCATTCCAGATGATATAGAATTCAATCACCCCCTTTGAGATGTTGCAACTAAAGTTCCAATTGGGTATACAACTCTGAGATTTTACACTCATGCATTATAGTGTAGCAAAGTAAATATTTCGTGATATAATGAAAAGAGTTGAGGAATCGAGTACTCTGTATAGAGATGACTGTCAATGGATTAGGCACTTCATTATTAGGGGACTCTGATTATGAGTTCTACTAGAGAAGATTTGATTCTAGATTGTGGTCACTAAGAAGCTTGTTAAATTTGAAGTCTTTGTGAACTAGACAACATAATCATTTTTTCTTGAACAGATTGGGGAGAGGAGCTGAAGATTTGAATCACCATACAAGCCAAGGTAAACAATGTTGGGAATGGTAGGGGTGCAAATAATATAGAAACAATGATGTGACTATATGGATAGACTGAAAAAATAAACACAGAAAACGCACTCCAATAGCAGAACTAAACAAACAGAATTTAAATTTGCATATATTCCTTTTGCTTCAAAAAATACAAAAACTTAGAGGACATTCTCTTATTTACATAAACAAGATAAATCTAAGCTATTTGGATAGATGTCCAATACAATATGGTGTTTCTCTCACACCTAGAACATGAAAGTGTTGCACTCTTGTAGCTGCAGCTGTTAGTGCCCTACATCTACTAACATTCCTTTTGGGTTGTTGTTGTCGCCTTACATTTTGCTGAACATTCCTCTTGTTGTTGATGCAGGCTTGACTTCAAAAAATTTCTTCTTCTAACCCTGACTCCAACGAATGCAATCCTTTTTTGTCTTACTTAATTCCTTGCTAAAAAATGAGCACTCAAACCAAATTCAAATTTACCTAACTCCATTTAATGTTGGAAGGCAGCTGCAAGTTTACATTGGTTGTAGGAAGCACTCCAAGTTCAAATTCAAAATTATCTACCATATTAATTGTTGGGGGCATACGATGGCTATAGGTTGGAAGAAAATTTTCTGACGTGGGTGCTAACAGTTTTGTTGATTGCAGAATATTAAATATTCTAACACTGTCCCTTAATATGCAAGTCAGCTATCACTCTGATCTTTCTTTTCAGAGATGATACCCGAAGCTGTCCACAATGCCAAGCCTATCTCTTAGGCATTCAAAACTATCTCTTAGTAATTCTTTGGTGAAGATGTTGGCGAGCTGCTGCTCGAATCTGCAATACTGTAATTCTATCCCACCTTGATCTACCAACTCCCTTATGAATTGATAATGAATCTCAATGTGTTTGATTCATCCATAGAAGACCAAATTTTTTGTCAGTGCTATGGACGACACATTGTCACAATGAATGGTTGTGTTTTTGTCTTGCTGTTACTATAAATCTGCAAGGATCCTCCTCAAAAAAATATCCTGACAAGCTATTGCATTTGTTGCTATGTACTTTGCTTCTGCTATGCTGAGAGAGACAATCAACTTCTTCTTTGATGCCCATGAGATTGCACTCGATCCCATGTTGAAGACATATCTCGATGTGCTCTTCCTATCATCCACATTTCCTACCCAATCACTATCTGTGAAACCATTCAAATTGAACTCATTAGATGTTGCATACAAAATGCCATAACCTGTTGTTCCATAGACATACCTCAAAATCCTATTTCTTGCTTGTCAATGTGTATCCCTAGGTTCCTCCATGAACCTAGATATCAAACTTGCAACATACATCAAATTAGGCCTAGTTGATGTCAAATACATCAAACTTCCAACCATACTCTTGTAGAGGGTTGGGTTCACATCCTTACTGCTATCAATCTTGTGTAGTTTCAGACCTGTTGTTGTTAGTGTGGGGGAAAATTTGTTGTTATGCATTTTGAACCTCCTTCAAATCTGTTTGGCATAATTAGATTGAGAAATAAAAATTCCATGCATTGTTTGCTAAACTTCTATCCCAAGAAAATACTTCAAGAAACCTAGATCTATCATCTCAAATTCATTTTTCATCACTTCTTTAAAATCAGCAATTTTGCTGTTAGTGTTACCAATAAAAATTAGATCATCTACATACAAAACTGCAATTAAAATGTCACCTTGAATTGCTTTGATGTAGAGTGTGGGTTCATTGTTGCTCTTGCTAAACCCATTGCTCAACAAATAGGCATCTATTCTATTGTACCACACCTGACGTGCTTGTTTCAGCCCATAAAGAGCTTTCCGGAGCCTATACACTTTGTCTTCTTTCCCTGAGACTTCATATCTAGGTGGCTGCTCCACATATACCTCCTCCTTTACCTCTTCATTTAAAAAGAATGACTTTATATCCATTTGATACACTTTCCATTGATGTTGTGTTGCAACTGCAATGATTGTACACACTATTTCTAGCCTTTCAACAGGTGCATATGTCTCATCATAATCTATACCGGGTTGTTGTTTGCACCCTTTCACAACTAACCTTGCCTTGTGTCTTTCAATCTTGCCTTCAGTTGTACACTTGGTCTTATAGACCCACTTCACTCCAATCACTTGCTTACCCTTGGGTAAATTTATCAAGTCCCATGTTTGATTCCTTTCTATAGCATCCATCTTTTCATCCATGGCTTTACATCACTTCTCTTCTTTCACTGCTTCCTCAAAGTATGTTGGATCACTATAGGAGAATAGTGCAAAATCCAAATTTTCATTAAAATCAGCATACCTTGTGCTATCATAAATATCCGTTACACTTTTTTTTTTCTTGGCATCAATGATGCAAGTGTAGGGCCTGAGTTTTCCTTCGAGCTATTGCTACTCTAATTCTTGGAGTTGTTGTACTGTTGACTGTCGGAGCTACTACTCTACTGAATTTTGGGGTTGACAGACTGTTGTCTCTGTCTAGAACTGTTATTTTGCTAAACATTTCCAGAATTGTTACTGCTCTACTGCACATCACTAGAGCTACTATTTTCCAATGCTCTATGGTAGTTTCTCTCTCAGCTACTACTCTCTTGAGCTCCCCCTATGTTTCTATCATCTAGAGATTCTTCATCATCAAGGGGTATTGTAACTGAAATACCCGTGGTGTCATCCACCGATCCATCCCATGCTTCATTCTCAATAAAAATAACATCTCTACTTATCACAACCTTTTTGGTGATGGGATAATATAATTTGTAGGCTTTTGACTCCTCACTATAGCCTATGAAGATGCATTTCTCTCCTTTGTCATCAAATTTTTTCCTCTTCTCTTTTGGTATGAATGCATATGCCACACACCAAAAAATCCTTAGGTGTTCAACACTCCATTTGTTGTTAGTCCACACCTCTTGTGGAATCCTATCACATACAACCTTTGTGGGTCACCTATTTAGCATATAGACTTTTGTTGCTATAGCTTCTCCCCAAACTATGTGTGATAGCCCTTTGGCTTTTAGCATACTTGCCACCATTTCTTGAATGGTCTTGTTTTTCCTCTCAGCCACTCCATTTTGTTGTGGAGTATACCTAGTTGTGAATTGTTTGTGAATGCCCTCATTCCTACAAAAATTTATAAATTTATTGGAGATGTACTCTCCCCCTCTATCTATCCTAAGGGCTTTGATATAGTGACCACTCTCCTTCTCAAGTGCTGCCTTAAACCAATTAAACTTCTCAAAGGCTTCCAATTTGTTTTTCAAGAAATAGACCCATATTTTCCTACTATAGTCATCTATAAAAGTCATGAACTATGTGTTTCCTCCTAATGTCGGGGTTTTCATGGGTCCACACAAATCTGAGTGCACTAACTCTAGTGGTGATTTTGCTCTCCTAGAATACCTGGATTGAAATGGTTGCCCATGTTGTTTTCCAAAAATGTAAGCCTCACACTTGCCACCGAGTTCTACAATAGATAGTAAACCCCTAAACTTAAACTAGAATAGCTTAAGTGCCATAGTTTGGATGGGTCTTTGATGACTATCTTGAAGGAGAAATATTGTTCAACTGTCGACTGTTGAGCGACTGCTATTAGTGCCAGTGAACAATGTTGTTGCTATCGGTCTATTGTTCCTGTCACAGAAATTATCTGCATCCTAGGAGAAAAAATTTTGTTTCTCATCATCTGCACTACAACCATCACTTTCTTGCTACCTCCTCTATCAAATATCTTGCATTCTCCATTCTCCATCAATATTTTTTAGCCATTTTGGACCATTTGTCCAATGCTCAATAAATTATGCTTCATGTCGGGAGCATAATAGACATCTTGGATTTTTTGTCTTTCACCATTCTTTGTTTGGATGTTGACTACACCTCTTCCCATCATAGGAACCTTCTCATCATTTCCCATTTTGATTTTTTTTTTTTACATTGTTGTCAATGGAGGCAAAGAAATTCTTGTGACCACTCATTTGGTTTCTGCATCCACTATTCAAGTACCATACTTCATCATTGCTACATTCAACAAGGTTGCATATAAAGAAAAAATTTGACTGCTTATCATTTTCAACTTTGTTCTCATTAGCTACATTAGCATTTTGGCCTTCATGGTCATGTTGCTTCTTCCTGCATTCACCAGCATAATGGCCATATTTGTGACAGTAATAACATTGCACATTTCTTTTGGAATTCGTGTGGTTCGAACTATTGTTCTTCCTTTGGTACTGGTTTGCTGACTGTGAGTTGCTCGACTCCACTGTGTTGGCAGAAACTCCTCTTCGATAATTACTTCTGCCTCTACCTCTTTGACCTCTACTTCTATTGATTATTCCTCTTCCTTTACCTCTTCCATTGGTCTGAACTTTGAATTCTTTCTCTAGGGAAGGAGCAGATCTGTTCAACCATTGCTCATGGGTTTGTAGTGAACCAATCAACTCATCTAAAGTCATTTGAGACAAATAATTTATGGCTACATAATCAAACAGAGTAGGCAGACTTCTTATTATTTTATCAACAATCCTTTGCTCTTCCATTGTTTCTCCATTGATTCACAACTAATTTACCAGGGCTGAAATCTTAGTTTAATAATCTAAAATGGTCTCATTATCTTTCATTAATAGAGTCTCAAAATCTCTTCTTGAGAGCTGCAACTTAGCTGATCTAACTTTTTCAGTTTCTTTATAACTATTTTGCAATATATCCCAAGATTTCTTTGCATATTCTGATGTTGCAATACGTGTGAAAATAGCCTCACTCAAGGCTGCCTCAATCAAACTAAGAGCTTTTACATCCTTCATTCGGGTCTCCTTCAATTGATTTTTTTGTGCATTTGAAAGGGTTGCAAATGCATTTGGGTCTATGATATAATTGAACCCATTTATGACCAGCTCCCATAGGTCATTTGCAGCTAAGATGGTTCTCATCTTCTTATCCCATATGTCATAATTTTTCCCATCAAAGTTTTGTGGCTGCTGCCAACCTTTGTTATCACCTCCTGCCATATTTCTCAAAGGTTTGAGAAAATAAATTAATGCCTAGATAACCTAGGGCTTTACCCAATACACCCACAAATAACAAACTAACTGACTAGTTGATTGACTACAAAAAGAAATAGGGCTCTGATACCAATTGTTGGGAATGGCAAAGGTGCAAATAAGACAAAAAAAGTGTTGTGACTGTATGGACAGACTGGAAAAATAAACACAGAGAACACACTCTGACAGCAAAACTAAATAGACAGAATTTAACTTTGCATATATTCCTCTTGCTTCACAAAATACAAAAAATTAGAGGAAAATCTCTGATTTACATAAATAAGATAAATCTAAGCTATTTGGATAGATGTCCAATACAATATGGTGTTGCTCTCACACCTAGAACATGAAAGTGTTGCACTCATGTAGCTACAATTGTCAGTGCACTGCATCTGCTAACATTCCTTTTGTGTTGTTGTTGTCACCTTACTTTCTGTTGAACATTCCTCTTGTTGCTACTGCATGCTTTACTTCAAAAACTTTCTTCTTCTAACCCTGACTCCAATGAATGCAATCCTTTTTTGTCTTACTTAATTCCTTGCTCAAAAATGATTTCTCAAACCAAATTCAAATTGACCTAACTCCATTTAATGCTAGCAGGCAGCTACAGGTTTATGTTGGTTGTAGGAAGCACTCCAAGTTCAAATTCAAAATTATCTACCATATTAATTGCTAGGGGCATATGACGGTTGCAAGTTGGAAGAACATCTTTTGATGTGGGTGCTAACAGTTCTGTTGACTACAGAATATTAAATATTCTAACAAAAACCCTAAAGCTACTACGAAAAAAGTGGGAAAACCACAAATGAAAATGATATCAAAGAGACCTTGTATATCAAAGTGAGATTATTAAAATTCTCTTTGAAACCGTGACACAATACTATGACAAAATTATTGAAGAGACTATGGAATTTTGGAGGCATTAATTCAAATGTCTCTTTTATAACTTCGAAGGATAAATGAGCATATTATTTTATTCCAGAAAAGATTCAACATCGGCAAGACAAACTGATAAGTCTCTTCGATCTTGATAATTCCCTTCGATCCTTCAATCACGGTGAAAACATAAACAAAATTTTATTTCCATGAAATGTGGTGAGAACTTTATATTTAAGGGGTGATCTATGAATTCATTTCCCCCTAATGACTATAGTAAATAAAATTTTATTTGAATGCGGGGTGAAAATTATAAAATGAAATTTTCTACAGCATTACATTATTTCGGGATATAAATAATATAATTTACATTTTCATTGAGGGAGTTAAATATGGAAAATTGTGGAGCGGGTAATTATTTTTATCCGAAGGATATATTCTGGGTGACAATACAAGGTGAAGCTACCAACAAAAGGGGAGATAATATTTAATCTTATTAATTTTCATGGAAACAAAGAGAATGAAGATTAAAATATTTTAATTTGTTGAAGAAAAATAATAAATACATGCATCAAATGGATGTGTGAAGGGTCATAACCCTAAAAATGCAAATCATATATGTAAAATGAAATCATCAATCATCATAATTAGAAAAGTAGGTTAGGAAAATCATCAGTATTAATAGATAGGTTCATCCATTAGCATATCATCTTTCGCTCATCCATTTTAATATTTTAGAAACTTTTGAGATTAATGTATATCTTTTGAGGCAATATAATGGAGAAGACTACCCATAACCAATGATTTTCTTGATTATTCAAGTTTATACAATTTTTTTGGACACATTTGTTGTTGATGTGTGATTTTCTTGATTGGGTTCCAAATAGAGTGAATTAAAATTCCTTTCAAAAAATTTATTTTAATTGGTTCTTGTCATGGATTAAAGTCCTTTTAAATTGATTATTTTGATTGGTTTCCCTCGAGTTAAGAATTAAAAATCCTTTCATGATATCACAGTAATTTGGGAGAATAACACTAGGATTCATAAAGAAGAGTACAGTAGCTAAGTGTACTAACGTACTTATTTTCCACTGGGGCATCCGAAAAAACCAAAGAATTTTTTAATTTCAATGCCGGCAACATCATTCTTTGAACCAATGCAATGAGTACATTGCTTCAAAGAGGGGCAAAATGTAGACATGCAAAACTGACATCATATATCTCGCTCTAACTAACATCAAATTCTGCTATTAATTAATTAAAGCAATTTATTGATTAATTCACTAAGGTTCATTAAATAAATCAAAATTATTTAATCAAATCCTTAAAGTTCTTCTCATTTGATTTATCAAATGTCACTTCTTAATATCCCCTAAGTTAATTAATCTAAATTAATTGACTTCTAAATCATGATTAGCATTCTCTAGCTTTTGACTCAACTAGAGTCAAATCTAAACTCCTAACTAACCCACCCCACTTGCATCAATAAATCAATTTATTGATTTATTAAAAAGAGTTATTTTCCCTCAATAACTCTCATCTTTGACTTTTTTGGACAAAGATTATTCCCCCCAAAACTCTCAACAACATGCATTTATTAACATTTTTCAAATTTGAATGGGCACATTGGCCAAAACTTGCACAAGCTTTGACCAATCCCATTATGACAAGTGTCTCTATCCTATTGGATGGGATTTAGTCCCACATTGCCTAATTTTGGCCTCTCTTCTATCAACTTTTCCTATAAATGCAAGCCATCTTCTCTCATTTCTACAACACACTTTGAAGGCATCTAAACTATAGGCAACTTGAGCTCATAGCAACTCATTGTCTATCTCATTTAGCTTGGAAAAGGGTTGGGAAAGGTCTCTCTCACATCTTCATGGAGGGCACCAATCCATCATAGAATAGGTTGTATTTCCTTTTCTCCATGCATGTTTGATTTAGTTTTAGCATTTTGTTTGGAGAAATGAACTATTTTATTCTATGAGGATGGCTGAGTCTACACAATCCATGTGTAAGATTTCACCATCCTACAAATGGCGCTAGAAGGAGGGCTTAACAGTTAAGAGGTATTTTTTTTTGAAGTCTATCATGGCATGAAGGCTGGAATATTGATATGGTACTCACGTACCATATCATACATAGGTGTAAAATGATCATTGTCTTATCAATTTGTATTATTTGTAGACAATAGTATGTTCATTAGATCCCAAAGAAAACATCCATTCTATGTCCATCCTCTTTCACACAGATCTCATTTTGTAGGCAGATAACAAGGATATTGACAAAAGGTTTGAAAATGTTGCTTCACACCTGCTAATAAAAGATTTTTAGAGACTTTTTCAACAGGTCTGTTTTTTTTTGTTCAATTCCCTACGATGCATATGGCTTAAAGTTTCCTGTTCAATAGATAGCATGCTTGTTTTTCTCTTTACAACATGGTTACCAACCTATAGTTAAGTAGCCCATCGCATTGCCATTAACTACCAACTATAGTCTGGTTTCTATGTGCAATGCCTAGTATTCATTATGGCTGTCTATGGCTCTCCTAGAGATCCTGCAGGATAATTGTTGCATTTGTTGTCGCTGTAATGCCAATAGGCCAGTTAATAGATGGGATGATTCATTTCACTAGATATTGTTTCCTAGCACCAGTAGGTTGTTTTTGACTATCCAAAATTCAAGAATAGACCAGGCCCACCTCGATCCTTCTCTTTGTTCCTGTCAACACCGGTGGCATTTTCAGCATAGTCAACATATAATTAGCGAGGAGACATTCGGTCAAGCATTCCATGTACTATCTATGTGCTTCCATTTTAACGTAGATTGCTGCAATGGACAACATATTACATAGGTAACCATATACAAAATTCTTGCCTAAAATAAATTAACCAAAAAAAAAAAAATACCATGCCCAACAATATACTATGGCGCACAACATATACCATTCATCCACCCAGCAGTGGTTTTAGCACGTCTTCTCATCGCATCATTGATAGCCAGCACAATTTGTGCAGAATCTTGAGATGCCAAAAGGACAAGGGTATGAATTGCTAGCCATTCTGATGCACTGTCTTGCATAGCCGAATCTATGAGAAATGCTTTTCATGGTGAATGTCGTCCAATGAGATGGAGTCAGAATAGGAGAGAGAGTCAAATTGTTTGCGTAGATGAAAGATACATATGTCTTCCATTCACAGGTATTGTACTAATCTTTGGTCTTGCACGCATTCAAGTTTTGCAGGCATTGTCTCAATGCATTTATTCACAACTTTTGCAGACATTGTGTTAAATTTTAGGGATCTAGTTATCTACATTCTGCGTAACTAATAGCTATTTGCAAATTAGAGGTACTAACAAATTTGGTGTGCCACTACAAACTCTGTCAAGATCTTTTGCGTAGATCCTGTTGTTAGTATAGTCTGACAAAGGCATATCTATCAGAGATAAGCCATTTAGAGGAGACTCCACATAGGGGGAAAGCAGATAAGATTTGTAGCTTGTCTTTACACCTGTTAGTATTTATTTTTACCTTGCAATCATTGTGCTCCATGTGACCACATTACTTTGAGGGATTTGTCAAGCAGTCTATGCACCTTGTCTACACGTCCACACCTTGCATATATGTGCCTTGTCCACGGGCCCACACCTTGCATATATGTTTGCTAGTACAGTTACGACTGCACCATTTGGAAAGACAAACTTTTTTTTACTTGCACCAAAAGCTTTAGGCCACTCGCTGCTGTCCACTTCTAATCAATATTGGTGATTCTGTTCTAACATGTAATATGTTGAAACCTTTAATATTGTATGCACATTTCACTATGGGAAGTGGTGTAACTACCGATGAAATCATAATTCAATGTTGGATAGCCTGCGGATTCTCAAAGCTCCCATTTTAGGCGCAGGCAGTATCTTTGCTGGGAAAGGTTGTGAATTTAGTTTTACACTTACCAATTATATTTCGATGACCACTACTGCCCGCATATGAATAGCCTAAATTTTAAAAAAAAAATGAGTTAAAGCTGGCGTGTTGGTTCATTCTTTTTCAATATCGAAATTAGTAATTCATGTGCTAGGCGACTTGCATGAGATGTTGACATTATGATAGTTAATGTATTTATTGTTGCATTACTCAACCATAGTGTAAACAAATCCGGTTACAATGGGTAAAGTAGATTCATCTTTTGACAGTAAAAATCTTCATTTAAATAAATGATTCATCTTTGTTTACTGTGCTTTGTTCATTAAATAAATGATTCATTAACATCGGTGCATGTGCATGTGCAGGTCAAGAGCAATAAATTCTGACATTGGAAGCAGAGCCTAGTTGAATATTACGTTGTCTTTAAAACTATGATCTATCTTTAATAATGGAGTAGGTAATAGTGTGTGGATTGATGCGAAGAAGGAAGTCACTATGCCTTTATGATATTGGTTATGCGATTTATCATGGTTCCACTTTGTCAACCTTGGCATTGATTTGCTCAAGATTTCTTCAAAGTCTACTTGCACAATATCAATTTTGAATAGCGTACTCTTAATGAGAAATTTCAAACTATTGTTGAAAGTGGGAAAGGGAGTTGGAATACCTAGTACATTGATATATAAGAAGATTTTATTGTGGACTGAAGTACACTTAAGATAACATCAATGCATGATTTAGATTGTTACAAATTTATCATTGATTCCTTGAAATATCTTAAATCCTCTTTCTAATAACTTTGTATTGTTTTATAGGTTGACATTGGAGGTTGATCACAAAATCAAGTGAAAACAAAGGTGAAGGGAGTCGAGTTGGAGATCTTATTGAAATAGAAACTTGAAAAGCATTTTTTAATGCTTGTTTGGAGCTTCCATTTACTACCCTTTTTTTTTGTTTTTAGCTAACTCACTTTTCAATTTGGGCTTAAAATCAATCAATGACTTGATCTTTTCAAAGTTGGTTAAAATTTGAACCTTAGCAACATTCACTAGATTTCGATTTGGGAGTAAAATTGAACAAGGCAACTTCACATTTCAATTGGTGCTCTTAAAATGAACACATCACTGGTTTGAGGTTTAAAATGAACATGTGCATTCAATATTTTGTAATCTTTTTCACAAAGTAATATCATCGAAAAGACGTATGCACTTCTCTCGTGCCTCACGACGATCTTGAGAATCAAAAGTCTTTTTTTTTTATATTAAGTTGCATAAAAGATTGCCTCCACACTTCAATTTGGGATCTAAAATTGAACAAAACATGCGAGTGTGAGCACGATATATTGCGGAGGTTCTCCCCTTTGTTTTTCAACGAAGGTTGTGTGAACGATGGGATATGTTAGCTCGCTATTGTTTATCTTAGAGGGCCTGCCTTGTGGGAAAAATTACTCACCCAAGGGAACGACCCAACCGGGAACACGCTAAAGCCAAGCGACTTCCAACCGGTATATAAGTGTGGATATTGGAACAAAGGCCAATATCACGAGGATTATTCCGACGAGATGGACACCAATGGACTCTCGCCGACGTTGGATAATCCCCCACAAATGGAATGCCCGAATTAGAACCCCTTGTTTAGAAATTGGCCAAAACCTTATCTATCTTGTTGGTGGAAGAGGTCATGTCCTCTGAAGCCACCCCACATAACATGCGATCTTGTTGTAGAAATGGAAAGTATGCCATGGGAGATTCATGGGTACTAATGCTTGGCTGACCCGAATAAGTGAGTGTCGTGGAGGGGAGCCAGTGTGGTCAAGCATTTAGCCATTCGCACAAGATATGCGCAGCTAGATTTATCCAAGTGGGAACCCAACAAGATATTGCCTCATCATCCTAGGATTGTAAAAGTGCTTGGAATCAAAAACACTTTGCTTGGATTCAAAACATTGAAAAACGAACATTCACATGAGCCTCAAATTTCAAACACCTTGGAAGAAACAAATATCCTTTGACGAACTTGCCCACTCTTGCTTTCCCTAGGGATCACATTCCTAGAGGTTTCTAAGTGTGCAAATTCTACCATCATTTGTTTCCAATAAGGATAAACATAAGGAACTTTTTCCCTATTTTCCTCGATTTCCGCATAAAGGACCTTTTGGGATGAGAAAGAGAATGGGACACTAGACATATAATTTGAAAACCTAAGCAAGCAAGTGTCTTGGATAAAAAGAACCTCATTTAACCAAGATAAGAGACAAATTTGATTACACATGTGTTTTCTAACATGATCAAAATCCCAAAAATCAAAGTTCAGAGTTCACATGTGTCTCGTGAGGAGCGTCTTGAGAGACTTTTTCGAGTTCAGAGTATAGCGTGTCCTTCAATACCGAGATCTTGTAAGCAGAAGTGTTATTCTAGGTCAAGTCTAGGATCAAATTCAATCACTTTCATCCATCTTTCAACCATCAAAATCAGTCAAATTTCCATCTCACCAAAAACTCTGGGAAACTTTGTAAACATATTTTATGCTAAACTTTTAGGTGAAATCAAAACCTCTTTGTTTGACTTAACACATATAGTCAAACCATCATCTTATACACAAGTTCTCTCTTGGATAAAACAACTTCCTAGGGTTTATGAGTTCATCTTGTTTGGCTTAACACACGTAGCCAAATTATCAAATCATCACCTCGTTTGACTTGACACGCTTAGTCAAACTACCATCTTGTAGGAGTTCACTCTATGGATAACACAACTTCCTAGAGTTTTACGATTACATTTATTACTTTTGTTTGACTTAACACATCTAGTCAAACCATCAATCCAATCATGAATCAATCAAATCAAAGTCCTAAAAGTTTTAGCATTTCTTTCAAAGTTTCTTTAAGAGTTCCATTCATCCATATCACTCATATTTCATTTATCTCATCCTCGTTATTGCTTTGATCCTTCAATTTTCCTATTTCTTCGCTTCTTTGAACCTAAGGTTTAGACCGATCTAAAGGATTAGAGGTTCATCTCTTACATTCTTGAAAATTGATCTTCATTTTATGGTTCAAACTCGATCTCAACACAAGAGGGACATGGAATATAAATTTGATCCATCCATCATGAGCAATTCGATCCAACCAAACTATCCAAGCCTTGCAATACCATTTGATTTTCAAAGCTTTTACAATGCATACATGGGAGCATTATCTCATACAAACATCAATGGTACAACAAATATGAGCATACCCAATCCAAAGTTTGGAACACCTTTCCCAATGATAGATTTAAATCCAAGTCCAAATTCACAAATCTATCAACCAAACACTCAATGCATGAGTTTTCCAAACATCATCCCACCAAATCCAAACATACCAAGTGCAACTTTACCAAACATGACCATTTCAAATCCACACTTGGTAAACTTTGGGGTCGATATGTTTGCAAAGCCCCCTAATGTTGTTCAAAATCCTAGCAATATATTGGCAACTCCATATGTTGATTCAAGTCAAGGTAACACCATGCAAAATCAAAGTTACCTAAATCAAGGCAACATGATTCTAGACCACAACAATATTCAATTTCAATCTATCATGCCAAATCAAAACATCATACCAAATCATCCCATTTTTCCATCAATATCGCAAAAACAGATGGAAACCATCCAAGCAACCCCAACAATCAACACCATTCCCATTCCACCACCACTGCCAAAGCACAGCACAACCAATTCATTCTCCATCATGTTGCAAGAAGCTTCCCGCAAAAAGGCACTCCAAGCAAAACAAGCTACACAGCTAGTTGCTCAGCAAGCACAAGCAGCTCAAGTAGCCCAACAAGCGCAAGCGCAAGAAGAATTCTACGCACTATTGCAATCAATCCAAGAAGAATTAGCACAACAAAGATCCCAACAAAAAGCCTTGTTGTCACAAAAACAGCATGACGAACAACAACCGTTGTTGGCTCAGCAGCAAACACAGGCCTTACCCATTCAACAAAGCTTGCAACACATTCCCACCACAATTGTTGAAATCAAAAATCAAGATCAATCTATCAATAAGCACTTTGAAGATGTTTCAACCTTGACCAATGATCAAATCATCACACACCAAGAGTCACTTTTCAATCACGATCAAAACTCACTAACGATACCCAACAATGATCCAATCCAAGAAACATTAAGATCATTCGATCCTATGTTTGAGAACATTAACAATCCCTCCACCAAAATTGTTGAAAACAATGATCAAAATCAATCCATCAATGAGCACATTGAAGATATGTCTACCCCGTCCATTGATCAAATCGTCGTTCATCAAGAGCCACTTTTTAGCGATCTATTTCAAGATGTGTTAACATTATTTGATCCCATTGACATAAACCAAGATCCATCCACCAATGATCGTGTTGACAATGTCTCTACATCACCTTATGAGTTAGAGGAAATATCTCAAGAACGTATTCCAAAGCATGATCAAAATATTCCATCAAGGCCTAGCAATGGTCCCTCCAAAGGCATATTGACATCCTTCGACCTTACGATTGAGAATAGTGAAAGAATCTTTGACACTACACTTGATCCGAATCCATTCAAAGAACAAGTGGATATTAATCCACTTCCCATGCCTAAGGACAATTCCCAAAAAACCTTGTAGACAACCCATCCTTTGAAATTGACCCATGTCAAGAACTTGATCAAAATCATGGCAAAAGCAATTCCAGAATTAGTCAAAATCAAGAATTTGTATCTCTGAGATACTACAATGATCTAATGGGCACTCTTTTATCTATACAAGATGCCGCAAATGATGATCATATCTGCATAGCACATACTCTTCCATCTACCCATGAGATGCTTTCTTTGGATGGACCTGTAGATGATCTTCATTCAAAACAAGAGTCTCATACTCTTCAAATGATTACCAACGAACAAGAGTCTCCTACTCTTAACATTTATACACCTGATCAAGATATAGAGAAATGCAGAGACATATCAGAAATGGGTCATGAAGAAGGCTCCTACATAAGTCATGAATTAGAAACATCATGTGAAAGCATATCAAGAATAAATCATGAGGAAGAATTTTGCAAGGACATTGAAGCATCAACACTTCTTGAAGAAGCACTACAATCTGATATGTCACAAGATCAAGTTGAAGATATCAATCAGGCATTCATCCCACTTAAAGAGGATCCTATCACTTATAAAGCTAGATCACTCACCTTTCTTAGAGCAAGCTATCTCATCAATAAAGAAGCTGACACTTTTGAAGGTCCACGACAAAGCAGAGAAGGAGCAACACCTTGTTTCCAAGGGGAATCATATCCTATGGCAAATAAAAATTTTCAACAGATGAATTATCAAGGCAAAGGGTTAGGCCTACATGAACAGGGTATCGTAGAACCAGTTCAGATTTTTGGAAATCCTAAGCGTCAAGGCCTTGGTTATTCGACAATCAAGGGATCTCAACACATCAATAATATTTCCACCATACTGGGGGCAACTATGTCTCAAGCAAACATCAACATAGGGAGCACGAAGAATCTTTATGATGAAATCAATGGCAATACTACAACCCGCCATGTCACGAATCTTCATCCACCTATCACCCCATCCACGAATTGGGACCAACATCAAAAGAAAGACTTGAATCGAAGCATGAAGAACGTTATCAAAGAAAAAGAAGCTAAGAATCATATTGGACAAATCAAGTACATATGGATACCAAAAACTACAAAGAAAGATTATCCCTATCAAACTCCATCAGTCAAAGAAACTATGGGACAAAATAAAAATGGGGCAAGTATCCATCAAAGATTTCCACAAAGGAAAAAGTAGGCTTCTCAAGCAACGTACAAAGTGTATCAAGCAGTTGGTCCAAATTCCATGCACACTTCCATATCCACCCATTATTGCTCATCTTCCCAAGTTTGGAGAGTCAAAGGTTCCAAACCATCGACCAATCCATATTTTACTCCTAAACACACTCCATCCACTCCTCCACGCATGATATCCAATTCTCACATTGACCATGGGTTGGCAATGACCCTTCATCATAAGGATTCAAAAGGCACTTTATCACAATGTGCACACAAAGATAGAGTTAACTCCGGTATCAGCAAAGCAGATCAAGAATCTCAAAAGTTGCATTCAAGTGCACGTATCTTGGCAAGGAAACTTCTTCAAGCAGGATACCGATGGCACGTTATGACAGAAGCATCAACATCAGCACCACCAGGTGGTTCAGCATCAGCTTAAAATCTCTCAGAAAATACAAAAAAAATCAGAAAAAATGTCCTGAAAAAAATGGTCACCTTGATGAAACTTGGCAAACAGGCGTCTTGGTGACAACAAAAAAATCAAAAAAAGGATTGAAAACAGTAAAGAAAAAAATCGTCCTCTACTGAAAACCATTTCGGTGGCACTTTGGACAAGTACCATGATGAAAACCTGGCAAACAGGCGTCATGTGTAGAATCGAGCATCTACGTGCGCCAGTTTAGGAGAAAGCATCTTATCACATCCATAATAAAGCCAACATTCCATCCATATCATTCATTCATCCATGAACCATTTATCCAACACATTTTTATCCATCTGCATCGAAGGTCCAAGTTACCATGATCTTGATAAAATTTTGGGTGCACACTTTACAGTTGCTTATGCTAGACATCCTGACATGGGTCATTTTCATTGATCCCATCCTATCCAGGATTATCTGAGGCTTGAAGCATTATCTGAGTGAGCATTCCTCTGTTCGAACACCCTTATCTTATCGCAAGATAATCCATATCCATTTATATCCAAGAATCCACCCATGGCCGTTCAAACATTGCTAGACACTGGGGGCAGATATTTACATCTCACTTCGGGAATAAATCTTGATGTATATCATCCAACTTATGAAGTGATCCAAACATTGGAAAATGTGAAATCAACTGGGTCAAATCATTTGTGAACATGAATCCAAATCGATAGCCCATGGCATATTTTTGACAAGACGACATTCCTCATCAAGCTTTATCTTTCAAAAAATCCATATCAGTCACATCTAATGCGCACATCTATGTCACATCAAATCATCAAAGCTATTTTGTTCTAACTCAAGCTTCATCAATCTTGATCAATTGAATCCAATCAATCATCACCTTGTTTGACTTAACACACTTAGTCAAGCTATCATCTTGTGCACGAGTTTACTCTAGGATAACACAACTTCCTTGGGTTTACAAGTTCATTATCATCACTCTGTTTGGCTTAACACACTTAGCCAAATTATCAAATCCATAATCACCTTGTTTGGCTTAACACACCTAGCCAAATTATCCTTTTTGTACGAGTCTACTCTAGGATAACACAACTTCCTGGAACTTACGAGTGCATTATCACTTTTGTTTGACTTAACACACTTAGTCAAACTATCAATCCATCAATCCAATTGATCAACATTAAAGCTTGGTTTTCAACAAAATCCCAAAACAAAGCACTGATATCATATCATGTCCATATCCGAATCGTCAAAATTATGAGAAAATTTAAAAACATTCAGAAAAATTTCATCAAAAAAAACCAAAAACATTCAAAAAATCCATCAAAAATTTCAAAAACATCCAAATCATTCAAAAATCCAAAAACATGTCGAAATATCAGAAAATCTTCAAAAAATTTCATCATTGAGTCTTTTCAGTTTTTCCACCTTGTCGAACTACGTCGTCTCTGAGCTTGAACGTAGGCAAGGCTGATCTTTGATCATCCCCCAAGACGGTTGGGTCAGTCCTGTAGGCGTCCGTCGCATTGGCAATCCGTTTGCCCATCTAGTCTACATCTTAAGTTAGTCCTTTAGGCAATAAAATGGCAATCTGTTTGTCCATCTTTTCATCAAGTCAGTCCACCACCAGTCGAACTACGTGGTCTCTACGTATATAACGTAGGCAAGGCTAATCTATGGATCAGCTCCCGAGACCCCTAGGATTGGTCTTTAAGTTAGTCTGTTCATTGTAAAATCTTGAAAATACCAAAAACATTTGTAAAACATCCCAAAATTCCAAAAACAACCTCAAAACATTTGAAAAAACCAAAATGGTGCATCCATTTCATCTCGCTTTCGCCTGTGATATTCATCACTCATAATAAATCATCTTCGCTTTCACCCTTTGGTGAGTTAGTCAGAAGCAAGTTTAGCAGGTTCTAAAGTGAACACCTAATCGTCAAAGTCTCGAACGTCTAAGTCAGTAAGTCAGCAAGTTGGTCAACTCAGAGTATCAATAGCTTATCACGCAATCAATCTCACCAAAACCCTAATCACTACATGTCCTAGGATGAAGCTTTCCTACGATGGACATAAGCATCAGGTACCCCACAGTATTTTAGCCTTGTCTAGCGATACGAAGAACATTAGCTTGTTTGTTTACTTTATTTTGGTCTTTTTGACTTATCTTATTTTGTGCTCATTCCAAGGACCTCTCGATGATGCCTAAATAAAACAAGTTTAGAGAGAAACGAATGGGGCAACGATCATTATCTTTTTATCTGTTGTGCTTGTTCGATATTCTTGTAAAATAACTTCGTCATGCATACTTTGTTTTGTTTGTAGGAAGGATGTTTTAGGTATCTTGTTGACCACATAAGAAGGCTTGCCTTCTTATGTTTTGGCCCGAGATGTCTGGAATTTCTGAACTGCATTCTGAATAAGGTTATGTTTGTCAAGTGTGAACAAGAATACTCCTATCTGATTGTCGATTCAAAGTCCATCACACTAGGCGCAACGCCATCCTGGTTCTTAATACCTTGATGCATCGCACCTATGTGTGTTATCAAACATAAAGAAAGGTACGCTCTCTCCCATCCCTGGATAAGCAACACATCATCATTATTCATCATCATATCCAATAAAGTCTTGATGACTAGGAGACTTGTTGGACTTCTTCATCTTCTTGAATTTAAGGGTTCATCCCTCTCATTCTTCTATCTTCTTTCACGCTAACAATGCATCCATCTTGCATCCATATTCTCATTTCACATAATCATGTCATACCATCATATCAGGACAACATCATCCATCTCATCCATCTCACATGCATTGCATAATCATTTAAAGTTGTTTACGATAATATAAATTTGTTATTCTAAGCATCTTCCAAACATCTCATCTACATTATCATTATCATATAGTCTAACCATCCATACATCCATTTTGAACCTCTTTGTCATGAGATCCACCTCAAATTGTATCTTTTCGCTCGATCTCTCAAGGGGGCAATGTACTAACGTACTTATTTTCCACTTGGGCATCCGAAAAAACCAAAGAATTTTTTAATTTCAATGCCGACAACATCATTCTTTGAACCAATGCAACGAGTACATTGCTTCAAAGAGGGGAAAAATGTAGACATGCAAAACTGACATCATATATCTTGCTCTAACTAACATCAAATTCTGCTATTAATTAATTAAAGCAATTTATTGATTAATTCACTAAGGTTCATTAAATAAATCAAAATTATTTAATCAAATCCTTAAAGTTCTTCTCATTTGATTTATCAAATGTCACTTCTTAATATCCCCTAAGTTAATTAATCTAAATTAATTGACTTCTAAATCATGATTAGCATTCTCTAGCTTTTGACTCAACTAGAGTCAAATCTAAACTCCTAACTAACCCACCCACTTGCATCAATAAATCAATTTATTGATTTATTAAAAAGAGTTATTTTCCCTCAATAACTCTCATCTTTGACTTTTTTGGACAAAGATTATTCCCCCCAAAACTCTCAACAACATGCATTTATTAACATTTTTCAAATTTGAATGGGCACATTGGCCAAAACTTGCACAAGCTTTGACCAATCCCATTATGACAAGTGTCTCTATCCTATTGGATGGGATTTAGTCCCACATTGCCTAATTTTGGCCTCTCTTCTATCAACTTTTCCTATAAATGCAAGCCATCTTCTCTCATTTCTACAACACACTTTGAAGGCATCTAAACTATAGGCAACTTGAGCTCATAGCAACTCATTGTCTACTCATTTAGCTTGGAAAAGGGTTGGGAAAGGGCTCTCTCACATCTTCATGGAGGGCACCAATCCATCATAGAATAGGTTGTATTTCATTTTCTCCATGCATGTTTGATTTAGTTTTAGCATTTTGTTTGGAGAAATGAACTATTTTATTCTATGAGGATGGATGAGTCTACACAATCCATGTGTAAGATTTCACCATCCTACACTAAGAAACCTACACATTTGTACAAGGTGCAAACATCCAAAGTGCCCAACAAGCTAGAGTTAAGCTAAGAAGTAGATTCACCCACTTTACATATTTGTTTTCATCATCATCACACAAATCCGACTCCATTCGCCCAATAGGTTCAGGCACTAGTCATATTTAGAATATTTAATACAAACTTTACTCATTTGTTTGATTCTAAAAACATTGACAATAGGAATTAGTTATTAGCCTAGCATCTATTTCATGTCTACATGCCATTGTGAATAGATTTCCCAAATTAGAGACCATATTTAAACATTCAAATCTACCTTATAACTTAGGTACAACATCCTTGGTTTAGCATGGATGAACCCATATTAGTAGAAGAGGCATTGGGTATGAATGATGTAGAGTGACCCTCAAAGATTGATATGGATGAATAAATTTTAGGTTTGAAAAATAATGATACATGGGATCTGTGCCATTTCCTGAAGGATGAACTCCTATTGGTTGCAGACGGTTGTTCAAGAAAAAGATTGGTTCAGATGGAGGTATTAATAAGTACAAAGAAATTTTGGTTGTGAAAGGTTACTCTCAAGTTGAGGGTGTTGATTATGGAGAGATATTTTCACCTATTGTAAAAATAGCATCCATTAATTTTTTCTTTCTATTGTTGTTGGTTATGATTTATAGGTTGAGAAAATCGATGTGAAAACTACTTTCCTTCATGGTGACTTGGAGGAGGATATTTATATGACACAACTAGAGCACTACATGGTGAAAGGTAAAAGTAAATTGGTTTGAAAATTGAAGAAAGCTTTGTATGGCCTAAAATAAATTCCTAGGATGTGGTACTAGGAATTGTACATATATGTTGAGTTTGGGATTTGAGCATTCTAAATCATATCATAGGTTTATTAAAAGACTCATGGTGACTGTTTCTTGTTTATAGTGAAGGATTATAGGCCATTATGTGTTCCTTTCTTAGTTGGAACAAATTTATCTATTTCAGACTATCCAACATCCCCATCATAGATGGAAGACATGAGAAAATTTCCTTACTATAGTGCAATTGGAAGTTGGATGTATGATATGGTTTGTAC
The DNA here is from genome assembly GCA_007115665.2 of Sequoiadendron giganteum. Classification (NCBI taxonomy): domain Eukaryota; kingdom Viridiplantae; phylum Streptophyta; class Pinopsida; order Cupressales; family Cupressaceae; genus Sequoiadendron; species Sequoiadendron giganteum. Next base: position 123,434,366 of record CM021102.1, read on the forward strand.
TAGACTAGAAATTTCCCAAGCAATGGGAGTTCTTTCCAAATATATGCCTAATCTTGGTAGAGTTCATTGGGATGTAGCTAAAAGGGTCTTTAGATATTTGTGTGGTACTTCAAATTATTCCTTGTGTTATCATAACTAGGCAGACAATGTTGATAGAAGACAATCCACCAGTGCTTATTGTTGGCATATTATTTTCATTGATGCAAAAAATGGGATCAGAGGTTTGATGGAACTAATCCTATAAAAAAAAAATTGGAAATGATGTCAAAATGTTGTATTTAATGTCTAAGGAGAGTTTGGATTTGGTTTTGGAAGAAGTGGTGGCAATTGAAAAAGTTTCTCAATATGTTGAATTATTGTCATTATGTTGCAGTGAATTCTTCTAGTGTCTAAAAGAAAAATCAAAGACCATATTTGATATGGGTTTTCTGGGAGCTTCTTAGAAATGTGTAGTGCAAGTCCATAGGATGCAATATGTGATCAAAATTGAATTAACTATGCTCTCTAGCTGAATTAGGTTTTTCCAAATAAAACCTAAGGGTTTAAATTCATGGTGTGCAGATAATTGTTTTATTTCATCATTGACTGGCTATAGCAAGTTTTCAATTGCTTAATTCATTTAAGCCTATTTACAATGTGGAGAAATCACCCCCTTTACCTAGTCTTCTTGTTGGTGTCACTTATGTATCCTTTAAGAGATCATACGATTTGCACTCAATAATTCCATGTATCTCACGACTATTGCTAGGTTCCCATGCATCGCATAAATTTCTTTGAAGTCAGCTTGTAGTTTAGCAATAAACAATGGAGTTTGATCAACGACTGTGATGAAGCCAAATTTGATGATCTGATAGTGCCTGCTAGCCTGCAACACCTATGGTAGGACCCTATATCTACCTCATGGGGGAGAGGTGAATAGTGAAGATTAAATGGAATTTGATTAGATGGAGGACAAAGAACTTGCTGGGTCTGGTGGATGCATGTTGCCATATCACACAACCCTTCACATTGCTATTATGAAGCAAAGCAATGGGATGGTTCTTGTGATGAAGGATGAGCATAAGATAGAAGCAAGAGGTGACATCAAAGGTGAACAAGTGGAAGTATCCCACTAGCCTGCTATGTCCTTTTCCAATGATATAGTAGGGATGGTTCAGATTGTTTGGTGATTGATCCAATGGTGATCGTTTAATGCATTCACATTGTGAGAATGATATATGAATTCATATGAGTTACAATGATACCCGATGATCAATGGTAGTGAAGGGTGGATGATCTAACGTTCATCGCCAAGGTTACTCGCATCTTGTGATTGAATGGTAATGACTCCAGAGTTAGAGCAATATGAGATGGACAAGATCTATGATGGAGATTTAAAGACCGTTTATTTTATGGTCAAATTTTAAAATTGGATGATTGAAATGGAGTCATAAGATCATGGAGCGAAGAAAGGTGATCGAAGACCCAGTTTCAAATATGAAGATATCAAATGGTTTAGTTTGTGTAAACAGGTTTTTGACTGGTAATAAACTCAAAGAATGAATTCAATTCATCCAACTACACCTATGACCTATAGTGAGACCCTGTCTATACCTCGAGGGGGAGCAGGGAACAATGGAGATCAAATTCCAATTTAATTGGATGGAGGACAAAGCATTTGGTGGGTCTAATAAACATGTGTTGACATATCGCTCAATCATTTCATATCACTGTTGCAAAGTGAAGTGATGGGATGGTTCCTGTAATGAGTGATGAACATAAGATAGAAGTCGAAGGTGGCATAGAAGGTGAACAAATGGTTCTAGCCTGCTAGCCTACTAGGACTCTATGTACCTATGTCCTTTTCTAGCGATATAGTGGGGGATGGTTCATATTTTTTGCTAATTGATCTAATGGTCATCGTTGAGAGCATTCACATCGCAAGAATGATATATAAAGTCATATGAGTTAGAATGATACCCAATGAATGAAGATAAAAGGTTTAGATGTGAAGGGTGGATGATATAACGATCATTACCAAGATTACTTACATCACATGATTGAATTCAAATGACTCAAGAGTTAGAGTGATATGTCACAGATAAGTTTGATGAAGGATATTTAAAGACTTTTTATCTCATCATCAAGTTTTAAAGGTGGATGATTGAAATAGAGTCATAGGATCATGGCAAAAAGATAGGTGATCAATGGCCCAGTGTCAAATAGGAAGATATTGAATGGTTAAGTCTATGTAAGTAGGTTTTGACTGGTAACCAATCTAGTGAATGAATTTAAGTCATCCAGCTACACCTAAGACCAATGTTGGTGAATATTTTATCTACTAAGAAGAAACAAATTTTCCTAACATGATGAATATCAAATTAGATCGAATGAACAAAGAACAAATTAAATACATATCTGATTCTAGGGTTTGGTAGAGAGACAATAAGGGAAAATTATCTATATTAAAATTTAATGTCGTGTATCTCAATTTAGAAGTATGGTAGTGAATAGTATATCCTAGAACCCTAACAAATTATTTTTATGTGGTAGAGAATCTTGAGGAAATCATCTATGGTGAGAAAAAATAAAAAACAAATTATTAGAATATGGTTGAAGGGAGTTGAAACTAGAAAAGGAAAAGAGTGTGTGTGAATTTAATAGAGGGTAAGCTAAGCTCATTGAGGTCGATAGAGAATACACTAAGAAAGAAGGAGAAGAGTAGAACAAAATACAGGTGCATAGAGAAAAGAAGAGAGTTGTTTTAGTAGCAACAAAAACTAGAGTAGTTGTAGGGTAAGCTGTAACATTGATTTGTGTTCTTGATGAAAAAATTATATTAACCCTTTATGTTGTAAATCTGACTGATTGGTGTCATCAAATAATTAATTTGGTGCTCAAAATAGGGGATTGATGTCTCCTTAGGTTTGCTGCCCTTAAAATATGTAACAAGAGCTTTTTGTGTGAGGCTTGATTAGGATAGTAGCTCCTAGTAGCATTTCTCACCATGGTTTTTCTCATCTTGGGTTTTCCACATATACCTTTTGTTATGTGTTTCTTGATTATGTGATTGTTTAAATTTCTATATCTCATATTTCAATCTTCACACTAAGTTAATTTTAGAATTATGTCTACTTAAAAGTTTTAAGAGTTAAAATTTTAATATCTACTTATTCACCCCCCTAGTCAATAGATTGTTGTGTTCCAAAAATTAGTATTAGAGCCCTAGGTTCCCTAGGAGAAGCTTGATCATCTTAGGTACATTCTTGTTTTTTTGAACATAATGGCCTATCAAAAAGGTTCTTCCACAAACAAGCCACCTTGATTTGATGGAACAAATTATACTTTTTGGAGCTAATTGATGAAGGGATATTTGGGATATTTAGGGTTTGATATGTGGTTGTCTATTGTGAATGGATATACACCACTGGCCACACCTCCTACTGATGTTGTAGGAAAAGGGGATTATGAGAACAATGAAAAAGCATGGTTTTCTATTATGAGAAATTGGTGATCTAGATTTATACATAGAAATGTTATGTATTGTAAGATTGCACATGATTTTTGGGATACATTGAAAAATATCTATGAGGGAGATGACAAGGTAAATTTGACCAAGCTTCAAGTATTGAGAGCTATATTTGAATGAATAAAGATGACAAAAGAAGAGAAAGTTGTAGACTATATTTTGAGAGTTAATGATATAGTGTACTCTATTAAAGGATATGGAGAATAAGTAAAAGAAGATGTCATTGTACTAAGAGTTCTAAGGTCAATGAAAATAGAATATGATCTTAAGATCTTTCCAATAGAGGAAGGAAGAGAAATAGACAAACTCACTCTTAATGAACTACATGGTGCATTCATTGCATATGAAATGAGGATGGGAGATGTAGAACCATCCAGGAAAGAAGATGCTTTCAAGGTTGCCAAAAAGGAGAAGGATGTATCTTTAAAGAAATACAAGGTTGAGATGGTCATATTCGAGAATGATGAGACTGATGAAGAAGAGGAAAAATTCATCAAGAGACTATGAATAAAAATAAAATTCTGTACATCCAGAAGGATAGTGATGTATTAGAAGACAACAATAGCACAAATGATGAACAAAATTATGCTTTTTTTGTAAGAGAAAATTAATTTCTCTTCATGGAAAAATAAAATGAGGAAAAAAAGGGTGAAAAGGTGGAAGACCCTCATAAAGAAGGTGAATAAGGAGAGGTTGACCTAGAAGGAGAACTCATTTATGCTCTAGATGAGATTGATGATCTCAAATATGAGATTGAGAAGTTGAAAAAGGAGAACAAGTAGCAGAAGAAACTTGCACAAAAAAATTTGGACAAACTAAGCAAGGAGATAGAAGAATCTACCTAAAATGTGGGAGATTTGAAGTTACAACTGGAGGAAGCCAAGAGGGAAAAAAATGTAATTTAATCCAAGTTGTAATATAAGGTTGTCATGTGTATGAAGATTGAGGAAGAGATTGTTGCTCTAAGATTTATAAAAGGAAAAAGAGAAAATAGAGAAAGGACTCAAGATGAAAAGTAGCTCAAATATTTTGGATCAGCTATTAAGCACACATAAATTATCAGCCAAAGAAAAATCTAGCCTATGGCTTGAGAAAGGAAAGAATGTCTTTCTAGACACTTCTACTAAGTTGTACAAAATATTTAGAGCACGAGAAAAGTCAAGTTTTATTGATGAAGGAGATGGAAAAGAAATTATATCAAAAGAGAAGCCTATAGAGGGAGAAAAAATTAATGAAGCAAAGAATCATGTTGCAAACAAGAAGAATAACCAATCAACTCCTAATCACTAGAAGAAAAGGTAAAATATAAGAAGGACTAATGCTAATGGATTCACCAGGGTAAGAGACATAAGGAAACAGATGCGCAAAAGACCACCTCATCCAACTCAAAATAATAGGACCAGGTATTCTTCATACTTTTATGGATATTGCCATACATGTAATTAGTTTGGTCATAGGGCTAAAGAATTTAGAGTCATACTGTGAACCCCTAAACTTGCAATTGCACAAAGATGACAAACATTGTTAGTGTTAGATCAAAATGCAAGCAAATATGAAGTATTCCCCATGAAATTCACCTATTTAAACTAGTATTAGGAAATGAAGGATAAAACTTAAATATAAAAGAAAGTAAATTCTAATCTAGCCAATAGTATGATGATCTTATGGGGGAATTGATGCCAATGATGTGTTGCAATTGGCCCTTTCCCAATTTCTATGTTACAATGTAGATTGATGAAGAAATGGTCAAATCTCCAAAGAGATTTGAGCATAACCTTGGTGCAAATATGAAAATGTGGTGGATGCTTGGATGAAATAGGCAAAATTAGCTCTCAATTGGAGAGAGTAAGTTTGCATGTGAATTGTGGATGAAGATTAAGAGGAGAGGTCTCCAATTTATAGACTTCTATTTGGAAGAAGTAAGCAAGATTAAGCAATGTGGGACAAAAGAGAATCCAATGGCATTGTGTCACTTGTCCACATGTGATTGGATGAGGAATGAGCACATTTTGGCCAATGTGCATGATAAATGCATAAATTTGAATTTGAAATGTTGAGTTGACCCGTTGAAGGGGGAAGGGAAGTGAAGTAAATGTCACTTGGCTCAAGGTCAAGGACATGTAAGAGGCATTGAATGCTTTGTTGGAAGGACCAAGTCCACTTGGCCTTTTTGAATTCAAATGAGGGAATATTCCCTTTTGATGCTTTGTGAGGGAAAATAGAAGAATTAATAAATCAAAGTATTTGATTTATTGTGCAATTTGCATTCTCTAGAGGATTTTAGTGAGAAGGATTAAGTTAATCATGGATTTGATTAATTTAATGAAGAATTAGGTGATGTAACAATTTAGACTTAGATTTATGAATTAATTTAAGTCAAGAATTGAGAATAAATGATTTATTAAATAAATGATCTGATTTATTTAATCAAGAAGGAATATGTTAGATTGAATCAAATAAGGTTTTAATTTATTTAATAGGAGGACTTTAGAGATTTTAATTAAATAAAATGATTTATTTAATTAAATAGGGATGCAATGGTCAATTAACTTAATTGATTAATTTAATCATTGAAAGAGGAAGACTTAATCCAATAAATAGTGATTTATTGAATTAAAATATAGAAAGTGATGAAATGCTGAGAATGTCATTTAAGAGGAAACGTTGTTAGTTATCGGGATCAGGTGTGCCAAAATGAGCTTGTATATTTTCCATGTCTACATTTTGCCCCTCTTTGAAGCAATGTATTTGTTGCATTGATTCAAAGAATAAACTACTATGATTAAAGGTCTGAGATTTTTTTGAAATTTTTTCAGATGTCCCACTGCTGCCCCAGCGGAAGGATATTGTTAGATATTGCCCCCTCGAGAGATCGGATACCTGCATAAACAAATAAAAAAATCATAATATTAGATCAATATGCAAGGTAAAACTAGGATTCCCCATGAAATCGATTTACAAATATTCAAAATAGGAAAATGAAGAACAAACATATAAAACTAAAGAAATCCTAATTTAAACAAGTGCAAACTCTTGATCCCATGGGGGAGTTGGTGCCAATGAGATGTTGCAATTGGCCCTTTCCCAAATCCTTTGTAAGCTTTGATGATTTGTTGAAGATTGATCCACTTTGGTTGAATTTATGCATAACCTAGCTAAGAGCTTGATAAAACTAGATGAAATGGCTATGCTTGGAGATGGATTTGAGCATAGTAAGTTTACTCAAATTGTGGATGTTTGAATGAGAGGAAGAGTCTCTCATGTATAGATTCCCAAATTGGAAGAATGAGGGATTTGGATGAATGTGGGATAAAAGACCAACCAATGAGAAGAGGCCACTTGTCCACATGTGATTAGAGGAGGAATGAGCACATTTTGGTCAACGTGCAAGTTTGAATTTTGAATTTGAAAGTTGGGGGGAGAGAAGAGTGGAGTTAATGTCACTTGGCTCAATGCACAAGGACATGTAAGAGGAGTGAATGCCTTGTTGGAAGTACCCATCCACTTGCATTTTTGAATTCAAACTTGAGGGAATATTCCCTTTTGATGCCATGTGAGGAAAATAGAGATTTAATGAATTAAAGTAATTGATTTATTGTGCAAGTTGCATTCTCTAGAGGATTTTAATGAGAGGGATTAAGTTAATCATGGATTTGATTTATTTAATGAAGAACTAGGTGATGTGACAATTTAGACTTAAATAGATGAATTAATTTAAATCAGAATTGAAAGGAAATGGTTTATTAAATAAATGATTTGATTTATTTATATGAGGAGGGAAGTATTAGATTAAATCAAATAAGGTTTAATTTATTTAATTTAATAAGAGGAATTTAGAGAATTTAATCAAATAAAATGATTTATTTAATTTAATAACAGGACTTTAGAGAATTTAATCAAATAAAATGATTTATTTAATTAAATAGAAATGTAAGGTTAATTAAATTAAATTGATTAATTTACTGAAAGGAGGTGATAGACTTAATCAGATAAATGACGATTCATTAGATTAAGGGATAGAATTACGATGAAATGCTAAGAGTATGATTCAAGACGAAACAATGTTAGTAGGATCAGAATCAAGTGCATGTATATTTTGCGTGTCTAAACATTCTTAAAAGGAGTACAACCTTTGTAAACAAGAATCCATTTGCTCCTTTAGTGGATATGAATTTAGTTTTGTGTAGGAGAGAATTTGCACCCCTTACGTGAATTCCCCTTTCACACACCTTCACCTTAGAAAATAAAATCCGAAGGAACAAATGCACATCAATCAACTACCTTCCATCCACTTGGAATCTATCCTTTGTGTCAGTGAGAGAATATTTTTTGGGGATGCAAGCGCGGTGTGAAAACATCCATGCAATGCATTGTCGTCCCTTACAGATTCTTGTTTCTCAAGTTGGTAGAGGCATTACACACTTGATTGGGGTCGAATTGTAACATCCCTCTTCACCCAACTGACCTAAAAAATGGTTTGCTCTTCCCATCCTTAAAATTCATCCATTCTCACTACATTTCATCTCTCTTAGCAATTCAATCTCACTCTCTAACATCTCATTCACTTTCAACCAACACTTTCGACACTCCATTAAAACAACATTTGAAGCTTCATCAACTATAAATTGAAGTGTGAAGAATTCCATACAAGCATGGCTTGGATTCTTGCAAGACATTTTTTGTGCCTATAGCACACACGCCCCATTCGAAATGGGGACCCTCTCCTTCATTTTTCCTCTTCGGATCCTTTTTGCTTCTGCCTCATTTTGCATGCCCCATTTTAGTGTCCTTGATGATCAACACGTTCCCTAAAGTCTTATTTTAGGTTGACCATATTTTTCCCCTTTGAAAGGTGTTATGTCCTAAGCCCTTTCGGGATTTCTCTGTCGGTTTTCCTTTCTAGCATCCATGCGACCCTTCGGGCTCAAATGCTCAGGTTTCCCCTCTCAAGTTTCCCTTTTGGCTTCACCATTCCATGTGACTGGCGGTCATCATCCTCCCGGCCTTTGGAACCCAGTGCTTCGATGGTCATCTACATCACTTGTCAAAACTTAACGGTTGTTCCCTCACATCTTTCTAGCCTCTAAGACCCGACCCTTCAGGAGTCCCCTCTCAGGTCTCCTCATGGTTTTTTTTATTGTTGATGGCATTCAACCTTCATCCTTCTAGACCTCAAATGTTGGCATTCTCTTCACCATTGGATTTTAGTTGGAAAATTTTCTAGTGGCTATCCTTTCACGTACTTTCGACTCTCAGGCCTTGGTCCTCCCGTTGCCATCCTGGAAATTTAAACTCACCTACCGAACAGTCGACATACCAGCATTCATTAGGGGATATTAATTTCACTTAGGTGCTATTTAAATGAGCTTTGACTTGTTATTTTCACATGTCAGAAGTAACCAGAAATCATAGTGCGACCCCAACAATCTCTGCCTTTGCACCCGGGTTTCAGGTTCATCATTCTTTGAGGATTCAAAAATCTCCTTCTTTGGGCCCCTCAAGTAGGAACATCATCAAAATTCCCTTTCCCTTTCTAAGCTTCATGAATTAAAAACTAAGTGATAAAACAAAAAAGCTAGAAGTCTGGTAGGGCAAAATCTCACATCGAAAACCCACAAGTTTGAAAATCAAAAAACACCCCATAGGATGTCCAAATCAAAAATCAAAATGATGTCATCCCATCACTATTCTTTAAGGCAGGCAACCACACCTCTCAGCTATGTACCTTGGAGTTCCCTATTTGTTTCATTGTTTCGCAAGACCTTCCCTTGACATCATTCAAGATCTCAGACCCCGCACTTGCCAAATCAACCTGATACTTGTAGCAAAAAATCAAACTTTGGAGTTTCCTTTGGGCCCTAGCCTTAGGAATTTCATCCTCGGGCTGCCTTCTCCAATTCGTCATTTCATATGGCCACCACGGGACATCTTCTCGGCTCTCAAGCCTCGGTCACCCTTTTGCTCTGCATGTTTTGAACAAAGAAATGATACGTCCAATCTTTTCTCGGACTCTGACCTCTGGATTTCTATCCACGAAACTTTGTGTTGCTTTCGCTGCGCTTGAATGATCGAACATGTCCGCCTTCTCGGACACCAGGCCCTGAACCTCGATTTTCCTCTAAAGTTTTGGACAAGTTACTAAACCCACCTTGGGACTAATCCTTCGAGAAGCCCATCTCAGACTTTCGTCTACACTTCTTCATTCCACACAGCCATCCCCAAAAGGCTTCCCGACCCCTGTGACCCGAACTCCAAAACTCGGCCCCCCAGAATGTCATTTGCTCAGTATTTTTCCAAACAACCCACTCTGGACAGCTTTCCTATAGCTTAGGCCTGAATGCCTAAATGATGACTCAAATGGCCCCCAAATTAAAAATGGATTTCGACCCACATGCTTAAATTTGACCATCTCCCACATCAACCATTTGTTAAGAAAATCCAAGACCGGGAGAATTCATAGGGGATGCCTTGCCTTGTTTTTCCTTCTAGACAACATTTTTCTAGGGGAAGTCCAACCCTTGGGACCCAAGTCACCCATTTGCCTTCTAGTGTTACTATTATCAAGTGTTAGAATTTTCTTAAGTGGAAATTGTGGATCTAATCTTGATTTTCAGGAATCTGTCTAAGGCTGCATCCTCATGTTTAATTTTGCTAACTCCCATCTATGTGTATAGGATTTATGGAATCTAGTACAAAAGCCATTGGGGTAGCCAAGGACAAAGGGAAAAGAATTGCCAAAAATCCTCGGGGCAAGGAGGACAAAGATCAAATAAAGTATCAATTATAGGGAGTGTCATTGCACTCCAATGTCAAAACTAGTTGGAGGGATATCACAGACACCAATATGAGACACATCGATATTGATGATTTCACACGAAGACTCAAAATAGAGCCAAGAAGTGATAATGCAAGAATGATTAGAAGTAGCGGATTTTCTAAGGTGCGGGTTTCCCTCTCGCCTTGATTTTCCTTGAGCTACTAATAGCATGTTGAGAGGCATAAAAATGTGAAACAAGGAAAATTATGGATAGAGATGGCAACATCTTGGCTGATATGTCCCCTCTTGGGAAAAGTAAAACTTTCCACATACCCGTCTTTGAAAGCATGGAGACCCTAACTATCCAGGAGTGCCAGGAGTTGTGGGATGAGGATCCTTTGAAGTGCAAAAAGTTGATCAACTAGTATTGGTTGAAGGAGAGGCTAGAAAAATTCCTTGAGCGATTAAAGGGGACTATTTCCGATACTTGAAGATGATGACGAGGTATAAGGTGCCCACTTGCAAGATCAATCCAGAAAGCATAAACCCTCATTTCCAAAAAAGGATGGAGGATGGGATGTTAGATGAGTTTACAACCAATTTTATGAGCTTTGTTGCATCAACTTTCACCCAGTCTGATCTATTCAGAGACCATATTGCCAAGTATGATGAGGACTGGGAAAAGCTTGTAAACAATTTTAAGGAATGGAGCTACCAGGTGGTGAGATCCGACATCATTGAGGTCAAAAAGTTTTAGTTGTTGGTCTTGAAATTCATAGATTATGTAGCTTCGAAGAAGCATGAGGGAAGCCCTATTATTAATGAAGAATTCCTAAAGGAATAGTTGTGGCAAAGAGTAATCAACAAAAGGATGAAAATGGTACAGTGCCACCACTAGAAGACAAAACATGGATATCAACAAAAGTGTATTTTAAAATGTAATATATTTGAGGGTAGGTGAAACCTTGGTATAAAGTGAATAGCAGCCACACAATGAAATTAAATATTATCCACTCATTTCTCTTTCTGAGAACTGTAAATACGGGGTTCATCCCCTCATTTTAAGAGAGTTGAGTTGTTGTAAGGACATGTTGCAAAAATTGCAATAGAAATACATTGACTTTGGTGCATTTCTATATTTCTTCTCATGTTTCATGATTCTTCTCTCATAAGTTAAGATTTTAGTTTGATTTACTTTACTATTTTTATTTCCTTTTAGCTATCCTTGGTAGATTTAGTAATGTTGTCCTTGTTTTTGAATATTCTTGTTGTGTGTATGCTTTTCTTGTCTATACTATTGGCCATTTGTTGCTGGTAGATGGTTGTGCAAAGTTAGTCTGGAATCTGATTTTATAGCTACTCTTTAAACTTTATCTTTGTTCACACATATATGGTGAATGAATGATGAAATATTTGTAGTCCTTAGAAGATAGCATAGATTTCATGGCATTGTGAAATTTTTGATCAAGTGAAATTATGTTTTAAGGAAACTATCCAAAATAGAAACCTCGATGATCATTGTTCATCGGTAGTTGCAGGTCTAGGAAATCTCCCTCTCTGTTGCCATTTTTCCTTTTTTTTAAGAAGTTACCTTTGTTAAGGTTCATTGCACAATGTAAAGCCAAAACATAAGACTATTATAAATTCATAGATTGTTGTTTGAACCTACAACAAAAGTGCATTAATTTCCCATCTGAAGAAATCTATTCATAGATCCAATTCTCTTCTAGCTTTGTCCATGTAAGACCACCTTGTGATTCTAGAAAATCACATGAAACAACTAATATATTCCAAGCACTGTCAAGACCTGATATTATAGAAACCTTGGGATAGTGTTCTACAATATGATTGTGGAATATTGTCTTACAAGAGAGGCGATGCACCTGCGCATTACCTGTGTTGAGAGGTGCATAAAAACCCCATTAGCTGAATTGGTGCTAGAAGGAGGGCCTTTTGGGAACAAAGATGGATCAAATCGGGTCTTTCTCCCCTCAGACATTTCACAGAATTTTGAGGTCTACATCAAACAAAGGGTAGTTTTAGGAATTAATGCCCCCTACCTAAGCTAAAAGAGTTAGACGAAGGGAAGCACCCATCTCCAATTCACCTGACCAACTCACTTCACTTTCACCTTTTTCTTCTCCTTTATCTTCAAAAACACCATCTTCCATCCATCCGCTCCAAATAGCCTTCAAGGCTTCCACTCCATTTGAGCCCAACGCTACCTTTCAGCTAAATACAGTCTCAAACCCGGGAGTTGTCCCATTGAAAACTGTTGTCCCTTTATAGCCACCAGTCAAAATGGCACAACTACCTCCACCACCTGCTCCCATGGCATGGTTGGGAAATAACCCTTCCCCTTTGGCCTTCAAATTCTATCATGATATTCCAAAGAATCCTGAAAGCTTTTGCACAAAATTCAATGCTAGGGAGTTGTAGAGGATAGTTAAAGAGCATGTCAGGATATTTGAAATTTCCTTGAAAACTATGTAGACTATCTATGAGGATGTAGCTTGTGGGATATTTACCTACTCTCTTAGAGAGGAGGCTTTCTACTTGTACGTCAACTTGCTTGCCAGAACACTGAATACTTGGACCCTTCTGGAGGATTCTTTCCTACAGAAGTTAAAGACCCTGACCAACCCTACAGATTTGTTCATACATTTCATGTTGGTTCAAAGGGAGATCAATAAAACAATCAAGTCATTTAATGATTTATTTCACATGGAATACACTCAGCTGCAAGCCCCATACATTTTAAATGACTCTGTTGTTTTGCTTATTTATTACACAACACTGGATAACCTTACTTCGGCTCTAGTGAAAAGGATGTGACTACCTCCTGCCAGGTTTGCAGATGCATACACAAAGGCCATGATTGCTAGCACAGATCTGGGGTAGAACATCTTTGGTCTGCTACCTTCTCTCAAGAAAACTGTACATATAATGCAGATTTAGGGGCTTACTCAAGCCTTGTAGCATCAGACACCCCTACTGAATCTGGTACCGCAGTTGCCCATAGTCCCGCACCTTCGGCAACTGATGAATCAAGCACCTTTGGTTTTTAAATACTTGTTGCCCCAACAACAACATACCCATTCTCAGCCATCCCAAGTGTTAGATTATCTCCAAGCATCTAATTTCCCACTCACTCATCAAAATCAGCCAATAGCAAAACTAGCATTCCTCCAAAATTCAACTTCACAACCAAATAATACCGAAAATGACCGGATTTATGAAATCATAGAGATGATGCATTTAAGGAATCAGAAAACCAGCTGGAAGAATCAGAAAAAAAAAATTCAATCCAACCTCAATCATGCCAATGAAGATCATCATGAAATTTGGGATAGTCAAGTTGCCAACACATCATCTAGGCAGAATTATGACAAAAATTAAAGTTCGGGATAGAACTTTGATAGAAGGCCTTTCCAAAGGCAAAATCAGATGTAGAACATGAGACCCAACAATGGTGGAATCCCCACTCTCCTTTATTATCCCAAACAAAATGAGAACACTACAAGCAGAGTTTACTTGGTTCAGGTTGCTTTATTTGGTTGGTGTCGCATACACAAAACAAGTCAGCACTTTGAGCTACATTGTTCAGAATTCTAGAATGCTACTGACATCTTCTAGGTTGACGTCCAAAATTTTGTGGATAATTCAAGATGCAGAGACATTGTCTTGTCTGACCCATATGACTCTATAGTGTCGGTGGTGAATCGGGCTACTTTCCCAAAAGCTAAGAGCAATACACCAAAGCAGGAAGGCCCCGACACAAACAACAAAGACAAGGCAAAGGAGGTATGTTTTGAAAGCCCTTTGGCTCAACTTTTCAATTCAGTAGATAATGGTCCTAAGATGGATGAATAAGATCCTAGGGAGGATGAATTCAACATGTTTCACCAAAAAACTACCCCTTATGACCTAAGGAATAGACAATTTGGTGGTCATGTTGGAGGCCCTTTTATGACCTCCACTCCACCTAACAATTTCAGCACTCCTCCTAACCCAAAGGCAAGCAATAATCTAGGATTCCCCCATGTACCCACATGGTACTTCAATAAGAATAGATAACAAAACCATAACCAAAGCCATCCTACCAGCTCCTCCCAAAATGTTTCCTATGATCAAAAGGTGGAGCAGATGGGGGAGTATATTGTTGAAGAATTTAAAAAGGTGAAGCTAATTGTGTCCACCTTTGAGCTACTCAAGGTGCCAACTATAAGGTATTCCTTTTTTAGAATGATAAATGGGGCCTCACCAGTTGGATCCGCTCAAGAAACTCCTACTAAGAGAGTCTCCTTCGAAAACTCACAAAGTGATCCCGTCATCTGATAGGTCCACAATGCAAAGGTTGATCCGCTTGTAAATTAGCAAGTAGGCAAGCAATCCTCTAAGGAAGACAACTAGAAACAAATTCAAAACAAGTACCATGATAAAGACAAGGGTCAGGTTGCTCAGGTGGATGTTTCAAGAGGACTCATTCAAGGGAGATTTGAAACTCATCCTTTCTTGACCACCATCTGCGTGTTTGGAAAGAACCTCAATAAGTTCTTGTTGGATTCAGCAGCCGCTGATAATTTCATACCCCTGAGCATGTGCAAAGCACTCAAAATAACACCAACTCCCTCTTAGTGTAAGGTAACACAACTCGACAAGACTAAGATCAACATAGTGGAAGAGATTAACAAAATACCTATGTAGGTTGTTGTTGATCCCAGGATCCAACAGATCATTGATATTCAAGAGGATGATATCTTGGATACATATGATATAATCTTAGGAAGGGATTTCACAAGGGCCTTGAATGGTTACGCTGAAAATAAATATTCCCATTTGTGGTTACCATGGAAGGGAATGTTGAATCAAATTTGGATAGATCAGGAGCCATAGATGAGATTCATGATCACATAATACAACAACATCAATGAAGTGTTATTTGCTGAAATGGATTTGGGGAATTATTCCCCAATGTCACGTTTGAATGAGCATGAATGGCTTGAAGAAGAAGGAACAAGCGATTTTATCCTCATACTATGCATCCCACCTACTAATTTAGCCAATACCTCTCAAAGCACTGAAGTGTTGATAGATTCAAATGATGAAGAATAGGGAGAGGATAATAATCTTGGATTGGTGGATAGTTTCCAAGACTTCATGGAAAAAATTTCATGGGACCAGCTTAGTCTAGGGGATAAAATGAATTCTTAGAAGCTTTTGTTGCCTAGTTGGTGCAGGGTGCATAATACTGCCCATTCAGAGTTTGAATGTTGTTTATGCCAGATAGCAATTGAACACGTTAAAAGATAAATCACTCTGAAGGAGTAAACTGGATCAACACCATTGGAAAAATGCCTCTAGCCCCTACGTCTCATCAACAGGTTACTACAATTAGGCCCTCATCAAATTTGGAGGTTAGGCCTGTTGGTGCTACATTCATATACTCTCCTAGATTTTGGACATTTCGCTTTGACGAATCCAAATCCAAGCATGGGGCCAGAGCCGACTTCAAATTAATTAGTCCCAAAGGTAAGTCATACTTATTTTCTCATAGACATCAATTTTATTGCACCAACAATGTAGCGGAGTCTGAGGCCTTAGTCTTGGGACTCCTTATGGCATTAAGAAAAGGTATCAAAATGCTCCAAGTGTTTAGGGATTTGGAATTGGTAATAAAGCTGGTTAGGAAGCTCTATTCCTATTATGATCAAAGAATCACCAACTACAACCATCGAGTATGGGATCTACTAGAAGGACTAGATGCATTTAATATCCAATTGATCTTGCATTCTCAAAATCATACTACCAATGCCTTGGCATAGGAAGCAAGCACGCTGTAGCCGCTATCCCTATCAGGCCTCAAAATATTCACCATGGAACTCACCTCCATTCCATTTGTGTTGGATAATGTAGCCAATTTCCAAGTGTTCAATGATCACAAACAAATCGTGGATTTTATCACTAGTTATGATGTGTTCGCTACCTAGATAATAGACGAGGTTGAACCTCGAGAGGCTAACCTCGATATAGAAGGGGTCATCACTCTGAAGACCAATACCATCCCTAGGGGGATGGTCCATCTTGAATGAATCTTTGACTTGGATCAGATCAGAGATCAAGATCAACAGGCTAAGAAGGACACCATTATTGGCTAGTGCGACACCCACAACCTTAGAATGACTAGGAATGTAAAGAATGTATATATTAGCAAGGTGTGCACATCACAATAAAAGTGGGGTATAGTGGATGCTTTGTAGAAGTACCATAATTTCATCATGTAGAGCTATGGGGATCTTAAAACATATGATACATCAATTATTACCCATACCATCCCTCTCAAGCTGGATGTGAAGCCATTTTGACAGCGACGGCACCCTTCAATGCTTTTTTGGAACTATTAATATACAAGGAAGTATAGAAATTACTATCTACCAAGATTATATTCTTGGTTAGACACTCTACATGGGTGGCCAACTTGGTCCCAATAAGAAAGAAGAATGGGGAGATCAGATTGTGCGTCGACTTCTGCAACTTGAACTAGGACTCAGAAAAGGATAACTATCTTGTACCATTGTTAGATGACGTGTTGCAGATAGTAAATGGTTCCCAAAATATGTCCTTGGATGGGTACTCTAGGTACAACTAGGTTATGGTACAATACGAAGATCGACATAAAACAATATTCACCACCAAATGGGGAACCTTTGCTTATAGACGGATGTCATTCGGACTCATCAATCTTGGTGCTACCTTCCAATGCAGAATGGATATTGCTTTCAAGGACCTAATTGGAAAGTGCATAATCATATACATGGATTATTTCATAGTGTTTTTAAAGCAGTAGAGTACCCATGTTTTTGACTTGTGCAAAGTCTTTCAAAGATGTCATGAATTCAGGGTTTCCCTTAATCCGAAGAACTGCATCTTTGGGGTTACTGAAGGGAACCTAATTGCACATATACTTGTAGAGAGGGAAATTTCTATTGATCTTGAATGTATCCAATCAATCATGAAGATCCAGCTTTTGGGCAGCAAGAAGGAATTAAATTTTTTTTCAGAAAGATTAACTTTGTTCGCAAGTTCATCATGGGCTTCACAAAAATTATCAAACCATTCAATGCCATGCTAAATGAAGATGCCAAGGTTGAGTGGACCTCAAAACAAAAATAGGATTTTGAGGAATCAAGAAATCAATTGATGACGCACCTATGTTGGTCAGCTCCAACTATTTGAAGCCCTTCTGCATCTATTCATTTGCTTCAAACCATTCATACACCAGCATATTAACGTAGAAAGATGATGAGGGGAGTGAGCATCATGAGAACCCCTCTGAAAGATGATGAGATACACTATCACAATGTTGAAAATCATTCTTACAGCCTTGCTAAAGGGGTAAAGAAGTTCTAGCATTATATCCTATGCAATAGGGTGTTTTTCATAGTTCCTAACCAAGCAATGAAGACATTAATTATGCAAAATGAGTTGGGGGAATGAAGGGCCAGATGGATTATGTTGTTGCAGGAATATGATATGGAGATCTAGGAAATGAGGTTGGTGAGAGGACAAGTGCTTACCCATAAAATTGCTAAAGTAGTCGCATAGATAGGTCCTGAGCTCATGGTGCAACAATATCAGATAGAGGATATCTCTCTAGGAGAATGGTACGAGGACATCGAATATTATTTTTTGAACCACAAATGTCCACCCAACTTGTAGGGGGTCCAAAGGTGATCCCTTAGGTTGAAAATAAGTAGTTACCTATTGTAGGGTGCCATATTGTACAAAAGGAGCCATGAAGGTATCTACCTGAGATGCCTTGGTAAAGAAGAGGCTGAACAGGTCCTTCGAGAATTCCATGATAAGTTCAAAATTGGTCATGGTTCTGATTTTTCAACTACGCATCAAATATTGAGAGTTGGGTACTATTGGCCCATGGTTTTCAAGGACGCTCATGGTCATGTCCGCATCTGCCAAACCGTGACCACGCGGGAAAAGAATGTGTTGTCCCATTGTAACCTATTTTGGAGGTAAGGTCATTCGTGCAGTGGGGTCTCAACTTCGTTGGTCTGGTAATCCCTCCATCATGTACTAGGCACATGTATATTTTGACCACTTATGATTATTGTACTAGGTGGATAGAAGCAATCGCTTGTAGGCAATGCACAACTGAAGTAGTTCCCAAGTTTTTGGAAGTTTTTATTTTAAATCATTTTGGTTGTCCTTATGTGTTGGTATGTGGTAATGGTCTTACATTTGCTTCATTAAAATTTGTTGGTTGGGAATTTTATTATGGTATTGCCCTTAATTTTTCCTCTAAATATTATCCTTAAGGCAATGGCCTTGCCGAGTCAACCAACAAGAACTTGATCATTGTGATCAAGAAGTTATTGGATAGGAATCCTAAAGACTAGCATACCCAACTCCATTTTTCTATTTGGGCAGATCACACTCATCACAAGGCTGCCCTTTAGGATTCCCTATACCACCTTATTTATGGCTTGGAGCCTATCTTTCCCATACATTTAAAGATTCCTTCCCTCCAGTTAATCAATGATCTTTATGAAGGAGGAGACCGCAGAGAATCTCTCCTCATCAAGTTCCTACACCTAGATGAAGTACAAGACTGTGCGATAGAAAATTTTGTCAAACATCAGGGTGTAGTAAAAAGGTGGTTCGACTGCTGAGCCAAAATTAAGGCCCTCTACATTTCTAATCTAGTCCTATATTGGGACAAGGCCCACAAAAAAAAAGGGGGACATAAAAAATTTGAAAATCTTTGTCTTGGTCCCTTTTAGATTGCTGAATTCCTTGGAGATAATGTCTTTTGTATAAAGACCTTAACTAGTGAGGACATCTCATTGCCTGTCAATGAGCAGCACCTTAAGCATTACTTCTAGGCTTGAGCTCTTTCAGAGTTCTCAATGTAAATACATGTACATAGGTTAGGATAGGTTTCCCTTCTTTCCTTCCTTACTTTGTTTTGTTTTGTAAGTTCCCCAATTATTTTTATTGTTGGTGAGGGTTGCCCTTATTCTTGTTGTGGTGGCCATGCTTAGCTAATAGATGGATTATCCTACTGATTGCTCTTTTTTTTTCTCTAGATAAGCCGTTATTCCCTATTACTCTTCTCTAAAATCCCCTAAGCATTGGTTTTCCCCTTTTGAGCTCTGAACTAATCTAGGATGGTGTCTCATTTGAATTTCTTGCATCTATCATGGAACACACAGAAACACACATTAAAGTTTTTGAGGAATCGTATGGTGATTATGAGAAGGTTGGATAAGTGAAAAATCTAAAGTCTACTCCAATGGCCATTGTGATTTCCAAACCCATAGTGCACTTTAATGCTTCCACGGTTGAGAAAAAAGAAAAAGAAAAGTACTACAAAAGAAAATATCAAATGAAAGGAATGGACAATATAAAGTCAACAACCATATGGGTGTGCAAATATCTCTATCAGGGCTATAGATGCTTGGTTGGTAGTAGAGCTATGTTCATGGGGTCATACCAATAACTTCGTCGGGGCTATGAACTCTTGACTAGAAACTAATCAATGTCCAAGTTAATTTTGGGGTCAAGCGAACTAAATATCTTTTCCTTCCTGATCAGTAGTTGTCCATACTATCTTCAAGGAAAGGAAATAAACTCACCATGCACACACCTCCATGATTATGTCATAGTGAAATTCAATCTCACCTTCCTTAACTTGTTCTTAGTTCAACTTCAGAAATCATCTTTGGTGTGTGAAACCAGAGATCATGGGTTGGGAATGAATATTTATCTTTAGGACGTCGGGAGCATCCTCCCAGTGGAGTCACCATTTGCTGTTCCTATAACACACATACCCCATTCAGAATGGGGACCCTCTCTTTCCTTTCTCCTCGTCAGGTCTTTTTGCTTTTGCCTCATTTTCCATGACCCATTTTGGTGTCCTTGATGGTCAGGACATTCTCCAAAGTCTCATTTTAGGTTGCCCATATTTTTCTCCTCTGAAAGTTGCAAAGTCTTAAGCGCTTTCGGGTTTTCTCTGTCAGTTTTCCTTTCTAGCATCCATGGACCCTCTAGGCCCATACCCTTGACTTTTCCATTTTGGCTCCACCGTTCCACACAATTGGCAGTTGGTGTCCTCCTGGCCTTCGAACCCCGCTACTTCGATGGTCGTCTGCATCACTTGTCAAAACTTAACAGTTGTGCCCTCGTGTCTTTCTTACCTCCTGCACCCAACCCTTTGAGAGGCCGCTCTCGGGTCTCCTCATGGTCTTTGTTGTTACTAACGGCTCTCAACCTTTGTCCTTCTAGACCTGGGACCTCGCCGTTCTCTTCGCCGTTGGATTTTACTTGGAAAATTTTCCAATGGCTATCCTTCAACGTCCTTCCGACTCTCTGGCCCCAATTCTCCTAACGTCGTCCTAGAAATTTAAACTCACGTATCCAGCAACTGTCATACCAACATTCATTAGGGGCTATTAATTTCACTTAGGAGCTATTTAAATGATCTTCGACCTATCATTTTCACATGTCAAGAGTAACAAAAAAGCATAGTGGGACCCCAACAATCTCCTCCTCCACGCCCAGATTTCAACTTCGTTGTTCTTCAAGGATTCAACAATCTACTTCTTTGAGCCCCCTAGGTAGGATCACCATCCAAACACCATTTAACTTTCTAGGCTTTGTGAATTAAAAACTAAGTGATAAAAAAAAATAGAAGTCTAATAGGGGAGAATCTCACCTCGAAAACCCACAAGTTTGAAAATCAGAAAACACCCCATAGGAGGTCCAAATCAAATATCAGAATGATGTCTTCTCATCATTGTTATTCAAGGTAGGTGACCACACCTCTCTGGCCCGAGCCTCTCTCCAATCATGACATAAACTTAATAAAAAACCACTCTGATGGTGAAGCTCCTCACGGGCTCTATACCCCTAAGTTCCCTGTCCATTTTGCACAGCCTTCCCTTGACATCCTCTCAGATCTCGGACCCTAGGCTTGCAAAATCTCCTTCATACTTGTAGCAAAAAATCAAACTTCGCAGTTGCCTTTGGACCTCGGCCTTCAGACTTTCATCCTCGGGCTGCCGTCTCTGACTCACCATTTTATACGGCTAGTGGTAGACATCTTCCCAGCTTCTAGGCCTCGATCATATTTTATCTCTGCATGTTTTGAACAAATAAATGATATTTCCATACTTCGCTCGGACTTCAGCCTCAAGATTTCCATCCCTAGAACCTCATCTTGCATTCATTGTGCCCGAACTACCGAACCTATCCACCTTCTCAGACACTGGGCCCCAAAACTCTATTTGCCTCTAAATTTTTGGACAAGCTGCTAAACCCACCTTGGGTCTGATCCTCTAGGAAGCCCATCCTAGAATTTCATCATTTCTTTGTCATTCCACACAGCCATCCCCAAACAACTTCCCAACCCCTGTGACCCAAACTTCAAAACCCGGCTCCTCAAAATGTCATTTTCCCAATTTTCTTCCAAACAACTGACCTTGGACAACTTTCCTATAGCTCAGGCCCAAATGCCTAAATGATGACTCAAATGGCCCCCTAATTGAAAATGGATTTTGACCCATGTGCTTAAAATTGACCTTCTTCGACATCAACCCTTTGTTAAGAAAATCCATGACTAAGAGAAGTCATCAAGGATGCCTTGCCCTGTTTTCCCTTCCAAACAACATTTTTTCAAGCAAAGTCGAGCCCTTGGGCCCCGGGTCACCCATTTTCCTTCTACTGTTATTATTATCAAGTGTTAGAATTTTATTAATTTGAAATTGTGGATCTAACCTTGATCTACAGGAATATTTCTAAGGTTTTTCCCTCATGTTTAATTTTTCTAACTCCCATCTCTCTGTGCAAGATTTATGAAATCTGGTATAGAAGCCTTTGGGGCATCCAAGGACAAAGGGAAAATAATTTCCAAAACTCGTTGGGGCAAGGAGGAAAAATATCAAATGAAGTATCAATTCTAGGGAGTTTCATTGCACTCCAAGGTCACAACTAGTTGGAGGGATATCACAAACACCAATATCAAACACTTTGATATTGATGATTTCACATGAAGAGTTAGAATAGAACCAAGGACTAATAATGCAAGACCAATTAGAAGCAGTGGATTTGCTAAGTAAGTGGGTTTCCATCCCACCTTGATTTCCCCAAGCTAGTAATGGCTTGTCGAGAGGCATACCAGCATGAAACGAGGACAATTGTGGAAAGAGATGGCAACATCTTGGCTGATAAATCCCCTCTTGGGATAACAAAAACTTTCCACATACCCGTCTTCGAAAGCATGGAGACCCCAACTATTCAGGAGTGCAAGGCATTGTGGGATGAGGATCCTTCTATGTGAAAAAATTTGATCAACTAGTATTGGTTGAAGGAGAGGCTAGAACAAGTCCTTGAGCGAGTAACTTTGGATATTGAATGGGCCAAGGAAGCCTGAGGGGATTGCTTATGATACTTGAAGTTGATAAGGGGTATGAGGTGCCCGCTATCAAGATCAATCTAGAAAGAATAAAGCCTCACTTCCATAAAAGGATGTAAGATGGGATGTTAGATGAAGTTAACGTAGATTTTATGAGCTTTGTTGCATGATATTTTTCCCAGTTTGAGCTATTTAGAGACCATGTTACCAAGTATGACAAGGATTGGGAAAATATTTTTAACAATTCCAAGGAATGGACCTACCAGGTGCTAAGATCCAACATCATTGAGGTCGAAAAGTTTCAGTTGGTGGTCTTGAAATTCATAGATTATGCAGCTTCAAAGAAGCAAGAGGGCAATCTTGTTATTAATGAAGAATTCCTAAAGGAATAGTTTTTGTAAAGAGTAACCAGAAAAAGGAAAAAAATGCTATAGTGCCACCACTAGAAGACAAAACAGGGATATAGACAAAAGTGTATTTTAAAATGTAATATATTTGGGGGTACGTGAAACCTTGGTGTAAAGTGAATCTTGGCCACACAATGAGATTAAATATTGGCCACTCATTTTTATTTTTGAGAACTATAAATAGGGGTCTCATCCACTCATTTTAAGAGAGTTGAGTTGTAAAAATATGCTACAAAAATTGCAATAGAAATACATTGACCTTCGTGCATTTCTTGATTTATTCTCATGTTTCATGATTCTTCTCTCATTAGTTAAGATTTTAGTTTGATTTACTTTAGTGTTTTACTTTCCTTTTAGCTATCCTTCATAGATTTATTAATGTTTTCCTTGGTTGTGAAGATTCATGTTGTGTGTATGATTTTCTTTCCCATACTTTTGGTCATTTGCTTCTGGTAGATGGTTGTGCAAAGTTAGTTTGGACTTTGATTTTATAGTTTCTCTTTGAACTTTATCTTTGTTTACACATATATGGTTAATGAATGATGAAATATCTACATTCCTTAGAAGATAGCATAGATTTCATGGCATTATGAAATTTCTGATTAAGTGAAATTCTATTTTAAGGAGACTATCCACAAAAAAAGCCTACATGATCACTCTTCATCGGTAGTTGCACATCTAGGAACTCTCCCTTTCCATTTTTTCCTTTTTTTTAAGAAGTGACATATACTAAGGTTCATTTCACATTGTAAAGCCAAAACTTAAGACAAAAATAGAGTCCCAGACTATTGTTTGAACCTGTAGCAAAAGTGCAGTAATTTCACATCTAAAGAACTCTATTTGCAGATCCAATTCTCTTCCAACTTTGTCTAGGTAAGATCGCCTTGTGATTCCATAAAATTATATGAAATAACTGATACATTCCAAACACTATTAAGAACTAACATCGGAGAGACCTTGAGATCGTTTTCTACAATCTGATTGTGGAAGATTATCTTTCAAGAGAGGTGATGCACCTAGGCATCACCTGTATTGAGAGGTGCATAAAAAACCCACCAACAACCTTTATCACAGTTGTGACTGTGGTGAATTTTCCAAGTCCATAAATTTGTCATTGGCTTGTGAGATTTTGGGTGGAGGTGGTAACATTTCACTCCTCCCCTTTTTGATTTGATTGAGTAGTATAACATTGTTTTATAGTTCTTATTACTCTCTTTCCTTTATCCCATATTCTACTTCATTTATTTTTTGTTTTTTGTGGAGGTGGAAACACCAAAATGGGGGTCTGACTGAGGCAGGCCCCTATACAGCCCCAAAATTTTTCCTAACTTTCTTGTGTGTAGGTGAACATGAATTTGGAGCTAGCTGGTGAACTAGTGCTTCTGTGAGATCATCTTTGTCACCCTAGCTTTCATTTATTTACTTTATCATTTTAGTACCTATTTCTTATACTTTGTGATTCTATTTTTACCGTTGAAACCAACCTGCTAGGTTGTTAGTTATTTTTTAGGTAGGTTGATTTATTTTTACTATTTTCTAACCATACAAACACCATCTCACTTGAGAGACACCAATGTGTCATGTTTTCATCCCTGAAGTGTGTTTCCATTCTTAGACAGAGAGCTATCTAAGACATAGTATCGGCTCTAAAAACTAGCTCGCCTAGCCCAAACCTAAGTTTAAGGTTTTTAGTGTGGTAGAAGTATTGTATAGTGCTCATCATTCTCATTTTGTACCCCAAGACATCCTTTATAGTGAGGTAAGTTAGGGAAATCCTCCACTCTTGGATTTCCATGACCTAGAGCCTTGGTGTGGTTGGTCCCCCTCTCTTACATTTTTGGTAAACCCGACGTGAACAACATTTGTACATTTGCTTTTGTTAAAAAAATTCCTATGTACCTCATGATTGTTGTAACTCTATGTGTTGTGGAGGTTTATCACAACCCAGTCCACAACTTCTAAGTACATTTTTAGGAGAAGCATGTGACACCTTCTAATGGAGAAGACAAAGGTCACCTCTAGCTTCACCCCTAGTTTTCCCATTGGTTTAACTAATGAGTTTACTACTGGCTTCCTATGAACTATACTGATGAGATGGTTCTTATGGAAGAAATCACTCATTTACCTACTCCTCCAACATCCCCTATGCCCTCATCCATAGATGAAGATGATGATGTACTTGTTCTCACTGAAATCCTCATGGCATTAGATGGCATATTATTAGAACTTGTGAATTACTTAGATAAGGTATCGAGCATGGCAAGATCCACTAGGCTTGGAAGAAAGGTGAGAAAAATTCTAGGGAGAGATTAAATAGGCAAAGAATTTCTATGTGGGCTCATTGATCTAATTGAAGCTTATGTCCCTTTATATAGGTCTAGATCAGGTAACACCCAAGGAGATGTGATCAATGCCTATGAAAGAAAATTAGGAATTTTGATGCCCACTACATTTGTCTACATGAAATAATCAAGGCCTATGATTAATTTCTCTTCTACTCCTCAAGAGACTCACACTCTCAAGGTGAATAAAACACCTCTTGGGTTTAGTTTCAATCCTCCTTCTACCCCTAGTGGTGGAGGCTTGGGTGGAATGAGTGGTAGTGGATTTGGTAGTGGAGGTGGCACTGGTGGAGATGGATTTGGAGGAGGTCATGGAGGTGCATTCAATAGTGGAGGTGGATCTGATGGAGGACCTACCAATACTAGTGGCACCAGTGGAGGTCATAGTGGTGGTCCCAATGGTGGCTCCAGAGGTAGTTTCGAAGGTGGTGCTAGTGGCAGTGGTCCTCAAGGTTCCACTAGAACTCTGTCTTCTAATAACCTTGTTTTTAACACCTTGCTTTAGAACATGGGTTTCATGCAGAACTAGATAGCAAGTCTCTCCCAAGCCTCTTCCCAACCTATCTTTCGACATAGCCCATTGTCAGTGACAATCCCGAACACTCTCTTCTCGCAAGGAATGGAGATTTCCAAATTTGAAAAATTTGGCAGCAAAGGGGACCCACAAACACATGTGTCTACCTTTAACACCATGTGTATGGGCATCTTCCATCGCAATGCATTGATGGAAAAATTATTCCCTCAATCTCTTAAGGATACAACACTTGAATTGTCCTATTCCTTACCCGATTACTCTATCTTCTCATTTGATCAACTTTTGAAATAGTTTCTGTAACAATTACAGGTCAACATCAGACCAAAGATGACCTTTTCAAATAAGGTTTGATGCAAGCAAGGGGATAATGTAAAGATAATTTATTTCATTATGCGGTATCAAGCACTCTTTTTGAGAATCTTGTACATTATATCCAATTCTGATGTACAAAAGGTATTCATCGAAAACCTACTGAGACCTTGGTAGAAATTTTTTCCCCTTATTAATTATCCTTATTTCATGCATTTGTGTGCAATATTACAAGAATATTAGCATATGGTAGTTCAGTTTGGGGGACCCTCCTTGTGCTCCCATTTGGAAGGTAGATCCCTTGTATCAATCTCAAGGAAAGGCAAGGTTGTTGCAAATGTAGTAGCCGCGAAAAACGATAATGACCTCAAGCATAATAGAAAGTTCAAAAAGTTAGTAGAATCTTATTCTTCCATCTTCCAATTTTTTTTGAATGATACGATCATAACCTTGGAGAACCCCAAATCTCTAAAGAGATCCTTACCCTAATTGGTACGATGCAAATACCTTCTCTCAATACCATCGATTCAAAAGACATATCACCAAATGTTTTATACAGGACTACATCAAGGATGATACTATTCTTCTCGATGGGAGTAAACGAAATGAAAAAAAGTTGGTGGTGAAATCAAATGGTGAGTTGCAGATATACAGAGACCTATTCCTATCGCATTCTACCAACTTAATTATTGATCCCTCTAATTCTACCACTCAGCCTAAGGCATACGTTAACATGCTCATGATTACTCCTACCAAACAATCTATGATGTTGAACATGAAATTCGCCTCACATTTTATTCCCTTCAACAACAAGCCCTCTCCACTCTTCATTCCTACTCGCCTCAATTGAAAAATTATGACGGGGGTCTTAGTTGACCTCATGAGTCAATTGAATGTCATTATAGAAGAAACACAATTTTTGAATTCATTATAGAGGGAGGAATACAAAAAAATAAAGTCTACCATCCACACGCATGATGTTCTTTGTCTCAAACTATATGGTTCGATAACACTATCTATCCTAGTTGGACTTGTTACAAAAATTTCATTTATAGCTCAATTTAGTAGAGCTAAGAAATTTCATTACATTAAAAAGTGAAAGGTATACAAACAAATTTATGCTATGCTTAAACCATTGTAAAAAGGATCTTTCAAATGAAATTCAGATTCATTATGCAAATATTCTTTACAACATAGAAGATTCATGTAAGTTTCCATAGTTTTTTTTCTATTTTATTCACTATACAAGAAGGAATGTTTGAATGTCCCACACAAGCCATGGGCATGACTGATTTAATACAACATAAAGGAAATCTATATATTTGAAGATATGAAATAAAGAAATAAACACATGGAAGGAGGATATTTCCATCATTTCCTATGGTAGAATCTTATGTTGTTCTTTGTCTTCAACTCCTACTTGCTCCTAATCTTCAGATGAACTTGCATTATGATGAAAAGTTTTGGTTAGAGCTCCGGATATAAACTCTAACCATATGTCCTACCAACAAAAATATAACTTGTTGCAAAAACAAGGATAGACAACTAAGAGGGGGGGTGAATCAATTGTTACCAAAATAAAACTTATACAACATTAACCAATCCTTATATCGCAGATCTAATAATAAATAGTGCAAGCATAAGAAAAACGCATTAGAGACACATGAACACCAAGATTTTATACATGGAAACCCTATTAGGGGAAAAACCACGGTGGATGTTAGTCCACAATATTATACCCTGTTAGAAGTATAATGAAGAATAAAATGAGAATGCACTTGCATTCAAGCACACTACCTAGATCACACTGCTCAAAGGGAAGGCTCACTACCTTATATACAATAATCAGATTAAATCCATTTGATGAATTTGAGCTGAGAAAATAGCTTTTGCAAAAGCTTCATTACAATGCTAGTTAGGCACATAAAAATTCTTCAAACTCTTCCACACTCTTCTCTGAATGATCTAAACTTTTTTCACACTTTTACATGACTTGTACACTTGAGCACTTCTCCTAAATGAGGAAAAAAATCTTGTATATATATTCGCTACACTGATTTGCATCCACTATTTTGTCGGCCTTGATACATGAATAAATTTCAATGCATACCAACATAAGTCTATCACAACATAGTGAGGACCCAAGCAAACATCTTCAAACATGCTAAACAATAAAATATTAATCTTCATGGATCTACAACACGGTAAAACCACAATGTCGGCCAAGAATATGAACACTCGGGCACATATCAGAAAAATCTTTGATCACGAACACTCCAATCACTGTGAACTTAAATAAATGATAGATCATGGTCTAGAATCATCCATGAACATCATAGGTACATACACAACGCATGATATTACCATAATTTCATCTACTTCAACCAAGAACAACATCTACTAAATGTAGGCACACAAATCTTCATAACTTCCACTAAACTTCATGAACACCTCCAAAAATTCTAGAAAACATACTAGAAAGGTTCAATAACAAACCCTTTGAAGTGCACCTTCGAATCTTCAACACATGAATCTTTCCAACATTCTGACCTTCTCAACTCCATTGGGTGCATGTACTATATTTTATAGAATTTTCTCAATCTCCTCAACATATACAACCTTAAGTAGATTAAAATGGTAATAGTGTTGACATCAATGACAACAATATATCATAAACACAACAACAACATCCAATAGTCTCCCCCTTTAGCAATGATGGTAACACATGATGTGAAAAATAGTACCATCAACCCAACTAACTCTTCTTCAACAATCTCCCCCTGAGTTTGTGCACTTTTTCTTGTTTTCTTCATTGCTCTTCTTTCCCAGTTTTTTCAAATTTCTTTTGTCCCCCTTTGACAGCAATGGAAAAGGTACATATGCTCTGATTTCAATTTTGAAAACATCTAACTACTCCCCTTGAGTAGTAGTCTCCACAACATCAATTTGGAATATGATATAGAAATGATTTCATAGAATGATGCAAATAAATGCATCTTAGTTCTGATTAGGAGGGGAAATTACCCCTAACTTGCCTCTGAGTTACTCAAAAGTATCCTTAGGCAATGGCTTTGTAAATATATATGCAATCTACTCTTTGGTAGGTATGTACTTTAGTTTGACTTCTTTGTCACTTAATTTGTCTCTCAAGAAGTGATACTTGATGGATATATGCTTTTTCTTTGAATGCAATACTGGATTCTTAGAAATATTAATGGCACTTGAATTGTAACAAAATATAGCAATGGATTCTTCATACTCAATTCTGACATTTCTCATTATTTGCTTCATCCATAATACTTGGGTACAACTGTTTACAAAAGCAATGTAATATGCCTCAGCAGTAGATAATGAAACTGAGTTTTTCTTTTTGCTTAACCAAGTTATCAGCTTCTTACCTAAGAAGAATGCACCACCAATAGTACTCTTCCTGTCATCCATATCTGCTGCCCAATCAACATCAGTAAAAGAACTTAGAATAAGATCATCATTCTTGGGATACCAAAGACCAAGATCAACTATCCCTTTTAGATATTTGAATATTCTTTTTACAGTAGTCACATGGGACTCTTTAGGATTAGCTTGAAATCTAACAACCATGCACACAACATTCATTATGTTTGGTGTGGTCTAAGTCAAGTAGAGTAGTCTACCAATCATTGACCTATATCTTGTCTTATCTTCTTTGGAAGTATCATCCTTCTGTGTAAATTTACATCCGATCACCATAGGTCTACCAACTAGTTTTTCATCTTCCATGCCAAAATTCTTTAGTAATTCTTTCACATACTTAGATTCAGATACAAAGATTCCATCATCTAATTGAGTAATTTTCAATCCCAAAAAGAATTTTAGCTCTCCTATCATTTACATTTCAAATTCACTTTTAATTTCATCGACATAATTCATACACAAATCATCATCACCTTCAAAGATAATATCATCAACAAAGACTTCAATGATCAACTATTTGCTCTAATCCAATTTGAAATACAAATTATTGTCAATAGTAGCTTTATTGAATCCAAGTTTCAACAAGTATTTTTTCAATCTAGAATACCAAGCTCTAGGGGATTGCTTTAGTCTATAAAGAGATTTATTCAATTGGCATACCATTTCCTTTTCATCAGTCAACTGAAATTCATCTAGTTGTTCAACATAAACTTCTTCTTCTAGTTCACCATTCAGAAATGTGGACTTCACGTCCATCTGATAAACTTTATAGTTCTTGAATGTATCATAAGCAAAAAGGAGAGCAACAGGAGAAAAAATTTCTTCGAAATCAATACCTTTCATCTATGAGTAACCTTTGCAAGCCAATATTGCTTTGTTTCTAACCACATCACCTTTTTCATTCAACTTATTCTAGAACTCCCACTTGGTTCCAATCACATTTTTTTTCTGAGATCTGGGAAAAAGATCCTATGTATTATTATTCTATATTAGAAACAGTTCTTCTTTCATGGCTTCCATCCATTGTTCATCCTTGCATGCTTCACTTATATTTCTAGGTTCAACTTTAGAAATTAGACAATATTCTTCTAGAATTCTTCCTGTAGTTTGCACACCTTTAGTTTTTTCTCCTATGATCTAACTATCAGAATGATTTCTTCTCATATACTTAGGAGTTTTGACGTTTTCCCTTACCTCTTGCTTTTGTGATCTTTCTTCTTTACTTTTTCTTGCTTCTGCTTCTTGATTTCTTTGATTCATTGGAACAATCTGAAGTTGATTCTTTGTCTGAGCATCATTGTCAGCATCATCATGCTAATCATCTGAATCATAATCACTCACTCTAGATGAATTACAAATATCTTCATCAACCTTAACATTTTTACTTTCAACCACTTTCTTCAACCTTTTATTAAAGAACCAGTAAGATTTATTTTTAATAGAGTATCCTAGGAAGATTCCTTCATCACTTCTAAAATCAAACTTACCTATATCATCATCTCTCTTGATGTAGCATTTTCTTCCAGATTTTTTGAAGTATTTGATAGTAGGCTTATAGCCAAACCATAGCTCAAAAGGTGTCTTACCAAAATTGTTCTTGGCATTCACCCTATTAATAGTATCCATAGTAGTACTTACACCTTCTCTCCAGTAGAAATGAGGAACAATTTCTTCTAGCATCATGGTTCTAGCAGTGTCCGAAATGGTTATGTTCTTTCTTTCAAAAACTCCATTTTGTTGAGGGCTCCGGGGAGAAGATAGTTGTCCTTGAATTCCATGCTCTTCACAAAAACAATTGAATTCCTATGAAGTAAATTCACCACCTTTGTCTGACCTTACAAATT
This sequence comes from Sequoiadendron giganteum, assembly GCA_007115665.2. Taxonomy (NCBI): domain Eukaryota; kingdom Viridiplantae; phylum Streptophyta; class Pinopsida; order Cupressales; family Cupressaceae; genus Sequoiadendron; species Sequoiadendron giganteum. The sequence continues at coordinate 123,465,951 of CM021102.1, forward strand.
TGATCTTTTGACCTATCTCAGTCTCTGCCATAGCTTTGAAACTTTTGAAATTTTCTAATGCATCATTTTTTTCTCTCAAGAAAGTGACCCATATCATTCTAGAATAATCATCAATGAGTAACATAAAGTACCTTTCACTTTGTAGACTTTTGATTCTAGAAAGACCACATAGATCAGTATGTATCAAATCCAGTACTCCATTAGAGCTGTATTACTTGCTCTGAAAGGAATTTCTTATTTTCTTTCCCATATGAAATTCCTTGCACATAGTGTTAGTAGGCTTCACTAACTTGGGTAAATATCTAACTACTTGAGTATAACCTATCTTGAAAATGTTATCAAAATTCACATGACATAACCTCATATGCCATAACTAGCTTAAATCAATTTGAACAACCAAACAACTTTGACTAGCAGTACTTAAATGAAATATATTTCCTTTTGTCTTTGTTCCTGAAGAAATTATATTTCCTGGACTTCCTATTATTCTGCACTTACCATTCTTCAACTACAAATTGTAGCCTTTGTCTACCATTTTTCCAACACTCAACAAGTTATTCTTTAGGCATTCTACATAAAAAACCTCATCAGTATTGTGCTTACCACCAAAATAAATAGTTACTTTGCAATGAATCACACCAGAAGTGTTGTCATTGAACCTCACTACACCACCATCATAGTTTTCAAAGCTTACAAATTTTCTTTTTTCACCAGTCATATGATGTGAGCATCCGTTGTCAATTGCCGACTGATCTTTCTCTTCAACTTTGGTTGCAAGAGCGTTGTCAATATTTACATTACTAGGAGACTCAGTGGGCACCTAGCCCTTTTCTTTGATAAAAACAAATACCCATTCATCATCATTTCTAGTTTCTTTATCAGATTCTTCATCAATTACACCTTCTTCAGCATAATAGCACTTTCTTTGAAATCTAGTATTCTCAAGCTTATATTTTGAAACTCTTTCAAGAGATCTAGAAGCAAAATGACCTATCTTACTATAAGAAAATAATTTAATAGGTAAATTTCCTTTGTACTTAACATGACCTCTTGATTCTCTTTTCGCAATCAATGCTTCTATTTCCTCCAATTCCCTTTCTTCATCTTCAATCCGCTTCATCTCATCTTCATATTTGAATGTTCTCTTGGAACTGTCTCTTGAATCAAATCTCTTTTTCCCAGATACAGTGGCTTTGAAAGCAGATTTAGTCTTAGGAGTAGACTCACAAAATTCACTTAATTCAAATGCAACAATTTCTCCAATCAACATGTCTTTTGTAATATATGTTACTGTTCTGATTTCATCAATAGCATGAACTTTTGTCTTGTAGGAATGGGATACAGATCTAAGTATCTTAGCCATAATTTTATCATGATTCATAGTTCCACTAGCACATCTAATGTCCATCGACAATTCATTTATCTTATGTGAGAAGGAAAATATTTTCTCATCTTCAAGCTCTGCCATTTTCCTTTTAGACTTTATAGCTTAGCACTTTTCACTAGTGCATCTCCTTCATACAATGTTTCCATATTTTTCCAAATCTAGTATGCAGTCTCCATTCCCATCACATTTGTCATTTTTGAATCTGTCAAGGCACTCACCAGTGTTTCTACTGACCTGGTATTAATTTCTACTTGCTCAATCTCATCTTGGCAAGAGGGTCCATTCTGAGGAATATTATATGCAATTTGTGTCATCTACCAAAATGGTTCACCAATACACCACAAATAACATTCCATCCTAACTTTCCATAGAGATTAGTTCATACCAAAAAATCTAGGACTATCCTTAAATAATGTCATCTCAGATCACCTCAATATTTTAAGCTTCTTTCAAAAGAACTAGCTCTGATACCAATTGTTGGCAACATAAGGATAGACACCTGAGAGGGGGGGTGAATCATTTGTTACCAAAATCAAACTTATACAACATTAACCAATCCTTATATCACAGATATGAAAAAAAATAGGGCAAGCATAATAACAACACATTAGAGACACATGAACACCAAGATTTTATATGTGGAAACCCTATTAGGGGAAAAAACCACGGTGGATGTTATTCGAGAAGATTATACCCTATTAGAAGTATAATGAAGAATAAAGAGATAATACACTTGCATTCAAGTACACTACCTAGAGCACACTGCTCAAAGGGAAGGCTCACTTCCTTACATATAGTAATCAGATTAAATCCATTTGATGAATTTGAACTGAGAAAATAGCTTCTGTAAAAGCCTGATTACATTTCTAGTTAGGCACACAAAACTTCTTCAAACTCTTCCACACTCTGATCTGAATGATCTGACCTTTATTAGCACTTTTACTTCACTTGAGCACTTCTCCTAAATGAGTAAAATAATCCTATATATATATCTACTACATGGATTTGCATCCACTATTAAATTGACCACAAATAAAGAATAAATTACAACTCTCGGCCTTAATACATGAATAAATTTGAATTTGTACCAACACAAGTCAATCACAACATAGTGTGGACCCAAACAAACATCTCCAAACATGCCAAACAATAAAATATTAATCCTCATCGATCCGCAATGTGCTAACACCACAATGTCAATCAAGAACATGAACGCTCAGGCACATATTAGAAAATCTCCGATCACGAACAGTCCAATCATTGCAAAATTACAACAAGGATAGAGTACAGTTTGGACTCATCCATGAACATTTTAGTTACATATGAAACATGATATTACCTTAATTTCATCTACTTCAACCAAGAATACCATCTACAAAAATTGAATAACTATAGGCACACAAATATTCACAACTTCCCCTAAACTTCATGTGCACCTCTAAAATTTTTGGAAAAAATACTAGAAATGTTCAACAACAAACCCTTTGAAGCACACCTTAAAATCTTCAACACACAGAGCTTTCCAACATTTTGACCTTCTCAACTCCATTGGCTTCCTGTACTATATTTTTTACAATTTTCTCAATCTCCTCGACATATAAAGCCTTAAGCAAATTAACATGCTAATAGTGTTGACATCAATGACAATAATATATCAACAACACAACCACAACATCGAACATAACCTTCATTCAGGATGCATTAAATTAGTTATCAATTTTCACATGTATCAAGAGAACCTGAAAGTCAATATCATCAATAAGAGCATTGAACTTTATTGTTTTATCTAACTTGTTTGTTCACTATGTAGGTATAGGTTCATTATCTTGAATTTGACATTATAGAATGTGGTGGAAAAATGTCCTCCCACAAGGTTTGATCCCAGCATGTTTCCCTCTAAGTCTTGAGAGGGGTAAAGATAAGCAATAGACAAATCAACTATTTCAATGAAAGCATTTTCAGTTTGAAGAACAATTTATAAAGTGAATGAGCACATACTGTCAACTCAAAAATTGCAATGAAGGTTTGGTATCCCTTCACCTTGAAGTGATAATATTAAATGAGAAATGATCTCATTCAGATGCATATTAATCTACAGAACATAGCAAAAGTGAATCATTTTTTACCAGGGAAATCATGTTTGCATACATATTTTTATGTTGTCACGTAAGACCACAAACTTCTATCAGAATTTTGGCCAAATAAATAGTTCAAACTGAACCATTTTCAGTCAAAAAAGTTTCAGCCGAATAGGTTTCAGCCAAAACCATGTGGTGTATACGAGGTACATAAGGTTTCAACCGAATAGGTTTCGGCCGAAACCAAAAAAAATATGTGTTCCCTTCAAAACATTGAATTTGGCTTTCAAAATGGCCTATTATATGTTTGGGGTTTCTATCGGAAGTGTTTCGGCCGAAACCCCTCTGATAGAAACCATTTCAACCAAAACTGTCTAGTTGGCATCCTAGTTGGCAGCCAACTTAACATTTTTTCAGAATTTTCTGAAACTTTCAACTTTAACTAAGTATTTCTCTAGTCAGAATGAATTTTCTACAAAAAATAAAAATACCCTTTTGTAGAGCTCAAAGTGTGGAATCCAAATATGTATTATTATTAATATTTTGACTAGTTTTAATTTATTTTATTTTTGAAATAATGCAAGTAGGTCGTTAAAATTAAAAAAGTGATTGATTAGAAATTAAAAAATAATAGTAAAACATATTAAAAAAATTTAAAACTTGTATGGGGCAGTAGAGAAGAGAGTCTTCTTCAAAAAGGTATAATTTTTTTTTGAAAATGATTTAAAAATTGAAAATAGTTAACAGACTATGAAAACTATCAAATCCTGACATGTTTGACTTTAAAATGTTATAATGAGAAAAATATACATCAAAATTTGAAATTTTTTTCCATTTAGAAGATATTGAAGTTACCTATTTGAAGAAAAAAAAATTAGAGAAAAGGAAGTTTCTTCCAATTTGTTTATTGATGGCCCATGAAGTTACTCTTTTCTGAAATTTTCAGCATTCCAAAATTTATCCTTAAATTGATAAAAACATAATGAAAACAATTTTTTTTTAAATTTAAAAAAATACAGGAATAAAATTCATCAAAAGTTCTACATTTCATTAGTTTACACCATTTTGAGATTCAAAACATAACGACCACTTTTATGTGGTCAAAGTTCAGAAAAACAAAATTATGTTGGTTGATTCCTTTATAAAGTGTGACACAGGTTTGTGCTTTTACTCTATCATTATTTTTGCATCATGATTTTATATCATTTATTTGTTATCTCATCATGTTTTCCTTTTGTTTGATGATATGAATTGCATACATTGGAGGGACAACCTATCCATGAAATCTATCAAGACAGTTATTGAAGGGGTTAGCCATTCAAGTGATGGCATTGCTTCAACAAGTAATTGTTCAACCAAAATAAGCAATGTATAGGGTACCATACTCCAAAGGTGTCAAATGTAGATACCGAAAATTGGTCTAGGCTTCCGAGTACACATTTCAACATAATTTTCTATAGCCTGTCGTCTTGATTAAATAATGTCACTTATTTAATTGCCTTTCTAACACATATTTTCTCTATTAATTAAATACCCTTTTTAATTAATTCATTAATTCATAATCATCCTTTATTCAACTTAATTAATTAAATAAATCATATTTATTTAATTATGTTGTGAACTAATTAATTATTTCCCCTTTATCTATCAATTAAATTCCCCTTTATCATACTTTTCAATTCCCCTTTATCATACTTTTCCAAATATAATTAAATATCTTTATTTAATTATTCATAATTAAATAAATCATATTTATTTAATTATGTTGTGAACTAATTAATTATTTCCCCTTTATCTATCAATTAAATTCCCCTTTATCATACTTTTCAATTCCCCTTTATCATACTTTTCCAAATATAATTAAATATCTTTATTTAATTATTCATTTAACCCCTTTTCATCTATAATTAAATATTTATTATTTAATTATTCATTTTATCCTTTTCAATAGCCAAATTAAATAAATTATTTTATTTATTTAATTAAAAGTCTCATATTTTGAATGTTGAATTAAATTAACATTTAATTCATTATTTAACTAATTATGTCACATTCCTTTAACATTCAGTTATCTCTTACATGCACTTATCATCTGAATCGAGTTATCTCTATGAGAGAACTCTCCATCACAACTAGTCGATTAACTAGTTCCAACTCATATGCATGATCTATATTTATTAATTAAATATCTTTATTTAATTAACTAACTCAAGTTTGCATTCACATGCATTTATCATGCATTTATTCTCCAACTTCTAACTTTGGCTTTTGCATACAAAGTCTATTTCTTCTATTTTTTGAGGATGAAGATTGGAACTCATGTTCTAAAATTAGTCTTTACCTACAGTTGAACTCATGTTCTCACTCGCGTTCTATCTGTCACATAACTCATCGAATGGCATTCATCAATCTCATTCGTCGATCTTTGTTTCAATCTAAGCCGATCATTTGAAAATACAAAATCTATAAAATGGCCTGTCATTATCATTATTCCTCCTCCCGAAATCATTATACACTTTTGAGAAGAAACAATCTTCGATATTTTGCTAAGACACTTGACGAAGTTATGCTTGCATTCAAACACACAGAAATCTGAGGGCAAGAATAACAATACAGCAAGATGGAGAAGGGCAATTGAGATAAATCGAGGAAGTATTTGCATATTCGGTGAGATCATTCTAGTTTTATTAGTTTAGATTATTCATGCTTACTTATCGTTCTTTGTTGTTTTATTCAGATTAGAATTGATGTTTAATCTTGTGCAGCTTTAGCATCTTCCACAATTCCGAAAAATTTGAGTTACATTTGGTGAACCCGACATATTCGACCATAACTTTTACAAGGCTACATATTTTTTGACGAAAATTTGTTTGGAAGTAGATGACATTCTCAAGAGTTTTCACAAAAAAATCAAAATTTTTGGTGATGTTTTGAATTTTTTATAATGTTTTTGTTATTTTTCATCAAATATCAATTTTGAGAGAAATTTGTCGAATTTGTTGGATATTTTTACATTTATGGAAAGAGATTTAAATTTGAATAGGGGTCTTTTCTTTAAGTTTTAAATTTGGATAAATTGTTTTTATTCAAACAATAGATCTTTCAAAATTATGGTTTCACAGATATTTGTTTGAATCTCACAAATGGTTGCAGATCTATTCACGAAAGTTTTTATGCCGATTTGAAATTATGTCGGACACCTTCAATGAAAAAATCAGATTTTTTGGATCTGTTTTGAATTTTTAATAATTTGTTTATGATTTTTTCATTAAAATTTAATTTCAAGTGCAAAATAGACAATCTATTTGATTTATTTACATTTTTGGAAAGCTCTTGAAATTTAAGTATGGGTCTATTCTCTATAGTTTTATTTTTACTGTCAAAAATATTTCCAAAAATCAGATTTGTCTTGACTAGCTATTAGGGTTTTGGCTTTGTTCGGTTTGTGCATGTACAGAAAAAAAAAAAAAAATACTTCAAAGCACACATTGGATCAAGTGGACAAAAAAAACTTAGAGCTAAATAAATTCTAAAGGAATAACATAGTGTTTGCAAGACGAAGCTTTGAAGACAATTAAAACCCAAGACAATTTTTCTGCAGGATGAAAGCTGAAGACTATGAACTACTGATAAATTGCATGTAGGACCTAATGTCTTTGTGTTAATTTATTTAAATAAGATTTTGTTTGGTAGATAGATAATCATCGTGTGGGATTAAAATGAATTTTCTGTTTGATAGATAGAAAATTTTCATTTGGAATAAAAAGAACCACTGTCTTCTTTGTTTAGTGCTTTGCACATATCTGTAAACCCTTACGATTCAGTACACCGAAGTATCCTCTCCCCTTGCACAGTCAGGCGATCCTGGGTGTAAGAGAAATGGTTGTTAACTCTAGAACTTGGGTCTGTCTTGGTGGGAAAAAGTACTCACCCCAAGACGACTCAGACCGGTAGCACGCTAAAGCCAAGCGACTTCCAGCCGGTATATAAATGTGGATTCTTGGGGAAACCCCAAGAATCATGTGCACTAATCTGACGAGATGGACAAAAATGGACCCTCGCCAACGTTGGTTAGTGTCCCATGAACGGAATGCCCGAATTAAAAGCCTTGTTGTAGAGTTACCGAAATCCTATCTACTTGTTGGTGCAGTAGGTCGGACCTGTGAAGCCGTCTTACAATCTTATGGTTTACATGTAGAGATGAAAAGTATGCCATGGGAGATTCATGGGTACTGTAGCTTGGCTGCCCCGTATAAGTGAGTGCCATGGAGGGGAGCCAGTGGGGTCAAGCTACTAATCATCCACCGTAAATATGCATAGCTAGAGAAATCCAAGTAAGAATTCAATAAGTACTGTCCTAAAGGCCTAGGGTGTAAATGTTTTTCAAGTCTCAACAGTCCATTCATCATAAAACTGAAAATACTTTGAATGTTGTGTTTGTTGTTTGCTGTATTTGCCAAAATCTTGATCAAACAAACAAAGTTAGTCAAACGGCTTTTGAAAAAAAAAAATTTCAACTATCAGGAACAAAGTCGCATTTGTCAGTTTAATCGCCGCTTCTGTATTAGAGAGTTGCATCTGTTAGGGGAATAATCGCATTTGTCTGTCATGATTTTCACAATCTCAAAGTTTCAAAGTGCATCTGTCACATCCTGAGTCGCATGTGTCCATGCAAACTGCATCTGTCAAAGTCCGAACTGCAAGTGTCTGTTAGGATAACTAGTTTTAGAGTCCAGAATAGGAAAAACACATGTGAATTGGTAAACCGCAACTGTCCTAGGAAAGACCGCAACTATCCTAGGAAAGATCGCAACTGTCAGAAACACCGCAACTGTCAAATCCTGAACTGCAACTATTAGGTGAACTACATCTGCCTGTTATCAGAGAATAATTAAAACTGCAAACTGAGTCCAAACAGAAACTGTCAAAATTTTGCTCAAAAATCTTGCATCCATTAGGTGGTTATATACGTCTTAGTTACAATCCACGTCTTCGTCATAGTCATCCAAAGTCACATGCATATAGATACTTCCTTGGAAATCTTAGTTACAATCCACGTCTTCGTTATTGTCATCCTAAGTTGCATGCATCTAGATACTCCCTAGGAAATTGCATATCACAGCATAGATAAGTTTCCTTGTCTTTGGATAAATTCATGTCCCGATTTGTCACACTCATCGAGCCTAGTCACCTTAGTCTTATCTAGTGAATCTTTTCAGCTCAATAAGTCTAGTTTGGAAGGTTCACTTTGTCAACTATCATTTGTCCTACAATCAGGTTCCTTGGTCAAAACAAATCTTTGCATGCATTTACTCCATAGGAGGTAGGTTATACCCATTTTAGAATCATAGTCTACACGAGGTCTTACATATTGTTCATCTTACCATACGTCATCTTAGTATACGTCTTTCTAGAAATCATTTTAGCAACATCCTTATTGTCCAAAAAATCCAAAAACATAGAAATAGGTCATATCAGTTCTTAGGCATAGTCCGCATTACCCCATTTTGAGCAACTTTTTTATGGTCGAAACAAGGTCTCAAAAGAGGCACAAAGAAATGGCAGACCCCAATGAGTTTATCAATCCTTTCAGTACTCAACCACCTAGGAAGAACAAACCACACAAACCATTGCTTGATAAATTTGTCACTAGAGATGCCAATGGACGATCTTTGTTGAAGACATAGAGTCTGCAGTCCAAGATCCTGAATTTGCATCCTTCATGGATGAGTGCTTGGCAAATGATCCCCAATGCTATCTAGCAAAATTACTAGTAGAAGGTGCCACACTACCACCAACATTTGATGTTCACACATTGAAAACGACATCTACCCAACCAATGCAAACAGTGACATCAAGTGGTTCTATGCCCCAAATCACCGCAGCAATACCAACTGGCATAACAACTCAGACATTGTCAATTGTAAACACAACCCCTTTCAACATCACACAAGGTTTACAATTTACGATGAGAGCAACTTCATCCAACCCCTTTGGCACCAACACGATTGGTAAGAGATCCAAGGCGGGTACGAATATTCCTATCCCAAGTCAAACCATTCAAATAGGATATATTCCTATCCCACAACGGACTATTCAAACGGGATATATTCCTTCACCAAATCACAACCCATCGCAAAACATGGCATATCAGAACATCTACATTGATCCAAACAATGCCAACACCATGTCCTTGACACAAGTCGATGTCCTTCAGAATTAAATGCAAACTCTCCAACAACAAATGGATAATATGTCTATGTCAAGCAAATGAACTATCTCAGCACAAGACTTATGTCCATGTCCATTTGACAAAGCGCTTTACATGACACCTTTTCCACATGGATACATTATACTGATTTTGCCTAAGTATAATGGGAAAAAGAATCCTCTAGAACATATTAAGGAGTTCTCAACAGCATGCATGGACATATCATATGACCCCACATATCTGATGAGACTATTTCCATGAACCCTTGTTTGGATAGGACTGGAATGGTTTTCTAAACTACCATATGGTATACGCTCTTGGGGAGAATTAGCTGAAAAGTTTGTCGAACATTTCACTTTCAACATAGACAATGAGATAACAATAGCAACCTTATGCCACATGACACAAGAAGATGGCGAAACTTTCACCACTTTCTTTCAGAGGTGGAGAAGTCTAGCTAGTAGATGTCCAGTTGAGATACCAGAGAAACAAAAGGTCACGATATTCCTAGAGAACATCAATCCAAAACTGCGGAGTGATTTAAGAGTACATTGTTGTACCTCATTCCTAGACTTGGTACAGAAAGGCATCATCCTTGAGAAAGGCCTTATTGACAAAGGCGAAATAAAGGTACCAGGTAGGAATCCTATTGTCCAAAATCAAAATGTGCCAAATGATAGAAGACAATTCTGGTCTAGAAACAAGAATGTTACAAATGATGGCATTGTTGATACTAAAAACATATATACAAGGCCAGTTATCACACTAGGAGGATACAACCAAAATCAAGACATAATGGATAATCCAGATCAAACGGCTAACTATCTCCAAAATTCACAGCAACAATGACCTCAAAGAAGATTTCCAACATGTGAATTTACTCCTCTAAGACAACCGATCGAGGTTATTTACAAAGAATTGATTCAACACAATCTCATCAAACCGTTGGAACCAAGAGAATATGATCCTGGACAATTTAAACCTTCCTGGTGGGATGACAAAGCCCATTGTGAATATCATCAAATAAAAGGACACAGCCTACAAAATTGTCACCAACTCAAGGGCATTATCCAAGACTTTGTGGAGAACGGAACCATAGAGGTCGGTGGATAGAAAAACACCAAGAACAATGATCATAAGGTCTTCAAGGACCCATTACATGACCACACAAAAGGAAAAGCCTCCAATTCGAGAACTAAGATCGATCCATCAACCAATTACGCAAACACCAATTTTGACTATGGAAAAGGAAAGATTATAAATAACCTCCGCGCTACAGATGAGCATGTAAATACCTTCACCATTAAGAAGCCTCCAGAATGTAGTGTCAACACACGCAGAACCAAGATCACTATTTCAGGTCCTTCTTCTGAGCCATCTACACAAGCTTCCAAGTTCAAGTACAACCTTCTTGATCAATTGAGTAAAACCCTTGTGCAAATATCTATCTTGGAACTATTGACCTTATCACCTGAGCATCGAGCCATTCTCGATAAAGCTTTGCAGAACACAACTGTCCCTACTGATTTAGATGTCAATCGTTTCAAACAGATGGTGGGATATTTAACCAATTCGCACCATGCTACATTTTCCCAACATGATTACTCGACAGAAAAATCTGATCATAATGACCCATTACATCTTGAAGTCTTAGTCCATGAAACCAAAGTCAGACGAGTCTTGGTAGACGGAGTAGCAGGTTTGAACCTGTGTATCTTAAAATTGGTTAAGGCATTAGGATTCTCAGAAGATTGCGTAGATACCTCTAAGAGTATACTCATCAAGGCTTACGATGATGAGGAAAGATCATCCAAAGGAGAGGTCACACTCCCTATCATGAACACCAGCTTCCAAGTCTTGGATCTCACTCTTCTGTACAATTTGTTGTTAGGTAGACCTTGGATACACACAATGAAAGCTTACCTTCAACGTATCACCAATGTCTCAAATTTCCACATAATGGCACCGAGATCACTATTGATGGTGATCTAGATCCATTTCAGTATTGTACAAGCCTAAAGGAAATTCCACAATGCCAAGTACCAGTTAATCAAGAAGTTTCATCATCCAATTCATCCCAATACATTGACTCATCACATCTTACTAAGTCCAAATCATTCACACCTCCATCAACTAATCCTAAACTTGAAATCCAAGAAAAGGGCTTTGGCGAGTATCGTATAAAGGCATCATACTGTGTCAGTCAACTGATTCCACCTAAGGCATATGGCCTACCTATGGCAGATAGAATACAGTCAATAGTCATATTCAATGTTCCCCCTACAATGACATTGATCAAATGGGGAGAGCTAAGCGAGGAAATTGTGGACCAAGGTGATTCCTGGTTGTATCAAGAAGAACATGAATACTCCTCCCCGTCTATTCAAATAGCTAAGAACCAATATGGAAAAGGCTTTAAGATAATGCAAAAGGAAGGCTATGACAGGCAGAGTGGGTTAGGGCTACATCAAAATGGAAGGACGAAACCGATTATTGTCCACCCACGACCGAAATACTTAGGGCTAGGGTGTCAACCGCTTAGAATTGGGTTTCCTAGTACTTCATCACTATTTCAAGAGGAAGTGAGTGCTTACGCAGACACCGAGACATCTCATGATCCACCTCCCCCATTTTACGACAACCCTCCAATATTTGATGAATCCCCTTACTCAAGCGATGGTGAATGGGATTCCCTTTCATCTACCAGCACCATGAACATAGATGCATTATTTGGAGAATTGGACCTAAACATGAAACCTATTCCCAAACCATCTAGTCCTTGTCATAAGAAACATTTGTCCAAAGAAAAATGGCCTAAGATCTATTATTGGGAAACACTCGATCATCCATCTTGGGCACCTGAACCACCATCTTCTAACGACCTATCCTAGGCAATGGTCCCACATCAACATTTACCTACCCATAAGGAAAAGACCCAGCAAGAGTTAGTCCAGAACTTCTGTGACCATGTCAACCATTCACTATTCACCCTGTCAGTGGCTACCTTTAAAAACTCTGATGATGACATGCCCCTCATATATCCCGAACTTATAGACTGGGATCAACAAGGTACACCTATCTTAGACACATTCGAGAATGACGAAGCAATTGCTGAGTTCATGGGACTTCGAGAAGGCATACCAAGAGGGGATCATAAAGCTAGTTTTACCATAGACTTGGATGATAAAGCATATTTTGGGGAGTCTATTTGCACCTCTAGTCGCAAAAATGAGGATAAAAATAAAAAAGACAATGAAAAGAACAATGATGAGTCCCTAGGTGAAAATCGAAAGGCACCTTTGGATGAAGAAAAAGTCAAAATAAAGGACGTATCCAAGGGTGAAAACCTCCCTGAGGCACCCAAGGATGAAGGTTTAAATATTCTCCCCGTTGAATAGGAAAGGTCACCGATGCTAGTAGAAGAATCAGTTGCAGTCAACATAGGTACAAAAGAGAATCCAAAGATGGTATATTTTGTAGCTTCTTTAATAGAGTCGGAAAAACCTGAGTTTAAGGACTTCTTCCAAAAGAGACAGATAAACTCTACATGGTCGTACGCTGACATGCCTGGGCTAGATCTAGATATAATATTGCACTATTTACCATTGCAGCCAGGCATCAAACCAGTCAAACAAAAGATAAGAAAAATGCACCCGCAGATTGCTCTATTGGTCAAGACAGAACTAAAGAAACTCTTGGATGTAGGATTCATAAGGACAACAGACTATGCAGATTGGATATCGAATTTTGTACACATGACTAAACCAAATGGGGGCATTCGAATTTGCACAGACTTTAGAGACATCAACAAGGTGTGTGTTAAGGATGACTTCCCTTTGCCGAATATAGATATGATAGTGGATCTTACAGCGGGGTATGAAATGCTATCCCTCATCGATGGTTTCTTTGGATATAACCAGATTAAAATAGCAACTGAAGACCAACATAAGACAGCTTTCACGTGTCCATGGGGCACATACTGTTGGAACGTTATGCCTTTTGGGCTTAAGAACGCAAGAGCTACTTACCAACGTGGAATGACTACAATTTTCCATGACTTTGTACACATTCTCATGGAAGATTACGTCAATGACATTATAGCAAAATCAGAAACAAGAGAAGCTCACTTAAAGGTTTTAAATAAGATATTCCAACAACTAGAGAACTAAAATGTCAAGCTGAATCCAAAGAAGTGTGTCTTTGGAGTCAAATTGGGGAAACTGTTAGGGTATATCATCTCTCGAAGAGGCATTGAAGTAGATCCAGAGAAGGTAAGAGCTATCATAGAAATGCCTCCTCCAGTCAGCATAGGACAACTCAGAACTCTACAGGGAAGACTACAGTCAATTAGGCGATTCATAGTAAAACTGGCAGATAAGATTCATCCATTTCAACATCTACTCAAGAAAGGAGTACCATTTGTGTGGACGCTTAAATGCCAAGAAGCATTCCAAAAAATCAGGGACTATTTGCTAACTCCAATAGTTTTAATGCCACCTACAGAAGGAAAGCCTTTGATCTTATATATTTCAGCAACTCAGTCGGCATTAGGGGCTCTTCTCGCACAAAAAGATGATCAAGGTCATGAGAGAGCGATCTATTACATCAGTCGTACCTTAGTGGGCTATGAATTGAATTACAAAAACATAGAATGTGCCTGTCTTGCGGTAGTTTTTGCTACCCAAAAACTTCGGCACTACATGCTCAATCGACAAATAGTGTTAATTGCAAAAATTGATCCACTCAAATACCTTCTAAGTAAGGCAGCCTTAATAGGCCGATTGGCTAAATGGGTCATGATACTTAGTGAGTATGAAATTGAGTATGTTGAGAGGAAGGCTATAAAAGGATAGGTGATTGCAGATCAGTTAGCTGATGCACCTATAAAACTAGGTCATCCCTTAGTGGCAGATTTTCCAGATGAATTTCTATTCAACATTGACATTAAAACCAACTGGAAACTATACTTTGATGGGTCACATACAAATCGTGGTTCAAGAGCTGGTGTCTTATTTGTCACACCTCAAGGTGATACCATTCCCAAATCATTCAGGATTGCTTTCCCTTGTAAAAAAAATATAGCAAAATACGAAGCCTTAGTGACAGGCTTCAAAATGGTAGCACAATGGAACATTAAGAGCCTACATGTCTTTGGTGACTCTCAACTGGTAATCTGACAGGTAAATGATGAGTACAAAACTAAGGATGAGAAGCTTGCCCCTTACAAGAGAATGGATGATAGTTTCAAACAATATTTCAAGGACATAACTTTTCAACAAATACCACCCATTCAGAATAGAGCTATAGATGCTTTAGCAACCGTGGGTTCCTTGTTGGATATTCCGAGTAACGTGCCTAAGTTTGAGTTTCTGGTTGAACAGCTATTTGTCCCTGCTTACGATATCCCCGATACTATGATGGTGTGTATCATTGTTGGTCCTACATCTCCTTGGTATAAAGAAATATTTGACTATCTAACAAATCAAACCTTACCTCAAGACTTGTCCAATAACCAATGTCGAACCTTCATCCGTAAGTCTGCCAAGTACACCATCATCGGAGAAACCCTATATAGACGCACCTTAGACAATGCCCTAATGAGATGTCTCGATGGTGAAGAAGCACAAATAACTTTGCGAGCAGTGCACAAGGGTATATGTGGATCCCATTCGAGTGGTCCAAACTTAGCCCATAAGATTATGAGACTAGGTTACTATTGGCCTACTATGGAGAAAGACTCATACATCTTTGTGAAGACGTGTAGACAATGTCAAATGCATGGAGACTTGATAAGAGCGCCAGCACAGGAGCTTCGACCGATTACTTCACCATGGCCTTTCGCCCAATGGGGACTCGACCTCATAGGTAAGATACACCCACCATCATCCAACGGCCACAAATTCATCATTACCACTACCGAATACTTCACCAAGTGGATTGAAGCCATTCCCATGACCTACATCACTGGAACCCAGATATCTAGGTTTATGTTGAACTATATCATTTGTTGATATGGTGTACCACAATCCATAATCATAGATAATGGCCGCCCATAAAAGAACCAAGAATTACGCCATTTATGTGAAGAATTCCACATCAAGCATCATTTTTCCACCCCGTATTACCCACAAGGTAATGGCCAAGCTGAGGCATCTAATAAAACCATTGTTAGAATCCTTAAAAAGACTGTCAATGATGTTGGTCGTGACAGGCACCTACAGCTTAATCTTGCCTTATGGGCTTACCGCACAAGCATCCGCACTCCCACCGGCGCCACTCCATTTTCCCTCGTATTCGGGTCCGAAGCTATCTTACCTATAGAGGTCGAAATACCTTCTCTAAGGGTATCTTTGAAGGGTCATGTCGACAATGAAGAATACCATTTCTCTAGGCTACAAGAGCTTGAATTACTGGATGAACGAAGACAAAAACCATTAGATCATTTGCAAGCATATCAGAATCGTCTTCGTCGGAGCTATCATAGGAAGGTTCTCAATAGATATTTTGACATTGGTGACCTGGTAGTAATGGAGAATCTGAAGAACCAAGTTGAATGAGAGAAACCAGGAAAGTTTGAGCCTAACTGGTTAGGGTCGTACATTGTCACAAAAGCCTTTGGGTCAGGAGCGTACCAACTCTCTACTCTTGAAGGAGAACTGCTTTTGTCCCCTATCAACAGTCTACATCTAAATAGGTTTTATGCTTAAGTCTCTGAGAATCTATGTCTTAATCTGGAAAAATACAAAAAAATGGTTACCTTGATGAAAACCTGGCAAACAAGCGTCTTTGTAACACCAAAAAAAAAAATTTGAGAAAATCAAAACAGTAAAGAGAAATAAATCCGTCCACTAGTGAAAACCACTTTGGTTGTGCTATGGATAAGTACCATGGTGAAAACCTAGCAAACAGGCGCCATGTGTAGTCAAGCTCGCTCTTCCATCTACCATCTTTCTAATCAGACTTTTTCACCATCACTCATAATAAATGGTTGTCCTATCCATCATTTGGAACGATTGACATCTAAACATCCATTCTGTCATATGATCCATTCAATCTTGCAAGTCTTATTCCCGACTTGGGGAAAATCCTTGTTCTATTCCATGAATGCCTTGTACATAGCATCGCACCATCAGAAAACATCCTGAAAAAAACAAAAACATTAGAAAACTTCAAAAATCCAAAAAAAATCAAAACATGTCAGAAAATACCAAAAACAAAACAGTGTCAAGTCAGTCATGTTAAGTCAGTCGTAGTCATAGTCGAACTATGTTGCCTCTACGACTGGGACATAGGCAAGGCCATCAATCGATGTACCCCCGAGGCATTAGGTCTGTCAATCTAGGTTTGTCATGTATCACACACATTTAAATCATGACTTTTTGTATATTCAAAGTCATTGGTTGTGTCAAACTACGAGGTCTCTGTGTGTACAATGTAGGCAAGGCTAATCAATTGATGAGCTCTCGAGACCACACTAGGTCATTTCAATAGGGTTCATTCACAATCACTATCACACAAGTTGCATATCATAGTTTAAGGTATCGTCTCATGTCATACACTATCTACACACACACACTCAACTTGTCATCAAGTCAATATCAAACACATTGTCAAAGTGATTGACCCATGTCTTAGCAAGATATGTCTTTCTTGTCAACAGACGTCATCAAATTGTCATAGTCTCATGTGGCTTGTCACCTCAACGTCATCAGACTCCAATGTCTTATATGGCACGTGTCTTACTGAAACCAGGCTTTGTCATGCCTTATACAGAAGTCACCAAGTCGAAACCAGACTCAACGTCTTAGGCCGTATGTGTCATTCTCTCACATTATGCTATGTCAAACATCAACATCAAACAATCCACAAGATCAAGTTTTGGCGAATACATTTATTTGGCTTTACGACTTTATATCTTATTTTTTCTTATCTTTTTATCGATTTGTGCAAGATCCTGTTACTAGCTTTCTCAAGGATGTCCCTTGAAGGATTTAGAGAGGCAACGACGTCTTAGGATTCTTTTTCTTTGGTTGCTGTCTGTCAATTGTCTTTTAAACTTTGGCTTTTTGAATCATGTTACTAGTTTCCTCAAGGATGTCCTATCAAGGATTTAGAGGAGCAATGACGTATCATGACCTGTATTTTATTTGTCTGCTGTCTGTGGTTTGTCTTGACCAAACGACTGGGGTATCTTGTCCTTATTCTGAGTTAAGACACTCCTTGTCTACGACTATCTATTTTTCGCAGATGGATGATTTTGTACACTATGTTCTATCTCATATCATAGTGTGTACCATCCATTTATGTCATGTCTGCCCAATGATGATAACAAGCAAGTATAGCATATTTGGCAATATATCGAAGATTATGTCTTTTTCTCAAACTAACCAGCCTTAATTATTTCTTACTAACATTCTGAAATCATCCATGCTAACATTTCTTCTTTTTTGCATCTTCGCCACCATTATCTATCCATTTCGAGAGCACACTCATGTTCTTCAAATCCACCTATCCTCTCGAGGGGGCATACCACTACCTCCTCGTCATTCTCCCTTTCACTGGGGTATACCCTAACTTGTTTCATACAGGGGCACGACCGGGGCATATTTTCTTTGACACAATGTTGTACCAACATTGTATCAAAGAGGAGCAAACTGTAGATACCAAAAATTGGTCTAGGCCTGCGACGACACATTTCAACATAATTTTCTATAGTCCGTCATCTTGATTAAATAATGTTACTTATTTAATTGCCTTTCTAACACATATTTCCTCTATTAATTAAATACCCTTTTTAATTAATTCATTAATTCATAATCATCCTTTAGTCAACTTAATTAATTAAATAAATCATATTTATTTAATTCTGTTGCGAACTAATTAAATCTTTCCCCTTTATCTATCAATTAAATAATTTATTATTTAATTATTCATTTTATCCTTTTCAACAACCAAATTAAATAAATTACTTTATTTATTTAATTAAAAGTCTCATATTTTGAATGTTGAATTAAATTAACATTTAATTCATTATTTAATTAATTATGTCACATTCCTCTAACAATCAGTTCTCTCTTACATGCACTTATCATCTGACTCGAGTTATCTCTATGAGAGAACTCTCTGTCACAACTAGTTGATTAACTAGTTCCAACTCATATGCATGATCTATATTTATTAATTAAATATCTTTATTTAATTAACTAACTCAAGTTTGCATTCACATGCATTTATCATGCATTTATTCTCCAACTTCTAACTTTGGCTTTTGCATACAAAGTCTATTTCTTCTATTTTTTGAAGATGAAGATTGGAACTCATGGAACTCATGTTCTAACTCGCGTTCTATCTGTCACATAACTCATCGCATGGCATTCATCAATCTCATTCGTCGATCTCTCTTTCAATCTGAGCCGATCATTTGAAAACACAAAATCTATAAAATGGCCTGTCATTATCATTATTCCTCCTCCCAAAATCATTATACACTTTTGAGAAGAAACAATCTTTGATATTTTGTTGAGACAGTCGATGAAGTTATGCTTGCATTCAAACACACAGAAATCTAAGGGCAAGAATAACAATACAACAAGATGGAGAAGGGCAATTGAGATAAATCGAGGAAGTATTTGCATATTCGGTGAGATCATTCTAGTTTTATTAGTTTAGATTAATCATGCTTACTTATCGTTCTTTGTTGTTTTATTTAGATTAGAATTGATGTTTAATCTTGTGTAGCTTTAGCATCTTCCACAATTCCGAGGGGAAGAATTAATTAGTTCGCAACATAATTAAATAAATATGATTTATTTAATTAATTAAGTTGAATAAAGGATGATTATGAATTAATGAATTAATTAAAAAGGGTATTTAATTAATAGAGGAAATATGTGTTAGAAAGGCAATTAAATAAGTAAACATTATTTAATCAAGACAACGGACTATAGAAAATTATGTTGAAATGTGTACTCGCAGGCCTAGACCAATTTTCGGTATCTACAGTTTGCCCCTCTTTGATACAATGTTGGTACAATGTTGTGTCAAAGAAAATATGCCCCGGTCGTGCCCTGTATGAAACAAGTTAGGGTATACCCCAGTGAAAGGGAGAATGATGAGGAGGTAGTGGTATGCCCCCTCGAGAGGATAGGTGGGTTTGAAGAACATGAGTGTGCTCTCGAAATGGATAGATAATGGTGGCGAAGATGCAGAAAAGAAGAAATGTTAGCATGGATGATTTCAGAATGTTAGTAAGAAATAATTAATGTTGGTTAATTTGAGAAAAAGACATAATCTTCGATATATTGCCAAATACGCTATACTTGCTTGTTATCATCATTGGGCGGACATGACACAAATGGATGGTACACACTATGATATGAGATAGACCATAGTGTACAAAATCATCCATCTGTGAAATCATTATACTGAGTGCATTTGTCGGTTTAATCATCCTTCTATATTAGAAAGTCGCTCTCATTAGGGGAGGTGTCAGTATCTGTGAATAGAACATGAGTTAGAACATGAGTTCCAATCTTCTCTTCAAAAAAAAAAAAGAAATAGACTTTGTATGCAAAAGCCAAAGCTAGAAGTTGGAGAATAAATGCATGATAAATGCATGTGAATGCAAACTTGAGTTAGTTAATTAAATAAAGATATTTAATTAATAAATATAGATCATGCATATGAGTTGGAACTAGTTAATCGACTAGTTGTGACGGAGAGTTCTCTCATAGAGATAACTCGAGTCAGACGATAAGTGCATGTAAGAGATAACTGAATGTTAGAGGAATGTGACATAATTAATTAAATAATGAATTAAATGTTAATTTAATTCAACATTCGAAATATGAGACTTTTAATTAAATAAATAAAGTAATTTATTTAATTTGGCTGTTGAAAAGGATAAAATGAATAATTAAATAATAAATATTTAATTATAGATGAAAAGGGGTTAAATGAATAATTAAATAAAGATATTTAATTATAGTTGGAAAAGTATGATAAAGGGGAATTAAATAATAAATTATTTAATTGATAGATAAAGGGGAAAGAATTAATTAGTTCGCAACATAATTAAATAAATATGATTTATTTAATTAATTAAGTTGAATAAAGGATGATTATGAATTAATGAATTAATTAAAAAGGGTATTTAATTAATAGAGGAAATATGTGTTAGAAAGGAAATTAAATAAGTAACATTATTTAATCAAGATGACAGACTACAGAAAATTATGTTGAAATGTGTACTCGCAGGCCTAGACCAATTTTCGGTATCTATAGTTTGCCCCTCTTTGATACAATGTTGTTACAACGTTGTGTCAAAGAAAATATACCTCGGTCGTGCTCCTGTATGAAAAAAGTTAGGGTATACCCCAATGAAAGGGAGAATGACGAGGAGGTAGTGGTATGCCCCCTCAAGAGGATAGGTGTGTTTAAAGAACATGAGTGTGCTCTCGAAATCGATAGATAATGGTGGCGAAGATGCAGAAAAGAAAAAATGTTAGCATGGATGATTTCAGAATGTTAGTAAGAAATAATTAATGTTGGTTAATTTGAGAAAAAGACATAATCTTCGATATATTTCCAAATACGCTATACTTGCTTGTTATCATCATTGGGCGGACATGACACAAATGGATGGTACACACTATGATATGAGATACACCATAGTGTACAAAATCATCCATCTTTGAAATCATTATACAGAGTCGCATTTGTCAGTTTAATCATCGCTTCTATATTAGAGAGTCACATCTGTTAGGGGAGGTGTCGATATCTGTGAATAGAACATGAGTTAGAACATGAGTTCCAATCTTCATCTTCAAAAAAAAAAAGAAATAGACTTTGTATGCAAAAGCCAAAGCTAGAAGTTGGAGAATAAATGCATGATAAATGCATGTGAATGCAAACTTGAGTTAGTTAATTAAATAAAGATATTTAATTAATAAATATAGATCATGCATATGAGTTGGAACTAGTTAATCGACTAGTTGTGACGGAGAGTTCTCTCATAGAGATAACTCGAGTCAGACGATAAGTGTATATAAGAGATAACTGAATGTTAGAGGAATGTGACGTAATTAATTAAATAATGAATTAAATGTTAATTTAATTCAACATTCAAAATATGAGACTTTTAATTAAATAATTAAAGTAATTTATTTAATTTGGCTATTCAAAAGGATAAAATGAATAATTAAATAATAAATATTTAATTATAGATGAAAAGGCGTTAAAGGAATAATTAAATAAAGATATTTAATTATAGTTGGAAAACTATGATAAAGGGGAATTAAATAATAAATTATTTAATTGATAGATAAAGGGGAAAGAATTAATTAGTTTGCAACATAATTAAATAAATATGATTTATTTAATTAATTAAGTTGAATAAAGGATGATTATGAATTAATGAATTAATTAAAAAGGGTATTTAATTAATAGAGGAAATATGTGTTAGAAATGAAATTAAATAAGTAACATTATTTAATCAAGATGACGGACTACAGAAAATTATGTTGAAATGTGTACTCGTAGGCCTAGACCAATTTTCGGTATCTACAGTTTGCCCCTCTTTGATACAATGTTGGTACAACGTTGTGTCAAAGAAAATATGCCCCGGTCATGCTCCTGTATGAAACAAGTTAGGGTATACCCCAGTGAAAGGGAGAATGACGAGGAGGTAGTGGTATGCCCCCTCGAGAGGATAGGTGGGTTTGAAGAACATGAGTGTGCTCTCGAAATGGATAGATAATGGTGGCGAAGATGCAAAAAAGAAGAAATGTTAGCATGGATGATTTCAGAATGTTAGTAAGAAATAATTAATGTTGGTTAATTTGAGAAAAAGACATAATCTTCGATATATTTCCAAATACGCTATACTTGCTTGTTATCATCATTGGGCGGACATGACACAAATGGATGGTACACACTATGATATGAGATAGACCATAGTGTACAAAATCATCCATCTGCGAAAAATAGACAGTCGTAGACAAGGAGTGTCTTAACTCAGAATAAGGACAAGATACCCCAGTTGTTTGGTCAAGACAAACCACAGACAGCAGACAAATAAAATATGGGTCATGAGACGTCATTGCTCCTCTAAATCCTTGATAGGACATCCTTGAGGAAACTAGTAACATGATTCAAAAAGCCAAAGTTTAAAAGACAATTGACAGACAGCAACCAAAGAAAAAGAATCCTGAGACATCGTTGCTTCTCTAAATCCTTCAAGGGACATCCTTGAGAAAGCTAGTAATAGGATCTTGCACAAATCGATAAAAAGATAAGACAAAATAAGATATAAAGTCATAAAGCCAAATAAATGTATTCGCCAAAACTTGATCTTGTGGGATTGTTTGATGTTGATGTTTGACATAGCGTAATGTGAGAGAATGACACATACCGCCTAAGATGCTGAGTTTGGATTCGACTTGGTGACTTTTTTATAAGGCATGACAAAGCCTGGTTTCAGTAAGACATGTGCCGTATAACACATTGGAGTCTGATGACGTTGAGGTAACAAGCTACATGAGACTATGACAATTTGATGACGTCTGTTGACAAGAAAGACATATTTTGCTAAGACATGGGTCGATCGCTTTGACAATGTGTTTGATATTGACTTGATGACAAGTTGAGTGTGTGCGTGTAGACAGTGTATGACATGAGATGATACCTTAAGCTATGATATGCAACTTGTGTGATAGTGATTGTGAATGAACCCTATTGGACTGACCTAGTATGGTCTCGGGAGCTCATCAATTGATTAGCCTTGCGTACGTTGTACATGCAGAGACCTCATAGTTTGACACAACCAATGACTTTGAATATACAAAGAGTCATGGTTTAAATGTGTGTGATACATGACAAACCTAGACTGACAGACCTAATGCCTCGGGGGCACATCGATTGATGGCCTTGCCTACGTCCCATTCGCAGAGGATACGTAGTTCGACTATGACTACGACTAACTTAAGATGACTGACTTGACACTGTTTTGTTTTTGGTATTTTCTGACATGTTTTGATTTTTTTGGATTTTTGAAGTTTTCTAATGTTTTTTTTTTTTTCAGGACATTTTTTGATGGTGCGATGCTATGTACAAGGCGTTCATGGAATAGAAAAAGGATTTTCCCCCAGTCGGGAATAAGACTTGTGAGACGGGGTGAATAGTGAATGGTTGACATGGTCGTAGAAGTTCTGGAGTAACTCTTGCTGGGTCTTTTCCTTACGGGTAGGTAAACGTCGATGTGGGACCATTGCCTGGGATAGGTCATTAGAAGATGGTGGTTCAGGTGCCCAAGATGCACGATCGAGTGTTTCCCAATAATAGATGTTATGCCATTCTTCTTTGGACAAATGTTTCTTAGGACAAGGACTACATGGTTTGGGTATAGGTTTCACATTTAAGTCCAATTCTCCAAATAGTGCATCTATCTTCATGGTGTTGGTAGATGAAAGGGAATCCCATTCACCATCGCTTGAGTAAGGGGATTCATCAAAGATTGGAGGGTTGTTGTAAAATGGGGGAGGTGGATCATGAGATGTCTCGGTGTCTTGCGGTAGTTTTTATCATGAGATTCACGTCAGGTTCACCAAATGTAACTCAGATTTTTCAGAATTGTGGAAGATGCTAAAGCTGCACAAGATTAAACATCAATTCTAATCTAAATAAAACAACAAAGAACGATAAGTAAGCATGATTAATCTAAACTAATAAAACTAGAATGATCTCACCGAATATGCAAATACTTCCTCGATTTATCTCAATTTCCCTTCTCCATCTTGCTGTATTGTTATTCTTTCCCTCAGATTTCTGTGTGTTTGAATGCAAGCATAACTTCGTCGAGTGTCTCAACAAAATATCGAAGATTGTTTCTTCTCAAAAGTGTATAATGATTTCGGGAGGAGGAATAATGATAATGATAGGCCATTTTATAGATTTTGTGTTTTCAAATGATCGGCTCAGATTGAAAGAGAGATCGACGGATGAGATTGATGAATGTCATGCAATGAGTTATGTGAGATAGAACGCGAGTTAGAATGTGAGTTCAACTGCAGGTAAAGACTAATTTTAGAACATGAGTTCCAATCTTCATCTTCAAAAAAAAGAAATAGACTTTGTATGCAAAAGCCAAATTTAGAAGTTGGAGAATAAATGCATGATAAATGCATGTGAATGCAAACTTGAGTTAGTTAATTAAATAAAGATATTTAATTAATAAATATAGATCATGCATATGAGTTGGAACTAGTTAATCGACTAGTTGTGACGGAGAGTTCTCTCATAGAGATAACTCGAGTCAGACGATAAGTGCATGTAAGAGATAACTGAATGTTAGAGGAATGTGACATAATTAATTAAATAATGAATTAAATGTTAATTTAATTCAACATTCGAAATATGAGACTTTTAATTAAATAAATAAAGTAATTTATTTAATTTGGCTGTTGAAAAGGATAAAATGAATAATTAAACAATAAATATTTAATTATAGATGAAAAGGGGTTAAAGGAATAATTAAATAAAGATATTTAATTATAGTTGGAAAAGTATGATAAAGGGGAATTAAATAATAAATTATTTAATTGATAGCTAAAGGGGAAAGAATTAATTAGTTCACAACATAATTAAATAAATATGATTTATTTAATTAATTAAGTTGAATAAACGATGATTATGAATTAATGAATTAATTAAAAAGGGTATTTAATTAATAGAGGAAATATGTGTTAGAAAGCCAATTAAATAAGTAACATTATTTAATCAAGACGACGGACTATAGAAAATTATGTTGAAATGTGTACTCGCAGGCCTAGACCAATTTTCAGTATCTACACCAAGAGACAATGAACAAAAAAACACAGTCATAATGTGGATTTGCAAAGGAAAGTTATAAATGAAAGTATTATAATACCATGATCTTGGAGGTAGTTGTAGGGTAGTGACCCCATAAAATAGTCAGTAAAAGAATGCAAGGACATGTTTGTGATGAAAGAAGTGTGAAAGAAAATTTATTGAGGATAGTCATCTATGACTGTGATCCAAGATAATAACGTAAATAGTCAAACAAGGATCATGCAATAGTTTTGAAGATCAATCTAGGTAATGTAATGAGGGAATCACACTCAGAGCTAGATCATTGCTAGCATTCATTGTCCATTCATAAGGGATTTGTCATTCTTCAAATATCATTCATTTCATAAGCTAAAAATGGATGCAAATTTATAAGAGGACAGTGATTGATAACATATATAGTGCCATTTCATTTTGAAATGCAATGCCAAGTAGAGAACTGTGAGCATGGAGAAGATAACCATCAAGAAGGATAGTAAAATATCTGCAAGTGTACAAGGTTTTAAACTAGGCCAAGAGAGTATAGGAGTTGCATGATGAAGAGATGAAACATGGGCATGCTTAAATGGCAGCATTTCTTTTTTTAACTGTCATGGGGGTTCTCAAGGAGTAGAATATAGGACATTCCTATGGTGAGGAGATTTACAGGGTTATTTTAAGGTAATATTCTTGGAGCAGGATCTTGAGTGATGCTTTTTAGTTTCATAAAATACAATCAATACTTACAGAACGTGAAGGGTTTACCTCAAACCCTTGAGTATCTTCATCTCAAAGTCATGCATCATGTGTGAAGAGGTAAACTAAACCCTTGATTCTTGAAAGAAAAGGAGGAATCACAATTTTCTACAAGTTTGTACCTGCAAGAATAGTTTAAAACACCAAGTTTTTGTATTAAGGCTGAGCCAAGAGAATAATTTATTCTTTTCATCTTCCAAACAAAGAAATAGGAAAAATACTGCAAAAAACTTTAAAGCCTAAAAGCAAAGAGAGAGAAAGACTATGTTCTTTTTTTGAGAGTATACAAAATAAGTGAAGCCTGTGGACATAAATTGAAGAGGTATTACAATTCTAACAAAAGGAGACTTTCATTCTATCTTGCCTTGCCAAAAAATTTGAATGAAAAGAGAGATACAAAATATTCCTACGCTTTTGATAAAAGCAATCTTCATTCACAAAAATAATGGAAAATGAAAACTTTTAATGAAAATAGAGCATACCATGTGGCCTAACACATGACTACTAAAGAGGCTCGACAAAAGCTTGATTTAGCTCCAAATCAAGCTCCCAATCAACATTCAATCTCCTATAGAGCTTGAGTGAAACCCTAGCATGGCGACATGAGAAGAAGTCTTGAAGTGAAATGAAATACAATGCAATTTGGGCTGCAAGTTTTTGTTTTTAGGGGTTTTCCTTTTTCCCTAAATTTAGTTGACCACTTTTTCACTTTCATTTAAGCTTTTTCATTGGATAATTATCATTTTTTTTAGTTTTAACTGAAATCACTGTGTTTGCATCATCATTAGATGAAAATTGTAAAATAAAAATTATTAAATGCAATGAATTGTAAACTACTTTAATATGTGTTATGTAATAAACATAAGAGGAAGTCAACTCACCTAAAAATTATTAAGTCTATCATATTGATTGGATTTAATAATTATTATTTTAGTTAATTTTACCTCTCAATCATGCAAAAATAGAGACGAGTTAAACTGAAATACAAAATTAGAGCTATGGAGTGATTTTCCTTGATTTATTGTCAAGCTGAGGTGATTTTGGAGTTCTCCTTGGTCAAACACATTATAAGAGGGAGTTTGAGCCCATTTTTTCTCAAATTTCTTCAGTTTTGACTCCTCTTTGTGGAGGTTTTTCATTTTTCTTGTGGATCAGTTTTTTGGAGATATTTTTTATTACAATTAACTGCAAGTGCTACCTCTTGGCACTTTGGAGTCATCTTTTATATATAAAGGAAAAGACTTAGTATTTTGTCCTTAGTTCTTGCTTCTACTCTCATGTTCAATGTAGAATGTCTGAGAAGTTTTGTAACTCAAATTGATCCACTTGTAGCATCAAATTCCTTTATTTTCTCAATAAAGCAAGCAAAGTTATCCTTCTTGATACTTCATCTGTAGTAATGAGTGAATGATTGATGATATTTGTGTGATTCATGATTAAGATTCCTTTTATTTTGTTTCTTTCAAGCAATAATAATGCAAGAAGATGCATGGTTAATGCAAGTCATAGTTTGTGCTAGTTGTTTTCAATTGTTTGAAGTTATGAAAATAGGTTTTTTTCCTTCAAAAAACTCTGATTTCAATCCTTACATATGAAATACTTATGTGTTGCATGCTTAGTTGAGTTGTGTAAATATTAAAGACCTATTTATTGAAATAGAAAGTGAATTTGAATAGCAAGTAGATCTAGAATATTTGGTGCATCACCTCCTAGGATAGGTTTCAATTCAAATTTTCTTTCTATCCCTTTTCCTTTCAAAGAAGGTAGTTTGTAGGAGGTATCACAGGGAACCATTCCCTTATTCAGAGATTCATCTTCTTTATGAGCACACCCATGAGCTAAAAGGTGTTTCTTTGCTTCACGATATTGCTATACTTTTAAACTTGGCATCTGGGTGCAATCTCTATGACATCATAGTGAAAGATTATTGTCACAAATCTTCTTTGGCATCACAGCAAAAAATTGTTGTCATGGATTTTGCACCTAGATGCCAAATTAAGATTTTTATCAATCTCATGAAACATGGAAACACCTTCAATCCTATGGGTATTCTCAAGCAAAGATGAACCTCCAGATGAAGGGTTGGTTCCCTGTGATACCTCCTAAAAACTAACTTCTTTGAAAGAAAAAGGGATAGAAAGAAACTTGGAATTGAAACCTATCCTAGTAGGTGATGCACCAAACATTCTTGGTCTACTTGCTAGTCAAATTCACAATCTATTTCAATAAATAGACCTTTAGTCTTTACACAACTCAACTAAGAATGTAACACATAAGTATTTCATATGTAATGATTTAAATCAGAGTTTGTTGAAGTAAAACAACCTATTTTCACAACTTCAAACATCTAAAAACAGCTAGAACACACTATGACCTACATTAACCATGCATCTTCTTGCATTATTATTGCTTGAAAGAGACAAAATCAAAGGATTCTTAAGCATGAATCACAAAAATATCATCAATCATTCACTCATTACTACACATGAAGTATCAAGAAGGATAACTTTGCTTTCTTTATTGAGAAAATAGAGTAATTTAATGCTACAAGTGGATCAATTTAAGTTGTCAAACTTCTTAGACTCTCTGCAATGATCATGAGAGTAGAAAGCTAGAACTAAGGAAAAAACACTAAGTATTTTCCTCTATATACAAAAGATGACTCCAAAGTTCCAAGAGGTGGCACTTGGAGTTAACTATAAGTAAAAATATCTCACAAAAATTGATCCACAAGAAAAATTGAAAAAGCCCACAAAGAGTAGTCAAAGTTGAAGCAATTTGAGAAAAAATAGGCTCAAACTCCCTCATAAAATGTGTTTGACCAAGGATAACTCCAAAAATCACCTCGATTTGACCATAAATCTAGGGAAACCACTCCATAGCTCTAAGTTTTCATTTTAGTTTAACTCTTTTCTCTATTTTTGCATGATTGAGATGCAAAATTAACTAAAATAACAATTATTAAATCTAATAAATATGATTGACTTAATAATTTTTAGGTGAGTTGACTTCCCCTTATGTTTATTGCATAACACATATTAAAGAAATTTATAATTCATTTCATTTAATAATTTTTGTTTCATATTTTTTGTCTAATGATGATGTAAAAATAAGGATATGAGTTAAAACTAATAAAAATTGATAATTATCCAAGGCAAAAGATTAAATGAAAGTGGAAAAGTGCTCGGATAAATTTAGGAAAAAAGGAAAGCCATTCAAAAAAAACACTTGCAGCTACCAAATTGCATTGTATTTTATTTCACTTCAAGACCGCTTCTCGCGCTACCTAGGGTTTCACTTGAGCTTTGTAGGAGATTGAATGGCTATTGGGATCTCTATATGGAGCTAAATAGATATTTTTTTTAGCCTCTTCTATAGTCATGTGTTGGGCCATGTGGTATGCTTTATTTGCATAAATTTTTTTCATTTTCCATGCTTTCTATGAATGAAGCTTTCTTTTATCAAAAGTGTAGGACTATTCTATATCTCTCTTTTCATTCTAAAATTTTGGCAGGTTGAGATAGAATGACATTCTCCTTTTTTTATAATTGCAACACCTCTTCAATTTATGGCCATAGGCTTTACTTATTTTCTATATACTCTTATAAAAATAACATAGTATTTCTCTCTCCTTTCTTTTGACCTTTAAAGTTTTTTGCAATTTTTTTCTTGTTTCTCTATTTGGAAGATGAAAAGCATTCATTATTCTCTTGACTCTGCCTTAATGCAAAAACATGGGGTTTTAAACTATTCCTATTGGTACAAACTTGAAAAAACTGTGATTCCTCCTTTTCTTTCAAGCATCAAGGGTTTTTTTTACCTCTTCACACATTATATAAAACTTTGAGATGAAGATACTCGATGGTTTTAAGTAAAGCCTTCACCTTCTGTAACTATTGATTGGCTTTTATGAAACTAACAACCATCACTCAAGATGCTACTCCAAGACTATTACCTTAGCATAACCCTGTAAATCTCCTCACCATAGGAATGGCCTATATTCTACTCCTTGAGAACCCCAATGAAAGCCAAATATAAGAAAAAAAATCATCTAAGCATGCCTATGTTTCATCTCTTCATCATGCAAATCCTATACTCTCTTGGCTTGGTTTAAAACCTTGTACACTTTCAAATATTTTACTATCCTTCTTGATGGTAATCTTCTCCCTACTCACAATTCTCTACTTGCCATTTCATTTCATATTGAAATGGCATTGTATTTTTTATACATCATTATCCTCTTGTAAAGTTATATAGAATGTTAGCTCATTAAATGAATGATATTCGAGGAATGACATATCCCTTATGAATTAACATTGAATTATAGAAATTATCTAGATTTGAATGTGTCTCCCTCATTGCATTACCTATCTTGATCTCAAACTTGGTGCATCATCCTTATTTGATTGTTGATGTTGTTGTCTTGGAACACAGTCACAAATGACTATCCTCAATAAATTTTCTTTCACACTTCTTTCCTTACAAGAATGTCCACGCATTCTTTTAGTGATTACTTTATGGTGTCACTACCCTACAACTTCCTCCTGATTCATTGCATTATAATCCTCTCATTTATAACTTTCCTTCACAAATCCATATTATGACTATGTATTTCTATTCATTGTCTCTTGGCACCTTTGGAGTATGGTACCATATACATTGCTTATTTTGGTTAAACAATTACTTGTTGAAGTAATGACATCACTTGAATGGACAACACCTTTAATAATTATCCTGATGCATTTCATGGATATGTTTTACCTCCAATGTGTGAAATTCATATGATGTAAATAGTAGGAAAACATGATCAGACAACAAATAAATGATATAAAACCAGGATGCAAAAATAGTGACAACATAAAAACATGTATGCAAACATGATTTCCTTGGTGAAAAATGATGCACTTTTTCTCTATTTTGTAGATTAATATGCTTCTAAATGAGCCCATTTCTCATTTATGATTATCACTTCAAGGTGAAGAGATACCAAACCTTCATTGTACTTCTTGATATGATATTCATGTATGGACAATTTCCTCTATCACTTTATAAATTATTCTTCTAACTAAAAATGCTTTCATTGAAACATTCAATTTGTCTACTGCTTATCTTATGCCGTTCTCAAGACTTAGAGGGAAGAATGTCGGGCTCAACCCTTTTGGGAGCCTATTTTTTCCACCACATGCTCTAAAGTAAAATTAATGATAATGAACTTGTACCTACATAGTGAACAAACAAGTTAGATAAAACAATGAAGCTCAATGCTCTTCCTAGTGATGTTGAATTTTAGGCTCTCTCGATACATGTGATAATTGATAACTAATTTAATTCATCTTGAATGAAGGTTATATTTTTTTTGGTAGGACATATGGTCAAAATTTATATGTATGAAGTTCTAACCAAAAAATTTCATCATAATGTAGGTTCATCTGAGGATCAAGAGAAAGTAGGAGTTGGAGACAAAGAAGAGGAACATTAGATTCAACCTTAGGAAATGATGGACATATTCTCCTTCCATGTGTTTATTTATTCATTTCATATATTCATATATATAAATTTCCTTTATGTTGTATTAAATCATTCATTCCCATGGCTTGTGTGGGATATTCAAACATTCCTTCTTGTACAATGAATAAATTAACATTTTTTTATGAGAACTTATGTGTGTAACAGAGGGGGACCAACAACATCAAGGCTCAAAGTCATAGAGAGTCAAGAGCATAAGGTTGACCTAATTTTCCTCACTCTAAAGGGGTGTTTCAAATAGAGTTTGAGAATGATAGGGACTATAATGTAATTCAATGACCCTTTAAACCCAAATTCCAAGTGTAGGCTAGGCGAATTGGTTTTTAGAGTCAATATTGTACATCAAACAACTCTCTATCCAACAATGGAAGCCCAGTTCTAGGACGATAGCACAATGCACTGGTGTCTCTTGATCACGCTAGCATCCATAAGACTAGAGGATAGAAAGTACACTATAAACTGCCAAAAAATAAACTAATATCCTAGCTAGTTATTCTTAAATGAATAAAATAAAACAATAAAGTATGAAAAGTACAAATGAAGATGATAAAGTAGATAGATGAAAGCTAGAGTAAAAAATGATCTCACCAGGGTGCCAGTTTTCCAGCTAGTTCCAAATGCACGTTCACCGAGACACAAGAAAGAGGGGAAAATGGTTGGGGTTGTATAGGTTTTTGCCTCAGCCAGACCCTCATTTTGGTATTCCCAACTCCACAAATAACTAGATAGAAACGAAGTAGCAATATACAATTAAGAAGTAAAGAAAGTGGAAGCTACAATAAACACTATAAAATAGTATAAATGCTACTCCACCAAATCAAAAAGGAGTGGAGAAAAACATTTTACCACCTCCACCCAAAATATCAATACCTAAGGGAGGAGAAATCAGACTTGGCGAGGTCACCACAACCGCAACTATCATGAAGGGAGGTCTCACAAGACTCTAAGCCCACACTATTATGGCTTCCTTCACACTTGATATGTGGAGCTGATGGCGTATTGTTGCTGCAATGGAGTGTTTCCGTGCTAAAAAAAGTTTGATAATGTGTTTAGAACTCAAAATAATTTCTAAGAGATGAAATGGAATGATACTGAATGAATTTGAAGGAATATGTGGGAAGCATCTACCATTTTCAGGGTCATTTGGTCGAAGAGGGACGTTACAAATCAACCTGAATTGAAAGTCTAATGCCTCTACCAACTACATATGCAGGAATCTGTGAGGGATAGCAGCACACCACATGCATTTCTACGCATTGTGCAAGCATCCTTGACAAATATTCTCCCAGCAACACAACAAATAGATGCAAACTACAAGAAAGGCAGTTGGGTGATGTGGAATTTCACCTTTAGATTTGATTTTCTAAGGTGGGGATATATGAAAGGGGAGTTTGTGTAAGGGGTGAAAATTTGCACCTATAAATTTTTCCCCCACTTTGGCTGCAATGAGTACTAATGATTTCTTCAATAAAGTAGATCAAAGAGTTAGTAGGGTTAGAAATTTATACTTGAACCATCAAGGAAGTAGACCATGATCTGAAGAGCTAGAAAGTGTGGGAGAAAACAAAAGACTCCACAGCCCGACATAAATATGAAGCTGCACAAAGTACACTGAAGGCCCTCAAACCAACAATGGGTGAATCCTATAGGATGAAAGTGTCTTACAAGCCCGCGGACCTATGAGGCAACCCCCAAGATCTCTCAAATGAAGGAAGCCCCATGAATTATGTGCCTTAAAAGCCCGTAGACCTACAAGAAGGTATCCCCCAATATCTCTCACATGAAGAAAACCCAAATGAAAGCA
Source organism: Sequoiadendron giganteum (assembly GCA_007115665.2). Taxonomy (NCBI): domain Eukaryota; kingdom Viridiplantae; phylum Streptophyta; class Pinopsida; order Cupressales; family Cupressaceae; genus Sequoiadendron; species Sequoiadendron giganteum. The sequence goes on from CM021102.1 coordinate 123,499,556, forward strand.
CCTTATAGGCTCGTAGACCTACAAGGAGGCATCCCCCAGGATCTCTTTCAAGGATGGGACTTTGTGTTAGAGTAATTGGACATTGACTTTATTAATTAAACAATATTTGTTTAATTACGTAAAGTTCCCTTTTACCTCTTTTTCACTTAAGCTAACATTAGGTGCATGATAATTAATTAATTTATTAATTATTATTGTGCAAGCCTAGGGTTTTCCTTTTTAGGGTTTTCATCTATATATGGTTGAAAACTATCTTTTGTATTTTTATTCATTTTACATTTTGGGTGAATACATTGCTCCACATTCTTGAGCATTTTCTTTGTTGTTTCTCTTTGCTTCTCCTTGTAACAAGTTATTTGCTTGCAGAGGTCATTGGGCTCCTATGAAGTTGTATCTTCTCAACTCCAACATGGTATCAGAGCTTCAGATATGCAACTGCTTGTTCTTGTTTTGAGTTTTTTGCATTGGAAGCAAATCTAGGGTTTTAAGGTTTCTTCTTGTGGATTCAGCATACTCTGAATTTTAGGTTCACTTTGGGCCCAAACAGATAGTGCCATTGGATTCGTAGTGCCCAAAAACTCATAAATCGACTGTCAAATCGTTGATTTTGGTTACAGTCGACCAGAAATGCAAAAAAAAATTTAGTGTTTTGGCCATACGGCCCCACCGCAGCAAAAAAAATTAAAAAAAAATTAAATTTTTTTTTTTATTGCGTGGCCTGTTCAAAACTGTTGGCCACCGCCCCACTACCCCTCACCCACCGCTCCTCCGCCCAGCCACCACTCCGCCGTCGACATCTGCAGTTCCGCCCCCAGCTCCGCCTTGCTCCATCGATTTCCGTAGCGCCTGACTCCGCTGAGCTCTGCCAACTCCCCGCTGGGCTCCGCCAAGCTCTCGGCACTCCCCGCCAGTCTCCACCGCACCTGGCTCCGCCGAGCCCGCCGACACCCGCCAACCCCGTGTCACCGACCTCCTGTCGGCCCTCTACCAACTGTGGGTGGTCACATGGGTGACTGTGGGTTAACTACCCTAGCCCCCTGGTCCGCCCAGGCAACCAGGGGCTATTTTTTTTAGCTCTAGGGTGCTAAAGGGGGTCTAATTGGGCATTTTATGCTCTTTCACAAGATCGGCCATAACTCGGGCATTTTAGCTTGGTTTTTCGAACCGAAATAGGTGTTGGAAATCTAGTTTTGGAACCGATCTGATAGTGCAAGAATTTGTTTTATATTTTACTTGTCTAGATATTTTTTTTCTAGTCAAAGTGAGGTCTTCTTTTTTCACTTCCGGGGTCATAGAAGGTGCAAATGGACTCCATTTTTCAAACTTGAATAGGCGTTGGAAAACTCTCAACATGCTCTATTTAGATATGTGATTTATTTTATCAAAATGTTCACTAGGTACATGAGAATTTGTTTTAAAGTATTTTTTTCTTATACATTGCTTCCTTCTTCTCAGTTTGTACTAGGGTTTGGGTTTATCTTTTGTGGGGCATGTTTTTTCTCTTGCTTTCTGTCATTTATATCAGAAAACTAGAACAATAAAATCTCAAAAATACAAACCCTTCTGCATCTTCTATCTATTCTAAAAGATCACATAATAATAAAAAACACAAGCAGGTACAGGTTCAGGGTTTCATGGCAGACTCTTCAGTTGAGCTACTCACATCACATAACTATCACACTTGGAAGTCTCGCATGATGAGGCTACTCAGGTCACAAGGGTTATGGTCTTGTTTAGATGAGGTTCAGCCTCAGTTGTAGTGTCCTTTTGAGATTATGCAGCACAAGAACAAGATGGATGAGGCTATAGGTTTGTTATGCATGCATGTTTTAGACAGTCTTTTGTTTCACCTTGATGCTTTGCTCACTCCTCAAGCCATGTGGCTGAAGTTTGAGAGACTTTTTGGGGCCATTAATGAGTTTCGCGCATTACAAATTGAGGCAGAGCTGACTTCATGATTACCTGATTCATTTCCCACTATTGAGGATTTTTTGAACAAGTTCAAAACTATCCGCACTATTTTACAGGGTTGTGGCAAGAACAAGATAGACACAGAGTGCATTTACTTGATTCTTTCGAAGCTTTGTGGTCCATTTCAGATATTTGCTTCCTCCTATTCCACCATGGATGGTCTGGGTGCTAGTTTTACCATGCCTGCCTTTTGATTTTTTTTGTGAGCGTTTATCTAAGGAATAGTCTCACCTTTCCAAGATGGATATGCTCTTAGGATCAAAGAGCAAAGCATTGGTTACTCAGTCACCGAAGGGGAAATAGAATCAAAAACTGAGGCCCAATAAAAATTTTGTAGGCAATGAGAATTCCTCCAAACCTCCTCCTAATTCTGATTCTAAACCACCATTTAATCTAAACCATGGTAAATCTTTGAAGTCTGGTGAGTCTTCCTCGAAGACTAAGGAGAAATTAGGAGACACTTACAATTTCTATGGCAAGCAAAGTCATCCAATTTCCAGGTGTTGGAAACGATTAGAGGCTTTAGAGGATGCCATGTAGCAGCAACATATCTCCTCACCTCAGTCTTCTTCTTCTTCCACCATAGGGAAAGGTCATGCTCTCACTGCTAGAGCATCAACCAATGGGTCCACTTGGATTTTAGACTCTGGTGCTTCTCACCATATGACTCACACTCAGCAGTTGGTCACTTCTCTTGCCTCTTGTGGTACTTTATAGATTGCAGTGGGTGACTCTTCATAGCTTTTCATCTTGGGTTCAGGTTCTGTCTCTTTGGATGGGGGCACTCTACAGGATGTATTGGTTGTTCCTGACATCTCGATGAACCTCTTGTCCATTTATCAGATTTTCCACATTGGCTCTGGTAAGATAGTTGAGTTCTCACCACATGATGTGGTTATTTAGGACCTCCATGACTCTGATTTGGTTGTGGCTACTGGTAGTGTTGATACTGCATCTCATCTTTATAGATTTGATGGATTTGAGCCTTCTAAGGGTACAGGTTCATCTCTTATAGCACATGCAGATTCAATGAGTAAGCTTTGGCATGAGTGTTTGGGCCATGTCAACTACATATATCTTCAACAGATGAGTACAGAGGCACTAGTTCTTGGTCTTCCATAGATTTTTTGCACTGACGGTGTTTGTCATGGTTTTGTGCTTGGTAAGCATCACAGGGATCCCTTTCTGAAGGGAAGTGCCACTCGTGCTTTGGCACCCTTGGAGTTGATTCATAGTGACCTCATGTCATTTCCCACTCCTTTTTCAGGGGCCAAGTATGTACTCAAATTCATTTATGACTTCTCTAGATGCACATGGTTGTACTTTCTTAAGTACAAGTCTGATCTCTTTGATTCCTTTCGAGTCTTCAAGACATTTGTAGAGAAGCAGTCTGGTCTTTCTATCCGACGGATACGTACAGATAATGGGGGGGAGTATGTGAATCAGGATTTTAGAGATTTTTGCACTAATCATGGTTTGCAGCATCAATTTTTTGTTCCCTACACCCCTCAGTAAAATGGTATCGCTGAGAGAAAAAACAAGACTTTACGGGAGATGGCTAATTGTATGATTCAGTCCAGGTCCATGGATTCATCTTTTTGGGCTGAGGTAGTCTATTGTGCCAACTATATTCAGAATCAAATGCCTCACAAGGCGATTCGACATATGACTCTTGAGGAGACTTGGTCTCATGACAAGCCTAATATTTCATCATTTCGAGTATTTGGTAGTGAGGCATGGGCTTTTATTCCTGATGCTTAGAGTAGAGCTATGGAGTGGAAGAGTTGACCCCTCATTTTTGTCAGCTACTATGAGGATGTTAAGGCATACAAGTTGTTTGATCCTGATTCCAGAGAGGTCATGTTTTGACGGGATGTTCAGTTTGATGAGCGCCTTCCTCCAGTTGATACCCTATCTCCAGTGTCCACTTCACTACCTACTCCACCCACTACAACTCTTCAGGATTATTTTGAGGATGATTCTGATGAAGATATTGATGATCCCCTATCTCCACCTCCACTCGCTCCACCTCAGAGGCCCAAATGGGCTCGTTTTAATATTGAGGCAGTAGGATCTATCGCCAGTGATCCTTCAGACACTCGTTGCACCTGTTCTCATACTACGGGTTCTAGTCTTTTGAGTCATGCTCTTTCAGAGGATCCTTAGAGGTTTTCAGAAGCGACAGGTCACCCTGAGTGGGATTGTGCTATGGAGGAGGAGTATTCTTGTTTGATGAGGAATAGTACATGGGATCTCTGTCCTCTTCCTAAGGGTAGAAAGATGGTTAGGTGCCGATGGTTGTATCGTACCAAGTATGTTGTTGATGGTTCTATTGATAAGTATAAAGCACGTCTTGTTGCGAAGGGTTTCTCATAGGTTGAGGGTATTGATTACTCCAAGACATTTGCCCCTGTTGCCAAGCTGAATTCTATTCATTTTGTACTATCACTTGCAGCTTCTAGGGGATGGCTCATTTTTTAGATGGATATGAAGTGTGCCTTCTTGCATGGTGACCTATAGGAGGAGATCTATATGGAGCAGCCTCAGGGATTTGTACATGATGCTTCTCTGGTTTGCAGACTTCAGTGTTCCTTATACGGTCTCAAACAAGCCCTCGGGCTTGGTATGAGAAGATGGACTCTTTTTTGCTCTCCACTAGTTTCACTCGCTATCATTCTAATCACACAGTCTATATTTAGCATCTTGAGGGTGAGATCCTGATTCCTGTGCTTTATGTTGATGATCTTCTCATCATAGGTAGCTCATCCTCTATGATTCAGCATTCCCAGCTAGCTTTGATGGAGCAATTTGAGATGACAGATCTCGGCCTTCTGCATTATTTTCTTAGTCTTCAAGTGATTTAGTCTTCAGAGGGGATCTCCATTTACCAGCAGAAGTATTCTCTTGATATGCTTCAATGCTTTGGCATGCTTGATTGCAAGCCTGCCCCCACACCTTTTCAATCAGGGGTTATTTTGACTACTACTTGCCCCACTCCTTCAGTAGATTCTACACTTTATAGGCAGTTGATTGGCAGTTTGTTGTACTTGACTCACACTCATCTTGATCTTTCCTTTGCAGTTGGTCTTGTCTCTCGATTCTCCCATGATCCTCATGAGAGTCATTGGCAAGATTCCAAGTGTATTTTGAGGTATATTCAGGGCACCACTTCATATGGCATTCACTACACATTAGGGGATCCTCACATTGTTGGCTACACTGACTCATATTGGGCTGGTGATGTCAATGATCGGAAGTCTACTTATGGCTTTGTTTTCTGTCTTGGCTCTGGTTCTATCACATGGTCATGCAAGAAGCAGACTGCTAATGCATTATCATCTACAGATGTTGAGTACCGAGCTATTGTGCTTGCTAGTCAGGAGATTTTATGGCTTCATCAGTTGATGACTGAGTTTTTTTTTCCTCCTAATAGTCCGACTATTCTTTGGTGTGACAATCAGAGTGCTATACATATTTTGCACAACCTGGTGGAGCATCAGTGGACAAAGCACATTGACCTTCATATGCATTTCATCAGACAGTTGATTCAGGATGATTCTCTCATCTTGGAGTATATTCCCATTGCTGAGGAGGTTGCAGAAATCTTCACGAAACCTTTTGCATCTCCGCGCTATCTTTAGTTGTGCTCTATGCTTGGGGTGAAGGAAGTTGTCCTTGGGGGGTCTTTATGAGGCCTTCCTTCCTTCATGTTTCTTTCAGCATGTTCTTCTATCTCTTTTTGGAGAGGAGTTTTTCCCACTAGGTTTTCTCCTTTTCTTCGTTTCATAGAGATTTCTTTATACTTGGGTACTTGATCTGGCCTTGTTGCTAGGACCCATTGCTTTCTCTTTCAGTAGCTTCTTCTAGGTTTTAGCTTCTCCCTAAGTCTAGCTTAAGGGGGGGTGTTAGAGTAATTAGACATTTACTTTATTAATTAAACAATATTTGTTTAATTACGTAAAGTTCCCTTTTACCTCTTTTTCACTTAAGCTAACATTAGGTGCATAATAATTAATTACTTTATTAATTATTATTGTGCAAGCCTAGGGTTTTCATCTATATATGGTTGAAAACTATCTTTTGTATTTTTATTCATTTTACATTTTGCGTGAATACATTGCTCCACATTCTTGAGCATTTTCTTTGTTGCTTCTCTTTTCTTCTCCTTGTAATAGGTTATTTGCTTGCAGAGGTCACCGGGCTCCTATGAAGTTGTATCTTCTCAACTCCAACACTCTGCAGAGTTGAATTGGAAAGTGGCTTTACAAGCACACCTAAGAAGTGACATGTTTACCTATAGATAAAGCATGTCTGAAAAAAAAATGGCCATGCAGGTGATCAATAAAATAGTCATGTAGACCATCGAAATATTAGAAAGTTTTCAAAAGTGTCCCTTGGGAACCCAATGTGAAGAGGGGATCCACTCAAGGGACGTGCTATTTGAAAGTGAAAAAAATATTTTTTTCTCAAATTGACTCATCATCAAGGGATCCTTTTGAAATATTTTCACTTAATCAAGCAATTTGAAAGGAAGAAAATTCCCCCATGCGAGGGGAAGGTCAAAGCTACTTCCACCTCAGAAAAAAAATTCTCAAGTTCTTTCTTTGTGAACCTATGATGAAGGAAACGAGTTTTGTTAGGGGCCCATGTCGATAATGTGATTCTTGAAAAGGTTTGCAAATATTCTCGAAAAAATATTTATTGGCAATGAATGCATTTTCTAAAAAATAGAGTATCATAGAAATTAAATTGGCACACATGAGAGGGACAACTCAAGCGAAGGAGAGAAAAAGATAAGAAAAAATTGAAAGAGAAGTAATCACAAACAGAGGACACATGGGGATCTAGTTCCATAGGGTTAAATCTACTCATGCTTATATAAATAATAGGTAACTGCAGTGAAAGGAAAAATATCATCAATCCCCAACCATATCAAGAAGAATGCATGGAAAACAAAGTAAAAAAAATAAAATTGGTTTAGCATGGAAGAGAAGCCTAAATTTACCCAACACTTTGCATTGTCCCCAATTTTCCAAAAATCAAACACAAACATGGAAGAATGATGATACAGATAGAAGAAGGTTTACAACAAAAAATCACTCTTATCTCCAAGAACCAACAAGGGTGAAAAGATTCATCCAATAAGATGTAGCACAAGTATAGGGAACACATTACAAACACTTCTAATCTATAGATAAAGAAGAGGCCTCCCCCTAACACTCATCGACCAAGAGGTCATCCACTTCCCACTCTAGATCATCATAAGGGGAAGGAGGACAAGCCTATAGTTGTGGAATATTAAGGGGAGGATATTTTGAACCTCCCACAACAAGGGCTAAGGAGGAATGCCCTGCAAGGTCTAGTGGCACTTTCAAATTTTGCAAATTTGAAGTGCCTATGTTGAAAATTTTGCCTTCGCACATTTAGAGGTACCCCTAAAAAATCTACTTAAGTGACCTACTTTGAAAGTTTGTAACTTGAATCCAGTTAATTTTCAAGCCAAACCCATTGGTGGATACACTCAATTGACATATGTGAACATGTGTGTCATTTTTCAGCTTCCCATGATGAGTTTTGATAGCATTTTGAAAAGTGAAGCTGGAAAGTTCTGGTGTTGTTTTGTTGATTGAAAACTTTTAGTTCTACGAAGTGGCCTCCTGTTCAAGATTATATTTCAAAAATGGATGAATGGATTTTTCTCTCTATTCTCCCAACATTCATATACTTCTCTATCCGATTTTAGAGCTCCGGGACTTGATTTACTTTTTTTCGAGATCAAAAGCAAATGTAGTTTGTTCAATTTTTATATCTGAATTTCTGAGAATGTTTCAAGGTGGTCAACTTTGGCCCCTAATGTCTCATGAAGATTAATTATTGAAAAAAAATCCTCTTGCACACATACTCATTGGACCTAAATTTATTTATTTTTCTAGTGGTATCTTCCTAGGAGATGTTTTGATACTTTCTCGAGATGGTGACTTGGAGAGCCCTAATTAGTTTTGAACAGATGCAGTTGCAGAAAAGTCTGTGTAAGCTAATTTCACATTAAATATCTTGTACCTCGTGATCTAATTTTTGGAGACGCTTATTGCATTGCATTCTTATGTCAAATTTCTACATGCCTATGGATTTTCATCGTTCTAGGAGGTCGTTTGACTAGTTTTCCAAGGCAATTCTAGAGCCCACTTGGCAAGTTTTGATCACCATGCAATTTTGCCAGAAAGAAAATTTTGATGTCAACCCACTTCAAAAATTCCATGCAAATTCATTCAAAGGCGATCTCTAATAGATTTAAGATGATTTTTTTTCAAAATAAAAAAAATAGTCGATCCCACAAGGGAGCCTAAAATGTATCACATAAGCTAAAGAAAGTCATACATTCAAAAGTTGATCATATTGATCCAACTATAGAAAATAATATGGTGAAAATATGTAGTAGAAACTCTTGAGGAAATATCTCAACCATATGAGTGTAATGGTAAGTCATATATTTCAAATATTGATTCATAGCTTATGAGTGCAATATCATAATTTTTAGCCAAACATAGAGTCTTGTAGATGACAAGGGTTCTCAAACATCTCAAGATATAAGCTCTTCAAAAAAAATCTCTAGAAAAGGATATGGAATCTTCCAGCAACTAGATGAAGGTGGTCTTTCACTTGTATTCCTAAGGGATGAAGCCACAACATTTTTGAAATCTTGTTGGGTTTTTTGAATGGTTGCATAATAGTGAGAAAAAAGATCTTTTACACATGCTAATTTTGTTGAAGTCCCCTAATTTTTTAGATGAATGGAAGGTAGATAAAGGCTCAACAAATAATTTATGATTTCTTGGTAGCATTAAGTTGAGTATAGATGGCTAGTTTCACGCAGTGTAAACAATTTAAACTACACAAAGTGAATTGATACACAAATTCTTTTGTGGACATTTCAACAAGAAATTGAAATTACTTGGAGCTTCATGCGGTATGAGTGAAGGGATAGTATAGTGATCAACCTCTAGCAACTTCAATTTACCTAATGTTCTATAGCATAGGAATTAAGATAGGAAAATAGCAATGGGCTATTCTCTCCCATTCTCATTAGGCATCGCTAGTCAGTTTTTTCATTTCCCAAATGAACCAGTGATGCACAATGTGAGCAGGAAAATGAAAGGTGGGCCTATAAAAAAGGAAATCCCATGAAGTTTTTAAATTCCCAGTAAAATATTCATTCTTTTAAAAAAAATAGGAAAAACATTTAAAGTTAAATGTTGCCCAATAGGGTGATTAAATGTTTTCATTTTAAAATTAAGGTTTTAATAGAAAATGTAGAAGGTGAATGATGGGTAAAGAGGTAAAACAAGGGCCCCACATCAAAATTTAAAATCTTCACCAATATTTTAATTATAAGGTGAAATACAAAGGGAATTGGCAAAGTTTTTTAATTTCCCCATCGAAGAGTCAAAATCTTTTAATACTTAAAATCAATGCTTTTAAAATATAAGAGAAATTTAAAGTTGGTTACAAAGGTGAAATGGCACGGGGAATGATTTATAAAGTGAATGAAATATTCACTATGGAAAGTAAGATTCTTTGTTGGGAATAAATATTAAATAATTTTCAAGTGAAATATTAAAAGATGAATGCATAGTGGAAAAAAAAAATCTCTTTTATAGAGTCTGAGTGCTTTAGTTGTCAAGAGGTGAAAATATAAAATGCAGCAAATAGGAGCTGAGTGAATGATTTTCACGAGCAGGTGAATTTTCTGTTGCAGAATTAAAAATGAAGGAAAAATATAGATGCAAGTTTGTTATTGCAAGGTGAGGAGAGATGAGAGAGGATTTTCTATTTCTTGTTGATGATCAAAGAAGGATGAAGCTTCCAGGTGTCTTCAATAGATTAATTTTGGGGCTCTTCTTCCTTCTATATATTTTGATTATTTTATCATTGTAAAGGGTTGTGATTTTTTTGTATGGGTTGGGTAGATAAAGAAATGTTGAGTCTCGGTCATGAATTGGATATGTGATTGTAATGTTTCAATTTCATGAGTAAATAGCAACCAGTTTATGCAAACATGGCATAACTATTATCATAATTATCTCCATATTTTTATACTTTCAATCATATGAATTAAATAATAGAAATTATTTAGAATTTTTCATCTCAATGTCCCTGATTTTGTATTATTTGTTCATGGTTCTATTTCAAAGAAATGGTTAAATTACTTTGAGCATATAATTATGATTTTAAGTGTGTAGGTGGATCTATAGGAATATTTGTTTTTTATAATAGGAGTGGATATGTTGGTGTAATACATTAGTACTTTTAAATCCATTAGTTGAAGTTTTTTTACTCATGAGGTTGTCTTTATAGTTCTATATTTGACTTTGTGGCCCAGAATTAGCCACTGATTTGTCATTTAGCTTGATGCATTTTCGAAACAATTATAAATTCAAAAATCATTCTAATTATTGTTGTTTGGTTTAGGTTTAGTGTTGAATTCTACTTACCAATTATTGAGTGAGTGTTGAGATACCAAAGATATAGCCAGATTTTAAGTTTCTAATGCTTTCCTTAGTATATTTGCATTAGAAATTATCTTCTATAAAATGCAATATCTGATTATAATAGAATTAAATCTTTAAGCATTGTGAAGGGAAATCCACCTTGGTCCTACAGAGCCAGAAGTGTAGGAGATTTCAGTCTTTGACTGAATCTTGTTAGTTGGACAAACCCACCTTTGAGTGTGAGCAATAGAAAGTGGCTATTCTTTAGGACTCATTTGATCTGTTGATTTGGAGAACCAACAGATTGGTGACTTTGTTGGGGAGAGGTCAATTATTTGGTTAATTCTATCCTAAAATCTCCAATGAAAATCAGTTGAAATCCATTTGGAAAGAATCAAAAGAATGAATGATTGGTTCAAAAGTTGAAGAAGTTCCAAATCTGAAAATTAATGTATGGCAACACAAATTCAAAAGACTTAAGTGACTCTGCTGGAAGAACTTGGAGAATTTATTTTCATTGATGAATATCTCCTTGCTTCAATTTTTTTTTCTCTTGTTGCAGAGGTGGCGACTCTTCTTTACCATTTATGCTCATGAAGGGTTGTTTGTTATTGTGACCAGAAAATTCTCTATTTAAAGTTGCAACAACTGGAGATGTGAAGGTACATGGTTCTTTGCATACTTTCATCTTTTGGATCTGTCATATTGAATGCAATTGTTTCATTTAAATTATATGTCTAAGTATCCATAGATTTTCTAGTATGGATGGTTAGAATGAATTTGTATATCCTAGGGATTTACTTCCATTTTCAGTTTCATATGTTTCAATCCCAGGTTACCATCATATTAGTAGTTACCCTTGTGATCCTTCATTTCATCATGGTTATTATTATGCACAATTAGTTAAACCTATATTTGCAAATATTTATGGATCGCCAAGCTTAAATAGTCATACCATTAGATACCTTAATATATCTTGTCAAGAAGTTTAAAAATCCTAATAATCCTCAAACATTTAACACCACAAAGTGCATGAACCCAAGTGTGAATAAGCCTAGGCTAAGCCAGGAATGGAACATTGTGTTTAAAAGGAAAATTGAAGAGTTGAATAGAAGGCACCTAATGTCTTTACAAGCCTAGTTAAAAGATAACCATATGATATCTACTTCCCAAATTACTACACCTTTTGTCAATTCCTTTGATCCATTGTATAACCAATTATACTTGTCATGGGTTGACTACAAGGTTGAAAGTAAGCCAAATCAAGTCTATAAATAGATGCCTAGATTTGATCGATATAATGTGTGTGGAGGAGGTGCACATGTCCAAAGTTTTTATAGCTTCATGGAGAAACATTCATTCGGAGATCAAGATATGTGGATGAGATTTTTTGTTAGATCTCTTGAAGTAAGAGCTAGGGATTGGTACTTAATTTTTCCTGAGAAACACTTTCCTTGCTGGGATAAACTAGTGGATGCTTATAAAGAAGAATTTGCAAGAGGACCTTCTAACCTTGTCACAAGGTTATAAGAGATTAAAAGACAAGATGAAGAATCAAGCATTGATTTTAGTCATAGATTTTTTGTTGCTCTTTCACTAATCCTTGAAAATTTCAAACCTAGTACTCCAAATTGCATTCATATGTATTTTGAAGCTTTTGAGGGGGATCTAGTGCATTCTCAAACTATTATAGAATATTGAGTATGTAGATGTCCTACACAATTATAGATAATTTGGAGAAAATGAGGAATTAATATATATAAAGTTTGTTGTCTTCAATTCTGGCTAAACACACTAATGAAACTAATAATTGTGTGAATGCAAATGATCATATGTCTTTAGTCTTAAACACAGCCAAGTGTACACTTGAGAAGGAAGAAGTTAAGAGTGTTGTAATGTCTACCATTGATGTTCATGATAGTGAATATGTTTATGTCTATTATCAAGAGGATGTAAATAAAAAACTCAATGATGAGGCCCAATCAAATGGTTAAATACAAAAATATGTACACTACTATCATGACAGCCCAAAAGTAAGCAAACATGAACAAGTCAACAACTCTTTCTCTTTGATGAATTGTGAACCATATTGTTGACAAGGTTGTTGATGATTCAATTTTTTATGATTGGGGAGATCCTAATTATGATAAATCCATTAAGTTTTCAGATTTTGATGATGATGAAACCATGATATCCTGATTTTCAATTTGATAATGCATGAAATTCTAGTCAAGGTCAAGGAGAGGAAGTGGTTGAGAGAATGGATCAAAAAAATGGTCTATTAAGTAGTGAAAAAATTTCAAACATGTTGACCAATAAATATCAGAGAGGTGCACATGTGAATAACTCTCAGTTGTTGTGTGTTTCCCATACTAATTTTGACAATGATGATAATCTTCACTATGCAAGGTATGATGCATGTGTTTTTCATTCTCCTTCCAATTATGAACTAGTTGGTCAACATGATGATGATGTGGATAAAGATGAGCAACAATTTGAGTGTAATGATGCACTGTATGGTGAGTATGAAAATATGGATACTGATACAAGTTCATAAATCTATTTTGATGAATTAGAAACAGTAGATGACCATGAGGTTTGCATATCCAATGAGCCAAGTCTTGAAAATTTTAATGCAGATTTGGACAAGTGCCCATTTTCTGATTTAGATGAGCCTAGTCATGAGTCTTTTCATGTGGATATGGATGTTGATTTTAAAAGTAGAATTAGATTATCATTTTGAACTAGAATTTGTTATTTTTTAGAAAACTTGGGATGATGAAGATGTTGATATTTTATGTTTAGAGGACAATAGAGTTAGTAGAGATGAAAAAAATTAGAAATCCTTGATGATTCTCTACATCAACATGGTGGAGGACAGTTACAGAGTGTGCCAATGTATGAGTGTATCTATTTGCCTACACTTGGAGATGTTTTTCATGAGGTGTAAGATTTTTTGGTAAGTTCTTGTTGTAGTTTTACCTTTGATATGAAAACTAGTAATCAGATTGAGTTGAATAATACTAGCCATGTGGCAAAATGTGAGTGCTACTTTTATCAGTTGGATGAGATTTTCATAAAGTGTGGCAATGTGGAAAATATTGAAGAATGTTATTTTCAACTTGAGAGTGATTTACATGATGAATGTGATAAGTTGTTTCCACATGATAATCAATATTTTAAGAGTGCTTAATTTTTAGATGCATGATAATGTTGATAATATTTTATGTGATGGACTATTGGGAGATGCCAGCATGTATGATCAGGAAAATTATAGTGATATTTTAAGATTGTCTTTGGTAAAATTTGATAAGACCTTGTCTCTAGGTGGTTTTGATCACTATATTCAAATGTTTCCAAATGATATAAAATAAAAAATGAAGAGAGTGGAAGTGGTGTGTCATATGTGATTTGGTTTCCATATGAAAATGGAGCCAAACAAAGAGCAAGTTTTCACTTATTCAATGATAACATGAAACCTATTTTTACATAAATGCATTCACTCATGTTGTTATGGTGTGACAAAGACAAGTATGGGTTGACGGAGATCATCTCCTTTGACAGATTGGTGTTTGATAGGGGTAAATATTGACTCCCCTTTTTCATTTGTTGACTTGGGGTCACCAAGTGAAGTTGAAAAAGAGGTTGAATAAAGGAGCAGTTTGAGGGGCACCTAATCAACTCGGTATTTGTTCTAATCCCCATATATCTGGATTCTTTTTATGCCCATAGGGGGGATACATCCCCAGTAGAAGCCATTAGTGGCACTTTCAAATTTTGCAAATTTGAAGTTCCAATGTTGAAAATTTTGCCTTCGCACATTCATTCAGTACCCCTAAAACATTTCCCTAAGTGACCTACACTGGAAGGTCATCAATTGAAGCTAGTTGATTTTTGAGCCAAAACCCTTGGTGGATACACTCAATTGATATATGTGAGCATGTGTGTTAGTTTTGAGCTCCCCATGATGAATTTTGACAACATTTGAAAAAGTGAAGCTGGAAGGTTGTGGTGTTGTTTTGTTGTTTGAAAACTTTCAATTTTGTGAAGTGGCCTCCCATTCAAGCTTATATTTCACAAATGGATGATTTCCAAGAAAAACGGATTGTTTCTCTCCATTCTCCCCACATTCATATACTCCTCTATCCAATTCTAGATCTCTGAGACCTAATTTTCTTTTTTTTCGAGATCAAAAGAAAATGTAGTTTGTTCAGTTTTTACATTTGCATTTCTGACAATGTTTCAAGGTGGTCAACTTTGACCCCTAGTTTATCATGAAGATTGATTATTGAATGAAATTACTCTTGCACATGTACCAGTGGACCTAAATGATCTTGTGTTTCCAGTGGTAGCTTCCTAGGAGTTGTTTTGATATTTTTTCAAGATGGTGACTTGAAGAGCCCTAATTGGTTTTCAACAGGTGCAGTTGCAAAAAAATTTGAGTAAGCTACTTTGACATTGAATATCTTACACCTCATGATCTCTTTTATTGAGCCACTTATTGTATTGCATTCTTGGGTCAAATTTCTACATGCCTTTGGATTTTCATTGTTCAAGGAGGTCATTTGACTTGTTTTCCAGGGAAATTCTAGAGCCCACTTGGCCAGTTTTCATCACTGTGAACATATACTAGAAATAAAATTTTGATGTCAACCCACTTAAAAAATTTCATTCCATATGCATTAAAAGGTGGTCTCTTATATTTAGGATTAATTTTTTTTCAAAACGAAAAAAAAATTAGTCAAACCCACAAGGGGGCCTAACATGTATCACATAACCTGAAGAAAGTCATACATTCAAAAGTTGATCATGATCTAGTTGTATAAGTCAAACATGGTGAAAATATGTAGTATAAAATATTAAGGAGAGCACTCTGACTGTAATGCTAAGTCATATATTTCAAATATTGATTCATAGCTTATGAGTGCAATATCCAAACTTCCAACCAAACATAGAGTATTGCAGATGAGAGGGGTTCTCAAACATATCAAGGTATAAGCTCTTCACAAATATTCTCTAGCAAAGGATATGGACTCTTCCATTAACTAGATGAAGGTGGAATTTCACTTGTATTCCCATGGGATAAAGCCACAATATTATTTAAATATTGTCGAGTTTTTGAATGGTTACATAATAGTGAGAAAGAAAATATTTTACACAAGCTAATTTTGTTGAAGTCCCTTGATTTTAGAGATGCATGAAAGGTAGATAAAATATCATGAAATAATTTATGATTACTTGGTGGAAATAATTTATGATTACTTGGTGGCATGAAGTTGAGTATGGATGACTGGTTTCAAGTAGTTTAAACACGTTAAACTACACAAAGTGGATCGATACAAAGATTCTTTTGTGGACATTTCAACTGGAAATTAAAATTACTTGCAACTTTGTGCAATATGAGTGAAGGGATAGTATAGTGATAAAACTATGGTGCCTTCAATTTATCTAATGTTCTATAGCATTCGAATTAAGATAGGAAAATGTTTCTACCTCAAAAATTAGTCATTGTGTCAGCTGAATGGAGATCAAGAGGATGTTTTTTACCGTAGATCATGGGCCACTATCGTGCCTGATGGAGGAGTTAACTTATGCTTTTGATGATGTAATTCATTGTTCTGTGAATCCTGTAAGAATGAGTAATTAGATCTAGATGAGAGGGTGCATGAGTTACTCCCCAAGGTGTTGATCAGTCAATATTTAAATATGAAAATAGTGTGCATAATGTGGTAGTCGATAATGATTCAACACGGGGAAATTCAAGTGTTGGTTATCATTTTAAATATTATGTTGGAAATATTTTGGCAAGATTTTACACAATATAGAAGATTGCATTGAATCACTTCATGAAATCATCAGTGAGGAAGCATCTAAGGCGAGAGCATTGGAATAGGTTATGCAAATCCATCAAAGCATAGAGGATGGAGGAACTCTCTTAAATTTCTCGGTGCCATCATACAAAATGGGGGTCATTTGGATATTACACAACAAGCTTTTTTGCGTAGAATACATAAGGCAGCAGTTAAGAAAACATCCTTAGATGCCCGATGTATGCGAAAAATCTAGCACTTTGGTCTCCTCCTTGTGTAGAGGACAGTATGCGTTTACAGTGAAAATTTATCAAAATTGTTTGAGGAGATTATATTTTGATGCAATGTAGGGAAATGTTGTTGCGAATGGGTGCTACCATTCAGGATAGAGAAGGCTCAAGAAACACATTGTAGTGCAGAATAGTGGTACGAGTGAAATACCCAGGGAATGGTGCATTTGGTGCTCACTAATGAATATTAAAATGACATGATTAAATGACGTAGCTGGGCGAGCTTATTTTTCATGGCGCAGTGATGAGAGAAGATATATATGCATGATGGCTAGTGTGCTTGAGCCACGATAGATAGAGGAGGAGTTGAAACTAGGAAACGCCAAAGAAAATATAAGTTAAGGCACAAAGAAAATATCAAAAACAAATAAAAATGGAGAGATGAAGCCAAACCCCTGCTGTTAATCACTCATCGTGGGATTTGATGGATTTTTCCTTTGCAAATAGCGATGGGTGATGCTCTCTCATTCTCATCGACCATTTCTAGTCAATTTTTTATTTCCCAAATGGACTAGCGATGCACAATGTGAGCAAGTAAATGAAAGGTGGGCCCATAAACAAGGAGAGCCCATGAATTTTTTAAGTGCCCAGTAAAATCTTCATTCTTTTTAAAAAAAAAGGCAAAACATTTAAATTTAAATGTTGCTCGATAGGGTGATTAAATTTTTCATTTTAAAATGAAGGTTTTAATAGAAAATGTAAAAGGTGAATGATGGGAAAAGAGGTAAAAAGGTGGCCCCACATAAAAAATTTAAATCTTCACCAATATTTTAGTTATAAGTTGAAAGACAAAGGGCAAAGATAAATTTTTTCAATTTCCCCATCAAATTGTCAAAAAGCTTTCAATTTTTAAAAGAAATTATTTTAAAATATAAAAGAAATTTAAAGTTGGTTACAAAGGTAAAACGGCAAGGGGAATGATTTATAAAGTGAATGAAATATTCATAGTGGAAAGTAATATTCTTTGTTGGGTACAAATTTAAAGAATTTTCAAGTGAAATATTAAAAGATGAATGCACAATGCAAATAAAATTTAAAAAGCCCCTTTATAGAGTCTAAGTGCTTTATTTTCCTAAGAGGTGAAAATAGAAAATGCAGCAAAGAGGAGTTGAGTGAATGATTTTCATGGGTAGGTGAATTTTTTGTTGTAAAAATAAAAATGAAGGAAAAATATAGATGTTAGGTTTTTTTTTGCAAAGTTAGGAGAGATGAGAGAAGATTTCCCATTTCTTGTTGTTGATCAACGAAGGATGAAGCTTCCAAGTGTCTTCAATAGATTATTTTGTGGATCTTCTTCCTTCTATATCTTCTGATTCTTTTCTCATTGTAAAGGGTTCTGAATTTTATATATGGGTTGGGTAGATAGACAAATGATGCTTCTAAGTCATGAATTGGATATGTGATTGTAATGTTTCAATTTCATGAGCAAATATCAACCAATCTGTACAAATATGGCATAACCGTTATCACAATTGTCTCCAAATTTGTATACTTTTAATCATATGAATTCAATAATACAAAGTATTTAGAATTTTTCATCTTAATGTCCCTGAGATTGTATTATTTTTTCATGGTTCTATTTCAAAGAAATGGTTTAATTACTTTGGGTAGATAATTGTTATTTTAAGTGTATACAGTGGATCTATAAGAATATTTTTTGTGATAATAAGAGTGGATCTATTGGTGTAATGCATTAACAATTTTAAATCCACTAGTTGAAGTTTGTTTACTGATGAGGTTGTCTTTATAATTTTGTATTTGACTCTACGGCCCAAAATTAGACAGTGATTTATCATTCAACTTGATGCATTTCAAAAAAAATTATAAATTCAAAAATTATTTTGATTCTTGTTGTTTGGGTTAGGTTTAGTGTTCAATTTTTCTTTCCAATTGATAAGTGAGTGTTGATATATCAAAGATATAGATAGATTTGAAGTTGGAAATGCTTTCCTTCATATATTTTCATTGGGAATTATCTACTATAAAATGTAATGTCTGAGTATAATGGAAGTAAGTCTTTAGGCATTGTGAAGGGAAACCCATCTTGGTCCTGTAGAACCAGAAGTGTAGGAGATTTCATTTTTTGACTAAATCTTGTTAGATGGCCAAATCCACCTTTGAGTCTGAGCATTAGAAAGTGGCTATTCTTTAGGACTCATTTGATGTGTTGATTTGGAGAGCCAAAAAGGTCTTCTCCATTGGGCTCTTGTGGAGCTATGGTCAATGAATTTTTGAAGATCGTTGATAAGGCCAAAACTTCATCTAGAGAGTTTAACAAGAAGTTCATAGGAGTGCCATGTCATACCTGAATGGATGGAGAGGATTGTGCCTAAGATTCACTACTTGGCTCACTGAGTGATTCGAGAGCAATGACAAACTAAAGAGAACCTAGAGTTGGCTCTATCACATGGATGGAACAAGCTAGTGTAGGACCACCCTTCAAAGAAGGTGGGCTCCTCTTACACCCTTCATTGCTAGAAGGACCAACCTCTACCTTCAACTTCATCAAGGGATGAAAAATCACCATAGACAATGTGACAAGTGTAGAGGAAGAGGAGGAGAAAACCTCAGTAGACAACACCAAGGTATTCAATATTTCTATTGGTTATGCAAAATGTGGGATGTTCAGAAGGGATGTCAATAAGGGTGGCTCAACTAAAGGAGTGATGAAAACATGCACCTTTTTGGGGTCAGGTGCATTCATACTCGCAATAGAAGTTGAAAGAGATATAGAGCTTGGCTAGATGGAAACAAAGGGGAGGAGAGAGCATGTACTAGGAGGCCTTGGTACAGGGTCAATCAACTCCTCATCCTCCTTCTACAAGGTAGCCTGTTCAGTTGCAATATCATTTCACTGATGCTTGTGTTCACATGCAAGGCAGCTCCTATGACTCTTCAATCTAGAAACTAACAGTTGCAAAGGAGTAGAAGGATCTTGCTCATCCATAGGTGTTTCAACTATATCCATTTTTGGTGGAGGGACATGCTCTTGACTGAGAGTAGGAGTGGGTTGAGAGACAACAAGGGGAGTCAGCTCTAGTGCCTCTACAATGAGCCTCTTCCTATTTACTCCTTTTGCAACAAGAGAGGTAGGAGGCTGTGGAGGTTGATACATAGAGGATTCCCCACAAGGACCCTTCCTTTTACTATACCAAATGGGCCTAGGCTCCATGGATAAAATAGGAAGCTCAAATGTGGGATGCTTAGGATTTCACCAAGTGGGCACCATAGGATTCTCTCACAAGCATGGAACAAAATTTGATGGTGCCAAAAGAGGGCGAGAGGAAGCGTTAAGTTGAAAATCGAAGGAGGAAGAAGAGGTACCTTGAGAGGTATTTTCTTATTCTCTCCTTCAGGCCTTGGTGGCATCACTGTCATATTTAAAGCAAGCCCTATGTGAAATTGCATAGGGTGATGGAGGGTACCTCACTTTAGGTTTCAAGCAACCTTTCTTTTACTTTTAACATGTATGGTACAAGAGTTCCTTCCTAGGTAGAAGAGGAACAAAAGGTGCAAGCCAAAAGTGATCTAAGGAGTAGCTATCACACACAACTGGTGGTTTGTAACCAATGTCATGAGTCACATGCACTGACCCACAATGAATCAAATTCAGACATTTATGCAAAACTGAGGGAATTGAATTCATAGCTACTAGCCAAGGGATACTCAACTTCACTCTGAATATTTCAAACCCTGGGATTATGTCAAATAGAAAGTTTATGGACTTAGGTCTAACAAGGGCTGACAACACGATACTACCCAAGGGAGGTACGAAAAGTATGTTATGTGTATAGATGGTGCTCACAAGTGCATTGTACCCATCTTTTTGCAAGAATTTAATTAATATAATCTCCTTGATTATCATATTCACTTGATATTTCGATTCAATAAGAAGACCCACTACAATGTTCCCATTGATCTGCATAGGGATATAAAGAGGATATGGTTCTTTATTAAAGCCCATTGACAAGTCCTACGAGGTGAAGGTTATTCTTGGACCACCACTTGCAGGCTGCTAAGAGGGGATAGGTTGATGTATACAAGAGACCATCATGCACACTAAATGTTAATCTCACAAATCCCCCCAAAGTTTGTAAAAATAACAATGACCCACTTAAGTTTTTGCTATGCAATACTTATGGAACCTTCCAAGTACACCTACTAGGGGTTGTAGGTTGGATTGTAAGGAGAACATCCTTGTAACTCTCACACCTACAATTCTCCTAGAACACAAGGAAAGTAGTTTTTAGTGTTGATAAGAGGAATCAAAATAGTTCACGTCAAGTTCACAAAAAATGTAAAAGAGAGGGACAAACCACATCAAGGCTCTAGGTCATGGAGATCTGAGAGTGGAATGCTTCCCTAACTTACCTCACTCTAAAGGGGTGTTTTAGATAAAGGTCAAGAATGATGGGGATTATAAAGTACTTCAATCACCCTTCAGACCCAAAATCCAAGTGTAGGCTAGGCAAGTTGGTTTTTGGATTCAATACTATACCTCAGACAACTCTTTATTTGAGGACGACAGCATGACGCACTGGCGTCTCTTGGGCATGTTGATGTATGTATGACCAAAGGATAGAAATTAAAATAAAAACTACCAAAAAAAAACTAACAGCCTAGCTAGTTATTTTTAAACGAACAAAATAGAACAATAAAGTTTGAAAAGTACAAATGAAGATGATAAAGTAGACAGATGAAAGCTAGAGTAACAAAATGATCTCACAAAGGTGTGAGTTCGCTAGCTAGTTCCAAATGCATGTTAACCTACACAAAAGAAAGAAGTGGAAATGGTTGGGGCTATATAGGGGTCTACCTCAATCAAACCCGAATTTTGGTGGTCCCACCTCCACAAATATTCAAATAGCAATGAAGTAGAAATATCCAATAAAGAAGTAAATAAAGTGGAAGTTACAATAAAAACTACAAAACAATATAAATTCTACTCAACCAAATCATAAAGGAGAGGAGAAAAATGTTACCACCTCCACCCAAAAGCTCACTAGCTAATGGAGGAGAAAGTGCACTTGGCAAGGTCACCACAACCTCAACTATGATGAAGGGAGGTCTCGCAAGACTTCAATTCCACATTGTTATGGCTTGCTTCACACATGTTATATGGAGGTCATGGAGTGTTGTTGTTGCAATGGAGTGTTGAAGTGCTAAAAATGGCTTGAGAATGTGTTTAGAGCTCAAATGAATTGCTGAGAGATGAAATGGAATGAGAATGAATGAAATTGAAGGAAGAAGTGACAATAATCTACCATTTTCGGGGTTGGTCAAAGAGGGATATTACAAATTGAACCCAATCGAAAGTGTAACACCTTTGCCAACTTCAGATGCAAGAATCGGTCAGGGATGATAGTGTTCCATGTGGATGTCTACACACCATGCACACATCCCCGACAAATATTCTCCCACTGACAGAACAAACATATGCCAAGTGGAAGGAAAGGAGTTGGGTGATGTGGAATTTTTCCTTCAGATTTGATTTTCTATGGTGAGAATATGTGGAAGGGGAATTTGTGTAAAGGGTGAAAATTTTCTCCTATACAATGTGAATCGTCTATGTTGTAAAGAAAAAATTTATAATGAATTTGAATTTCATTTGAAAGCTCCTTTGTGCAATGGTTTAAGAATAGAAGAATTTTTTTTGTATACCTTTCACTTTTTAATGCAATCAATTGTCTCAGCTCGACCGAATTGAGTTGTAAGTGAAATTTTAGTAACATTTCTGGTGATTTCTGTTGAATTCTTGCCTACAAATAATTCTAGACTAGTTGCCTAAACAATCCATTAGGCATGGAGTCAAATTATGCCCCCTTGATTCAAAAAACCTCAGTAACTCAGTTTTTTAAAAAATGAACAGTAGTAGAACAAAACAGAAAGTAAACTATCATGGCACTATTTAAGATAGGGCCAAAAAATAGTGTATCTACACTTATTGGAAAACAAAACAGAACTGAAAGGAATGTGCCTTGAGCACTTATTAACTTGGAAACTATCCTGCACTACACTACCTATAAATGGTAGTGCTCAAACATAACCATTAAATGGTTTTGGGAAATAGATCCCATTTATAATTAAGAAAGGTTGCTCTATGAGGTGGTTTAGTAATGATAAGATAAGATCCATATAAACATACCCTAAAGAGTATTTCAGAACTATATGAAGAACAAAAAAAAAATCTCACCATCTGAACCTAATCATTGATACTATTGTTATAGGGTGAATAAGTGATTTTATTTTGTTGTTCTAAGGTTGTAATCTCCTATTTAGGTACAACAATAATCTGTGTATCCTTATTTAGCTCTCTGTCAGCTAAATCTCTGATTGTAAATCCTCTTGAAAGGATGAAACTTGAACTTTTATTTTTGGTTTCTTGATCACGCAATGATATATCATCCTATTGCTAATTGGAATGCTCCATTTCTAGTGATTCTTTAGCTATAAAATCCTTTAAAATTTTCTCTTTATTCTCAAGACTTTACTCCTCCAAAGGTGTTGTCATAACATTCAAGCATGAGCACAAAAGCTCAATCTCATGTTGAAACAGATCATGTTTAAGCTTTTGATCATTCAAATTAGGGTTTATTTCATATATTTGTTCATAAATTAGCACCTTTTTTGAATGGTCCTCAACCCTCTATTGGTCATGACTTGGCATGAACATGCTATTTTCATTTTCATTCTCAAAGTTAGGAAGTTCATCAAAATAACTAACTAAAATATTTTCTGTGTTATCTAAATTTGCAACAAAATCATCAAGATCATTCCAAAATGAATCTTCATCACATTATTCTTGTATTATTGGTAAAAGAGGATTTTCTTTTACCTCATAACAACTCTTAGGTAATTGTGTAAGTTCCATGAAAGGATTAACTTCATACTCTTCTACTTGATCCCAGATCCCATTGTCAGATTTCTTAGCTTCAATAAGCAATTTGTCATATTGTTTAGCATCTTCTTGTTTTTTTGAAACTATTTTTGATGTGATAAAAAAAGACACCTTGTTCATCATTTTCAATGAAAGAAGATAGTTCATGAAACCAAGCTATAGGAATATCTTCTTGATCAACCTCTTTTACTTCTTCATCCTGCTGAATTATTAAAACAACTTGACCATTTTCAACAGAACCAAGAAGATTATTAGCTAAAACATTGAAATATTCCTCTTGAAAGGTCTTATCATGTTCAATCATCTGCTGCTCTAATTGGTAATACTCTATATCTAAATGAAGTGGATTTATATTTATAATCTTCTCCATGATGAGTGAGCCATCTTGATCAATGGGATGCTCAATAACTACACTAAGTTGTACTTGATTACTTTCCTCAACTTGAAAAGGATGAAGGCTTATGAAACTTGGAATTTCAAGCTGAAAAGGTTGATTTGCAGAGTTAAGAGACTCATTTTTCTTAAAACTTAGAATTTCATACCCACTAACCTCATCTTGAAAGGACTAATCTAGAATGAAAGGAATTGTTTGGACCTCATTCTTTTGTGTTTGAGCAAACAAAAACTTCATCTACTCCTCTTTTGCAGATAACTCCCTTTCAGTATTTTCTTCAAACTATCTCCTTTGAGTCTCCAACTCATGCTCATAAAGGTAGGCCTGATAATCTAACTCCTATTGTTGCAAATCAAGCTCTTTTTGTCTTTTCATCTCTTCTATCTTCTTTGTGAAGTCTAACAATGTGTCCTTTATTTTATTCATGTTATTCTTCATATCCCTAACCTCCAAATCTTGGAGGTGATATTAGAGATGTTTCTTGGGGTTGATTGAAAGAATGGGTAGGCTGCCAATATGATTGAGTAGGGGTGGGCAGGTGGCATACATTTTGAACATGTTGGTTTCTTTGAAAAACCATGGAATTCAGGCTAAAACCAGTCACATGCTTAGCTTGATATGGTTGATAAGGATGTGGATGAGTAGGATTTTCATGAAACGGAGGTGGAAACATGCTCTTTTGATGAAAACCTGACATGTTAAAGAATTTTAAACCTGGAAAACTTCTTGAAATCAAAGTGAATCAGTTTTTTTTTGCAAAGATGAAACATACTAGCACATAGTCTATTGAAACTAGTAGATTGAACTTTGAGTCTCCAGGTATAAATTGTAACCTCTGAAAGGCAAAAACACTATTGTATATACTAGAATTTCAACTTGCAATTTGAATTCTTTCTATGAAATGAGCTTCAGAGTCCCACAAAGCATAACAAGATTTCAAAATGAAAATAGAGATATAGAATATTTCTACACTTTTGATAAAAGAAAGCTTCATTCATAGAAAACATGAAAAATACAAAATATTTATGTAAATAGAGCATACCACATGGCCCAACACATGACTACAGAAGAGGCTCGACAAAATCTCGAGTTATCTCTAGATCAAGCTCCCAATCACCATTCAATCTCCTATAGAGCTTGAGTGAAACCCTAGCGTGGTGACACGAGAAGCAATCTTGAAGTGAAATGAAATACAATGCAATTTGAGCTATGGGTTTTTGTTTTTAGGGTTTTACTTTTACCCTAAATTTAGTCGACCACTTCTTTACTTTCATTTAAGCTTTTACCTTGGATAATTATCATTTTTTTCAGTTTTAACTCAAATCCCTATGTTTGCATCATCATTAGACAAAAATTGTAAAATAACAATTATTAAATGAAATGAATTATAAATTGCTTCAATATGTGTTATGTAATAAACATAAGGGGAATTCAAGTCACTAAAAAATTATTAAGTCAATCATATTGATTATATTTAATAATTGTTATTTTAGTTAATTTTTCCTTTGAATCATGCAAAAATAGAGATAAGAGTTAAATTGAAATGCAAACTAATAGCTATGGAGTGATTTTCCTTGATTTATGGTCAAACCAAGGTGGTTTTCGAGTTCTCCTTGTTCAAACACATTGTAAGAGGGATTTTGAGCCTATTTTTGCTCAAATTGCTTCAGTTTTGACTCCTCTTTGTGGGGGTTTTCCATTTTGCTCATGGATCAGTTTTTGGGAGATATTTTTACTTACAGTTCACTCCAAGTGCCACGTCTTGGCACTTACGATTCATCATTTGTATATAAAGGAAAATACTTAGTCTTTTTTTCCTTTGTTCTTGCTTTCTACTCTCATATTTATTGCAAAGAGTCAGAGAATTTTGGTAACTCAAATTGATCCACTTGTAGAAAAAATTTACTTTATTTTCTCAATAAAGAAAGTAGATTTATCCTTCTTGATACTTCATGTGTAATAATGAGTGAATGATTGATGATATTTCTATGATTCATGCTTAATAATCCTTTGATTTTGTCTCTTTCAAGCAATAATAATGCAAGAAAATGCATGGTTAATGCAGGTCATACTTTTTGCTTGCTATGTTTAGTTGTTTGAAGTTGTGAAAATAGGTTGTTTTCCTTTAACAAACTTTGATTTCAGTCCTTACATATGAAATACTTATGTGTTACATACTTAGTTGAGTTTTGTAAATACTAAAGGCCTATTTAATGAAATAGATTGTGAATTTGACCAGCAAGTAGACCTAGAATGTTTGGTGCATCACCTCCTAGGATAGGTTTCAATTGTAAGTTTCTTTCTATCCCTTTTCCTTTCAAAGAAGGTAGTTTGAAAGAGGTATCACAAGGAACTAGCCCTTTGTCTAGGGATTCATATTTTCTATGAGTATATCCACATGCTCAAAGGTGTTTCCATGTTTCACGGTATTGATAAACTTATAAACTTGGCATTTGAGTGCAATCTCCATGACAACAAGACCTAGGGTTATAGAGATGTTATTCTAGAATCAAATTTGTTTAGGCTAAAGCTAGGCATACTTAGGCTAGCTTCCATGAATGGAATCGCCTCTATCATTCATAAGTGTTTAAAATTCTCTCATAAAGGTGTTGTGCATGTGGTGTGTGACACTGGATACCAGCCATTGTTGTCCCATGGGGGCTACTCATTGAATCATTTTTGGCTCACCTCGGTTGGTTCGCTCCCCCTAAGAATGGACCTACTTTACAAGAACTATGTGAAGCATAAGATCAGGCAAAAGGGACATCCAAAACTAACCTTTTTGGTAGTGCAGTAGCAAGCTACCCCCTCTTCTCAAAATGAAAAGGAGAAGGTTTCTCATCCTTTAGGTACGTCTTTCGCTCCTTTTTTCAAAGAAGAGTTTTGGATGAATACTCATAGCTTTTACCTAAGGAATCTAGTAGTACCGGCTTGGCAAAAACCCAAGATCTAGATATTTGATCTTCCTACTAGACCTCCTAAACCTTGGCCCTACCTGTATGGTAGAAGTAAGGGTTCTCAAGGGGAATCCTCTATGTCTCGGCCTCCCACAACTTCTGCTCCAAAAGTAGTAAACAAGAAGAGGCCCGCTGCGAAGCCACTAGAGTGACTCCTTGTGTTATTTCTCAATCTGCTCCTCCTACTCCTATTTCGGATCTTGTCCCTTTTTCCAGAAATAGCTATAGTGGACACCCCTATGGTTGAGCAGGAGCCTTCCATCCCTATCACAATTCCCATACTTTAGCTCAAAGAGTCACAAAAATAACCTTACATGTGAGTGCAAGCATCAGCAAAACACTCTAGCATCTAAGAAGATTTATTTACATAAGAAGGAAGAGGAAACAACTACCCCTATATTAGGGTCTCCCACTAAGTCCTCCTCTCTCCTCCCCTCTACTTTCACTCAATCAATTTTAGTCTCACTTTTGACAACCACTGTGAGTGTGGATGCACTTGACCCCAAAAATGTGCAAGTGTTTATCGCCCCCTCGACTGAGCCACCCTTTTTGATGTCCCTTCCATAAATCTTGCCATTTCCTAAACCCATGCATATGTTGAATACCTTAGTCATGTCCATTGTGGTTTTTTCCTCCTCCTCGTTTGCATCTCTTTCCTTGTCTGTGGGAATTTCATATCTCCCAATAGAGAAAAAGGTGGAGGTTGGCCCCTCCATCCATGGAGGGCATAAGAGGAGGCCACCTTCTCTATAAGGTGGTCCTATGCTATCTTGGTTTGTCCTAGTGATGGAGCTAGATTTAGCTTCTCCTGAGTTTGGCACCACTCTTGAGTTTTTCAGTGAGCCAAGTGGTGAATCTCAAGCACCATCCTCTCTATCCATTGAGATACAACATGGCACTCCTATAGAGTGCATGTTAAATTCTCTGAGTGAAGTTCCAGCCTTATCAGTGATCTTCAAAAAAAATTTGACCATAGCTCCACAAGAGCTGAGTAGGGAAGACCTTGTGGGGGATTCTTCCTTAGCCCTTGTTGTGGGAGGGTCAAAAGCTCCTCCCTTCAATATTCCACCCCTACAAGCTCATCCGCCTTCCCCTTATAATGATCTAGATTGGGAAGCGAATGACCTCTTGGTCGATGAGTGTTAGGGGGAGGCATCTTCTTTATCTTTAGATTAGAAGTGTGTATGTAATGTGTTCCCCTGTACATGTGCTATGTGTCCCTAGTTGACCCTTGTCACCCTTGTTGGTGCTTGGATACAAGAGTTATTTTTTGTCATGAACCTTCTTCTATTTTTTATCATCACTCTTCAATGTTTGTGTTTGATTTTTAGCAAATTGGGGATGATGTAAAGTATTGGGGGAATTTAGGCTTCCCTTCCATGTTGACCCAATTTTTTATTTTTACTTTATTTTTTTGTACATTCTTCTTGATCTAGTGGGGATTGATGATCTCTCACCTTACACCATGGTTACCTATTTTTTATAAATGCATGAGCAGATCTAACCCTACGAAGCCAAATCCCCTTGTGTTCTATGTTTTTGATTACTTCTCTTTCACTCTTCACTTATCTTTCTCTCTTCTTTTATTTATTTGTACCTCTTATCTATGACAATGTCTCTTTCATGATAATTTTATTTTCATAGAATGGATTTTTTCCAATAGATATTTTCTTGAAAACATTTGCAAACGTTTTCAAGAAAATCGCATTCTCGACTTTGACCCCTAATGGAACGTGTTTCCTTCATCATGGGTTCGCAAAGAAAGAACTTGAAAACTTCCCTTCGAGGTGTGAGCAGATTTGACCTTCCCCTTGCAACCCTTGCATTTTCTTCCTTTCAAATTTCTCGATGAAGTGAACATCTTTCAAAAGGATTCCTTGATGATGAAGTAATCTCTCTTGCACTTTCAAACAACACATCCCATGAGTGGAACTTTCTTCATGTTGAGTTCTTGAGGGACCCTTTTAAAAACCTTCCAAATATTTGATGGTTTGTGTGACTATCCTCTTGATTGATTGCATGCCTGCTTTGTGTTTCCTAACATGTTTTATTTGTGGATTTACATGTTGCTTCACAGGTGAGCCAGTGAAGCCACTTTTTGACTCTGTAGAGCCCTCTTTCATCAGGTTTTCTCCATGTGAGAGATCTTGGGGGATGCCTCCTTGCAAGTCTATGAGCATGTGAAGCTATTGCTTCTCAGGTTTCCTCCATGCAAGATATCTTGGGGACATCTCCTTGCAAGTTTGCGGGCCTATAAGGCACTTGCTTCATCGGGTTTCCTCCATGTGAGTGATCCTGGAGGATGCCTCCTTTTAGGTCTATGGGCATGTAAGGTGCTTGATTCGTCAATTTTCCTCCATGTGAGAGATCTTGGGGGACACCTCCTTTTAGTTTCATGGAACTATAAGACACTTTCTTCATGGGACTTCCTTCATGTGAGAGATCTTGGGGATTTCCTCATTGCAAGTCTATGGGCATGTGAGATGCTTTCATCCTATGGAATTTTTCCATCATTGGTCTAAGGGCCTTAGATTTGAAGCTCCATAGTTCTATAAGGCTATGAATTCTTTTGTTTGAAGCTCTTCAAGGAGAGTACCTATTTTCTTCTCTTTATTTCCCACACTTTGAAGCTCACCAAATCATGGTCTGCTTCCTCAAAATTTTAGGTATAAATTTCTAACTCTACTAACTCTTTGATCCACTTTATCGAAGAACTCATTAGTATTCATGCTCGCTAAAGTGAGGGGGAAATGCATAGGAGAAAATTTTCACCCCTTAAGTAAATTCCCCTTTCATGTGCCCTCACCTTAGAAAAAAAACATTGAAGGAAAAAATCCACATCACCCAATTTCCTTCCATCCACTTAGCATTTGTCCTTTTTGTTGGTGAGATAATATTTTTTAGGGATGTACACACAATGCATAGACGTCTACATGGTTCACTATCATCCCAGATAGATTCCTATTCAATATCACTCTCTAGCAGCTCATTCGCTTTCAACTAGCACTTTCAAAATTCCATTACAAGAAAATTTGAAGCTTCATCAACTCCACATTACAAGTGTCAAGCATGCCATAGAAGCATGGGCTTGGAGTCTTGTGAGACCTTCTTTCATCACAATTGCGACTATGGTGACTTTTCCAAGTCCATAACTCCCTCATTGGCTAGTGAGATTTTGGGTGGAGGTGGTAGCATTTCACTCCTCCCCTTTGTGATTTTATTGAGTAGCATAAAACTATTTTGTAGTGCTTATTACTTTCTTTCCTTTATCACATATTCTACTTCATTTCCACTTTGTTGTTTTGTGGAGGTGGAAACACCAAAATGAGGGTTTGACTAAGATAGTCCCCTATATAGCCTCCAAAATTTCCCCAATTTCTTATGTGTAGGTCAACTTGTGTTTGAAGCTATCTAGTGAACTGGTGCTTAAGTGAGATCATCTTTGTCACCCTAGCTTTCATTTATTTAATTTATCATTTTTTTATCATCGACACCAACTTGCTAGGATGTTAGCTAGTTTTAATGTATTTTGTACTATTTTTACTATTTTTTGACCATAAGGATTCCAATGCACCTAAGATATGCCAATACGGCATGCTATTGTCCTACAATTGTATTATCATCCTCACATAGAGAGCTATCTGAGACACAATACCAGCTCCAAAAACTAGCTTGCCTAGCCCAAACCTAAGTTCAGGGTCTATAGAGTGGTAGAAGTACACTATAGTTCTCTTCATTCTCAATACTTATCCCAAGACATACTTTAGAGTGAGTTAAGTTAAGGCATTCCTCTGCTCTTTCCTCTTCGTGACCTAGAGCCTTGGTGTGGTTGGTCCCCCTCTTTTGCAATTTTTTTATAGCTATAATAACTTTGGTCATATAGCTAAAAACTGTAGAACAAAGTTTACAAGACCAAATGTTAAGAATGAGAAAAAGAAAGATCAGCCTCCAAGAGTAAACAAAGAATCTAAAATTATGGAGGAAAAGATTGAAAACAAAGATAAGAACGTATGGAAAGAAAAATTAGAAATCTCCATGCAATCAATGATTGCATAGGTAGTAATGCATGCCAAGAAGAAAAATATATGGGTGATAGATAGTGGTTGCTCCAAACACATGACTAGAGACAAAAGTAAATTCATCAAACTCATGAAATGTAATGGAGGATTTGTGAGTTTGGGTGACAACACGTTAGTCAAAATATGTGGAAAAGGCATACTGATCCTAGATGGTAAAAATCCCATAAAAGATGTCTTGTATGTTGAAAGATTGAAGCACAATATACTAAGTGTGAGTTAGATGTGTGAAAATGGGTATAAAGTTACATTTGATTCTATAGGTTGCAAAATCAGAAAAAATGAAAAGATATTTGTACAAGGATTAAGAACTAATAGAAATCTTTATAATCTTTCTGAAGTAAAAATTAAAAGTTATTTGTGTTGGGTGAATAATGCTTTGTACCTAGCTAATTATTTACTAGGGACCTAGGGTACTTAGTTCACATGTTAAGTTTGTTGGAAGAATGAAGAATATCCAACTTTGTGCTTTCATTGTTGTCACCATGTTGGTTAAGTTGTCAGTTTGGTTTGGTACTCTCAACCGGTATGAAGAACCAATTTACATCCTCTTGTATTTCTAGTTTGGTATTTTGGTTCGCAATCCCCCTCCGATGGTCATCATTTCTCATGGTTTTGGGAAAATGTTCTTTGATGTTGGAATTCTGCATGTTCAAGATCTCATGTGCAAAAGTGCTTGTATGGCAAGATAGCACCATTTATTGATTGGATTTTTTTATTAGGTCTATCCTTGGCCAACCTAATGAATAGCTAATATTTTAATGAATTAAATTGTGTATTATAAATGTATGTTTGAATCCAATCCAACATGACATAGCATGTTACATGATTGAATTATTTTTTGGAGAAGTTTTGTACTAACCTGAAGACGACAATTAGTCTTTTTGGTGAGTAAATATTGCATCTAATTAGGCTCACCTAATTGACGCTTGTGGATGAGTTAGATATATAAATTGGATAGTTTTGAGATTGCAATGTGGTGGTTGTTTTGTATAGAATTTGAAGTGTGATTTAAATGAAAAGTATTGTGTGAATGTGAAGTGAAGTGGGAAAACTTGATGAAGTGTGTTAATTCTATTTATTGATCATCAAAGGAGATGAATCAAGACTTGTTAGGTGCACTCTTACCAGTTCATGTTTTGGATGTAAGCCATTTTGTTTTTGTAATGCTTTTGTAGGTAGTGAGCCTCCTTGTCTAGACAGTGAGTCCTACTTTTAAAAAGTGAGCTTTTTTATTTGGCAGTGAGCCTCTTTTGTATATGGTTTTGGAACTATAGTATATAGTGAGTTAATCCTCACCGTGGTTTTTCCCTCATTGGGTTTTCCACATAGAATTTTGGTTTTCATGTGTTGTGTAGTTTCATGTCTTGTTAATACTATTTATCATATTTACTATTATCTACAATGTAATAATTGAATGGTGTTTGTTCAATAAGTTTAAGAAGATATTGATTCACCCCCCCCCCCCTCTCAGTATCTTGGATATTCAACAATTAGTAGCAGAGATTTGGTTCACTAAAGAAGCTTAACAGCTTGAGGAAGATCCTGTAGATTGAACAAATGGATAAAGAAGAGCTTTGGGCTTCTCTTGAAGATCTTGACAAGGCTGAAAATGGAAACAAAGATCTAAAAGGAAATCTTGATGAAGCAAATGAATGCATTTAGAAATTGAAAGAGAAACTGAATAAATTGAAAGAAAGACATAGAGAAGTGAGTGAGCAATTAAAACAATAAAATGAAGAGATTACCGAATTGAAGGGGCAAGTGGAAGAAAAGAAGAGAATTGAAGAGTGTTTGAATACAATGGTGCAAAGAAAGTAGATGATGTATTCTCAAGGCTTGAACAAGAAGTGGTGAATCTAAAAGTAGATCTGGAGAAAGAAAAACTCTATGAAGATAATTTCAAGACAAGCTCCCCCAATCTTGATGAATTGGTTGTAGGACAAAGACCCTCTAGAGACAAAGGTGGTTTGGGAAATGAAGCCAATGAAAACTCTAGGAATGTGATGAACTCAAATCTAGTAGACAATCAAAAGACTCTGGATAAAGGGAAAGAAAAAATAAATCCAAGAAGAAGACCACCTATTAGATAACCAAATTCTCAAAGGTATCCATACTTCAATGGTTTTTTTTTTCATGCAATAAATTTGGTTACAGGGCAACTAATTGTAGAAGTAGGATGAATCAGTCTTCTGGTTGCTTCTCCAAACAATGTTATGCATGCAAGAAAGTTGGACATAGAGCTAGTGAATGCAGAACTCAGATGATGAACTAGTTTTATGAAGGTACAATGAATCAATATTTTGTTGGATACTATTATACTTGTAATAATTTTGGCCACAAAGAAAATTAGTGTAGATCATTGGCTAATGGAAGTCAAACAAATCAGAGAAATATTATTTGCTACAATTACAACAAACTAGGACATATTTCAAGAATTTGCAGAAGTAAGAAGGGAAAGTAGTCTGCTCCAGTAAATAAGAATGAACTAGTGAAGAAGGTTGACAAGAATGAGGTTAAGAAATAAATGAACAAGATATGGAGGAAGAAAGAAGTGCTAGAAATGATTGATGTGTTTGTGCCCTTATCTAATGTAGAAAATTCCTCTGATAATTAGACCTAGCATGGTCTTAGGGGGAGTATAAGAAAAAAATTGTTCGAACCCCCTAGATTTTGGGTGTGTCAGCGTGTGACACAAGGACATGTTGTAAGGAATGATTAGGTAGAGGTTATGGGTAAAAGTAAACATTTGTGCCACACTTTTGGCCAGCTTATCATCACAAGTAAGTTTTAGTATTTATAACTAAAAATCAATTTTGGTCAAACATATGATCTCGTAAGACTCATTTTAGTTAAGTTAAATATGTCCACAAATTTTCCAACTAAAATTGTTGGCTAAATGCATATGTAGCACCACTTTGAGGCCCGTTTACTAGAAAAATTATATAATTTTAAATAAATGTATGTTTCAACAACTCCTACTCATTTAAATAATATTTTTTTAAAATGTAAAAGTACCCTTTTGTAGATCCATAAGTGTAGTTTTCAAATATATATTTATTTTAATAGTTCAAATATTATTTTTATTTTATTTTTATTTTTTACTAAAATTAATTTATCACCATACAAATATTAGGTTGATTACCACGTCAAGAAAAATACTTAAACTTATGAAAAATAAAATTAAAAAATATTATGGATTGAAAAGAAAGAACAGAATGGCGAAATTTAATCAGCACTGTCAGATGCAGAAGGAGTTTTAGGATGGTGCATGTTTTTCAAAACCTACTGGTCTCAAGGGCCCTTCTGGCCATCCTCGGGTTTCCCGCCCAATGCGTGTTGTCGCTTCTGGGCCTTCTTGGGATTCTCGAGGTCCTCTTTCCGAAGCTTGGGATTCTGTGTCGAAAAATGCCAGGGATTCTCGGGGTCCTCTTTTCGAAGCTTTTGCAAACCCTAGGGTTCTTTTGTCAAAAAATACCAGGTCTCGGCCTATTGATTCCTCTCGGTTTGGCTTCAGTGGTTCTATTAAGGCTTCTGGTTTCTTTGCAAAAGGAAAGCCTGGTTTTGTATTCAAGAATGGTCGGTGGGTGTCAGATGTTATTCACGAGAAGTGGAGTCCTCCTTTTGGTCAGGGGCGATCATGTGTGCAGGATCTTCAGCCTCCTTTTGATATATGTCAGCCTTCTTCTCCTACTCTTTTGCTCACATTTGTGGGCCGATGTGGTGGCTTCTCATCCTTGCTCTTCCTCCCTCGCTTCGCTCCCTTCTCCTGCCCCTTTTACTTACCCAAATTCTATCCCTGTGTGCAATTTTTCAACCTTCGTTCGGCATCCGCTCACTTTTCTGAACACTATTATTCTTCCCCCAATTAATTGGTTTTCAAAATGGGTTGCTAAGCAATCTAATGTACCTCCTGTGGTTGTTATTGGTTGTGAGAAGTCTGGCTGTGCATATTGCCCTTTGGTTCAGCCTCCTCCTCGCAGCGGGGCTAAGCATCAAGCTGCAACTCTCTCTGCTAAGGATCGGAAGTGGAAGGGAAAGTCCTTAAGTCATTCTTCCTCTCAGATTGAGGTAACATTACCTCATGACATGATTGATCTACAAGTTTCGGACCTAAAGGATGTGGCACTCTTCAGTAATTTCTAGAAATTTCAGCCTTTGCTTGATAATTTAAAATCTTGGGTTTTTGAGTCTTGGGTTGGCTCCAACCAATTTTTTTATTTAGATAAAGGTGAGGGGTTTTTTGTGGTTATTTTTTCTGATAAAGATGCAAGAAATAATGTTTTGCGGAAAAATCCCTAGATGATGGATGGGTATGGTTTGTTTACTTCTTGTTGGACACCGAACTTTAATCCAAGTCGGGTCAAACCTCATTTCATTCCTTTTTGGATTCAACTTCAGGGGCTCCCTCTGGAGTATAGAGATCTGGGTATTATTGAAATCCTTGGTAATAAATTGGGAATATTTATGAATCATGATGTGGGTTTTTTTTCAAATCCCTCTTTACTAGTTTAGTTTTTGGCTTTATTGGATGTTCGGAAAAAATTGCCTTCCAGTGTTTTAATTAAAATAGTGTATGGCTCTTGGGTTCAAGTTGTTGTCATCGAAGATCCTGCGGTTTTTTGCTGGTCTTGTCATTTTCATCTTCACCAATCCAAGAAATGTTGTGCTAATCTTGTTGGGTTTCCTGGATTACAGTCAAAAGCAGTCATTCCTTCAGTCTTGGAAGCTTCTTTTGTTGATTTAGTTCCTTTTAATAATTATGGGAATTTAGATTCTGTGCTTTATAAAAAAATTCTTGATCTCTGTCTTTCTTGGTTTTACTCTTTTTGCTCAAAGTCTAAGAAGGAGCTACTAGTAGACTCTTTTAAGCTGGTTCAATTTCATTATCCTTCTTTTAATGTTGCAAAACAATCTCTGGTATCAAAGTTTGTT
Organism: Sequoiadendron giganteum; assembly: GCA_007115665.2. NCBI lineage: Eukaryota > Viridiplantae > Streptophyta > Pinopsida > Cupressales > Cupressaceae > Sequoiadendron > Sequoiadendron giganteum. Next base: position 123,535,376 of record CM021102.1, read on the forward strand.
TTTATTAAGGATCCGCTCCTTAGGGATTTTCCATTACAATCTCCAATTAAGTTCTTCTTGTCCTCTTTAAATCTCCTCAGTCTGGAGTTTCGTTTTAATAGTTCTTTCCAAGTCCATCAATGTGCTTCGATGCTAACATTAGGTGTGACAAGCAATTGTGACAGGAAGCTTGCCTTGTTTGATCAGTGTAATGTTGGTCAGATTGAGGTGGAATGTCCTCAAGGTTTTGTATCTTTAGTAAATCATAAGCTTTCTTCTAGTGGAGTTCCATCGGATCAAGATTTGGTAAATTTTGTTAATCAGTCTTTGATGTTTGTTGCTGAGCAATTTATTGATGAGATTGCTTCAGAGGTTTTTAGTGATGAATCTTCTAGTGGGGTTGGTTGTTCTATTTCTCAGTCCAATCTTGTTCCTTCTGTCAGTTCTAAATCTCCTACAAAGAGAGGCAGGAAATCTTTAGCTATGAAGCTTCAGGAAGAAATTTCTAAGGGAATTCAACTAACTCTAGATTCCAGCTTAGTTCATTATGCAAAACAAAAGAGGCCAAGGAGAGCTTTTTGCTCTCCTAAGTTACAATGAAGTTCATATCGTGGAATTTCAGAGGTTTAAAAGCCTCTGACAAACAGTCCCAAGTGAAACAACAATTGGATGTTTCAGGGGCGGATATCATAATTCTTCAAGAGACAAAGACCTTTGAAGAATATTTTTAATCTATTCAAAAGAAATGGCATTCATGGGGGGCAACTCATTCACCTTCCCAAGGTGCTTCGGGTGGTTTAATTTGCATTTGGAATACTAAGACGGTTAGTATTTCAAATATCTCATTTTGTCATAATTGGCAGCTTATGTTTGTTTCTCATTTTGAGCTTTCATTTTTGGCTTACAAATGTATATGGACCAACTAGTTCTTATGATAAGAAAAATATTTGGGAGTTGTTACAATCAAAGTTTTCTTTGATAGGTCAGGACAAATGTGTTCTTGTGAGGGACTTTAATGCAATTGCTAATGAAATCGAAAAAAAAGGTGGAATAAATCCTCCCATGGCTGTAATTTCTGATTTTGCAGCATTTATTAATCATAATGCACTAAGGGATGTAATTCCCTCAAATGGATTGTTTAGTTGGACAAATAAAAGGAAAAATTTCTCACAAATTGCTGAGAGATTAGATAGATACCTAATTACCTCAAATTGGGTAGGTTCATAGTTTTCCTTTTCCTTGGAACTTTTACCCTTGGTTGCCTCTGATCATTTTGCCATATCCCTGGTTATATCTGGTAGTAGTGTCACATCCTTAAGAAAATCATCCTTCAAATTTGAAACTATGTGGCTTAGAAACCCATAACTAGTCAGTTGTATAAAACAATGGTGGCAATCTGCCCCTGTTGTGTATGGTTCTAAAATGTTCCAATTAAGTAATAAATTGGCTCATGTAAAGAGGAATCTTATTTCTTGGAACCAATTAGTGTTTAAAAATGTGTTTTCGTAGAAGAAATTGGTGTATGAAAAATTAGTTGAAGTAAATGAGAAGATTATTTTACATGGGATGGATAATAGTTCTTTTGAAGAACAAAAATCTTTATAGCTTGAATGGAAAGAACTACTTGCTCAGGAAGAAGAATATTGGAGGAAAAAATCTAGGGAGTTGTGGTTGAAATATGGTGATAAAAACATGAAATTTTTTCATAATTCTGCTCAGGCCAAAAAATCAAGATCTTCAATTTTCACAATTCAAGATAGTGTATTAGGTGCTAATCTTGTTACTGAGAAAGACATTCAGGCAGAAGCTGTCAAGTTTTTTTCCACTTTGCTATCAAAGCCTGATAATTCCAATGTACATTTATCTGTGGAAAGGGATAAAGTTTTGCAAAATATTCCTTCTCTGCTTTCCTCGGAGGACAATTTGAGGTTGCTTGCTCCTTTTTCTCTCAATGAAATTAAGGAGGTTGTTTTCTCAATGGCACCAGACAAGGCTCCAGGGCCAGATGGATTCGCTACCATTTTCTATCAAAAATATTGGGAGTTTATTGGGTTTGATATATTGAGTGCAATGGAAGAGTCAAGGAAGTTTGGTGGGATGCTAAGAAAATTTAATGTTACTAATATTGCAATCATCCCAAAAATTCAAAATCCAAAGTCTTTTTCATATTTTAGGCCTATTTCACTTTGTAATACAATTTACAAGATCTTCACAAAAGCGATTTATCTTCGCCTTCATCCTCTTATTTCTTCAGTTATCTCCGAGGAGCAAGGTGGCTTTACACCTAGCAGAGAAACTCCTGAAGGGGCAATAGTGGTGCATGAAACCTTACATACTATAGCCTCTAATAAATTATCAGCCATGATAATCAAGTTAGATATGCAAAAAGCATATGATCGTGTTGATTGGTGTTTCCTCAATCAAGTGCTTTTGAAGTTAAACTTTTCTGCTAAATGGTGTAAATGGGTAATGGCTTGTATTTCGGGTGCAATATTTTCTGTGTTACTTAATGGTTCATCTGTAGGTTTTTTAATTCCTCACAGGGTGTCCATCAAGGTGATCCCTTATCACCTTTCTTATTTATCATCTTGGCAGAGGCTTTGAGTAGGTCTTTTAAATCTACAAATTTGCAAGGGAAGATTAAAGGGGTTGTCTTCCCCAATACCAATTTATCAGTAACTCATTCTTTATTTGGTGATGATACTCTTCTTTTTGGCAAAGCTGATATGGCAGAAGCTAAAAATATAAAAGTTCTTTTGGATAATTATACAAAGGTTTCCGAGCAAAAGGTAAATGAAGATAAGTCCAAGATTTACTTGTTTAACACTAAAGATTCAACTGTTGAGTCTATAGTAAAACTTTTTGGCTTCACTCAAGATCAATTGCCAAGCAAATATCTAGGGATTTCGTTCTTTGTAGGCCAGAATAGGGCCATGCATTAAAAAAAAATTATTCAGTCTATTCAATCCAAATTATTGTCTTGAAAAGGACGATGTTTATCATTAGCAGGAAAAATTATGTTGGTTAAGTTCGTGCTTTCTTCCATCCCTAACTATTTTATGTCAGTTTTGTGTGCACCCAAGTCTATTTTGCTTCAGATTCATAAATTAATTAGAAAATTCCTCTGGTCAGGAAATGTGGACTCCAACAAAAAGATACCTTTAGTTTCCTTAAAGGCTATGTGTATGGATAAGTTAAGTGGAGGAGCAGGTCTTCATAACATTGGTAATAGAAATTTAGCCTTAGGAGCTAAAATGATTTGGAGGCTATTCTCAAATCCTTCCATGAAATGGTGTAAAATTATGCAAAATAAATATTTGGATAATCAAGATCCATCGAGAATATTTACTGTCCTTGATCCTCCATCAAGCTTAGCAATGTGGAATTTCCTCCTATCATGTAGAAAGTTAATTTTGCCTCATCTATCTTGGGAAATAAATGATGGTAAGCATGCACTTTTTTGGAATGATTCATGGAATGGGTATAAGAAACTAAGTAGTTTTAATTTAGGCTCCTCAATAGATTTCTTGTCTCAGAAATTTGGATCATATGTGTATCAATATATTGATAATGTGGAATCATTAACTAGCAAAGTTAATTGGAAGGATTTTACTTCAGAGGCAATTGATCATTCTCATAAGGTTCTCATTGCTTCCTTATTGAATGATCGTATTGTTTATGTTTCATCATGTGTTGATCGATTAATCTAGTCCAAATCTCTCTCAGGATGCTACTCGGTAAAAGAGGGGTACCTCTCCATTTCAAAATCTTATCTCAATTCTAAATCTCTTCGAGCCTATAATTTTTGTTGGAATTCTAAAACTCTTCCCAAAGCTGGTTCCTTTGCTTGGCTAGCAATCCAGAATAAAATCCTGACAAGTGATAAATTGTCGCGGTTGAACATTGCAATTCTTTTTAATTGTGTCCTGTGTGAGTCAGAGTTAGAGGATGTCAATCATCTATTTCTCTCATGCTCAATTGCCCAGAGTTGTTGGCACTTTATTTTATCAAAGCTTATGATTCAATTTCCTTTTCCTAAAACTTTATGGGATTTATTTTCTAGTTGGCCAAAATTGTACAAGTCTTCCTTTTTTACGTGCATATGGGAAGTGATTCCTACATCAGTCTTATGGTCTATCTGGTGGGAAAGAAATAAAGTCATTTTTAGGAAAGAAAAGCAGAAAGTTGAGCATATTCTATCTTCTTTGGAAATTCATATTTCTGAAATTGTTAATTCCTATGTTTCTAAAATGAAGCACATTGGTCTTCCTTCATGGATTGGGACTCCAAAGTTCTTGTAAATTGGCCTCTTTTGTCTCTACCTTTTAAAGGTAGTCTTCACCATATTTCAAGAAAAGTTGATAGGTCCAAAATTATATGGTTCCCTCTCGTTTTGGGTTATTTGAAATTAAACTTTGATGGTGCCTCAAAAGGTAACCATGGCATTTCTGGAGCAGGTGTTGTAATAAGAGATACTAAAGGTATAGTTCTTTGTGCCAAATCTATCAAGTTAATTGTGGGTACAAATAATGAGGTTGAAGCATAGGCTCTCTTATTTGGCCTAAAAATGGCATTAGATCTCAGATTAACAAAGCTAGAAATAGAAGGGGATTCACTTATTCTGGTAAATGCTTGTAGGGAAGGATTCTCTCACAGTTGGAAGTTATCTTATATGGTAAAGCAAATCCTAAATCTTCTGGGTAAGTTCTCGCATTATAATTTGTTGCACACCTATAGAGAAGGTAATAGGGTGGCTGATTATTTAGCTAATCTAGGCTGCAATCAACCTGAAAAAGAAATTATGCATATCATACAAATTGGGAAATGTGAGTCTGCATTGGAACAATTAATATCCAATAAGGAAATTTCTATTGTTCAAAGTGGATAAAACTTGATTAAGTCTCATTGTTGTTTTGTCAATTATGGATATGATAGGTCTTCAAGTTGATCTTTTAGCTATCATATCTATGATTGACATGTCAACATGTTTTTAATCTTTTTAAGTCCAATGGAGGGAGTCCTCATATAGGAAGTTAATATGGGTTTCTTTTAACTTAGAAAAGTAATGCCTCAGTGTATACAAGTGCGGAAATGTGACTGTGCATTGGAACAATTAATCTCCAATGTGTAAGTTTTTGTTGAACAAATGGGATAAAACTTGATTAAGTTTTTGTTGTACTTGTCAATTATGAATATGATAGTTATTCATGTTGTTTAGCTATCATATTTATGAGTGGCAAGTCAACATGTTCTTTTAATCTTTTTTAATCCTTTTTACTTTAAAGATTAGTTGCAATTCTTATGCTTTATGGCTCAAGCAGAATGCGCAACATGTGACTGGTATAGAGCTTGTCATTTTGGCTGACCTGTGATAAGAATGATTGTAGTAGAAGCCTCTCATGCAGTATATTGTGCCATGTCTAAATTTTCCAACTGCGGGTAAGTTTAATTATGATAGTATAAAGGTAAGCATCTCAAATTTTTGGGTGGAAAGATCATGATTATAAGTACACTGTCACCCTCATTGCATGGAAAATTTGGTGTTCTCTCGTACTTGATGGGATGTTTTTGTTGGTCCAAGTCAACTTGCTTGTCATCAGTACTAGTTGATACTTGTATTTAGCATTCGGTTTTTTTGTGAAAAGATATGAGGGTACTTTTGCATTATAAATTGGTAAGGGACTTGTCATGATACAATGGTAAGTCACATAACATAGGTGTCGAGAGCTTATAAAAAGGCAGCATCATTTCATTCTTTTCATCAGTAAACAAGTGAGTTTCTTGTATTAAGATATCTTGTCTATGTTAGTTGTTGTGCAAAGTAAGGCAGGTAGACATGAAGTATCATCCTCTGAACTATCGAATGTGGTTTCCTATCCAAAGGTGGGAAATTTTTGGCTTCTGGTAAGCTTGATATTCAGCATCTCCAAACTATCTTTAAGTTTCGGTGCCCGTGTGATTATAAATGTCTCAAGTGTATAGTTGGGTTTGAGATTCTTCAGCCAAAGTTACGTAGGTTGATATTCCTGTCCAATGTTCTTTCCATTTTTCTTTATAATATCATGGATATTATTTAGTGTTTGGAGACAGTTCAAGTCATTGCTGATACAATGATAGTTGACAATTTTTTGCAAAATGAAGTTGTTCTTTGCAGTGCACAAAAATATATCTTCTCGGGTGGAGAAGGTTATATTGGTGGTATCTTCCCTCCCCATTATCTTCCTCGTAATAGGGCAGTGGTTAAGGCTTTTGATGCATTAAAGTTATCCATAGAGTTTACTGACCCCTACTACTTGAATAAAGCTTTGACAAAATACTCTAACCAGCTGGGAAGGGAATTGGCAGATAGGTTCTGGGAGAAGTTTTATTGCATATCCTTTCTTCTACTTCATAATTGTCAACATGTAGTTTCTTCATGGCAAGGACAACCAAGACAGGGGATTATTCAAGGACTGGAAGGTTCCAGTATGTTGAAGGAGGCAGCAGGGACTGAAAATCAGGAGGACACTAGCTTCGAATTTATGCCGATGGAGGAGTAAAGGAAATAGGATGTTTTCTTTTTGGTAGATTATGTACATGTAGATTATGTAATCTCGGTATGGTTGCATGAGTGACAACAATCAACATTTTGTAACTAGTAACCAGGTTCATACTTTTGGGCAGATTATGTAATCTCCGTATGGTTGTATGATTGACAACAGTCAACATTTTGTAATCAGAAGCATTATTTTTGGGGCCATAACCAGAGGTTTTCTCACTGGCTCTTTCCTGCCGGTATGCCTTTTGAACCAGTAAAATGTACAATATATTAAAAAGAATAAATATATATATAGTGGCTTGCCACTTTTCTTGAAAAAAAAAAATTAAAAAATATTATGCCCTAAATAAACGAAACTAGATTAAGATATTATAATTCATTTTCTATTTTAGATAAATGTTTAATACAAAATTTGATGTCAAGTGGAAACAACTATCTTTTAATACACACACATTTAAACATTTATTTAAAAATATATATTTATTAAAATTACAAAAAAATGTATTCATGCCTTAAAGTTTCAAGTTATAAATATACACAAAAATTGTGAAGGAACAAAATATAATTTACTATATAATGCTTGACATCTCATGTAACATCATTTTTCAACATTTTATCAACACCTAAATTATAGTGTTAATTTATAAAAAACTATATTCAACTATTCTTTTATTTTTATTTTTAAAATACAAACATAAAATACACTAAAAATAAATGTTTTATTAGTTTGCATCATTTCAAAATTTAGAACATATATGCCACTTTCTAGTGATCTAAAATTTAGTTTAGTGTTGGTTGATTCCTTTATAAAAGTGTGACACAAATTTATACTTTTACCCTTATGTAAAAGAAACTGGAAGAAAAAGTGCAAGCATATTCATTTGCAGAGAAAAATAGGGTTTCTCAATGTAGTGAAGAAAGGTTTTTATCAGCTTTTTGAACCCTAACACATTTAATGTGAATTAGTGAAGTGCGATTGTGTATAAAGCAAAATCTATAAGTCATTTTTTATCACTTGTGCATTTGAATAATTCTAAGAACGACTTGGAGCAATCTTCAAGTGATCCTGAAGGGATTTGGAGTGATTTTGAGATAATCTAGAGAAATCATTGTGAATAATAAAGAACAAAAAATGGAAGTTTTCAAAACTATCTCTCTCAGTCTACAAAAAGGAAGGTAAAAGAAGAAGTTTTGTTGTGTAAGAAAGAGTTTGAGGAAGATAAGAGTGATGATGGAATCTATTAACAAAGGATCAAGTGGCAATATTCTACTAATGTTGAAGGGAGTTGAGTTGGAAGAATTTGATGATCAAAAAATGAGGGAAATGGAAATTGGGTTAAAGACAATCAAATTGTAGAATGTAAAAACCCTAGGTATGGATTTATGGGGAGAATTTCCTTGGTTTTCTGATAAAGAATCCATCTTTTTCCTATTAATTAAATTCAAGGATGGTAGCATTATTTTGGACAAACCCTACTCTATCACGAAGGAGGCAATTAAATCTATTACTAGGTTGTATAGTGTTGGTGACCTTCCTAGAAAGAAAACAGTGAAATACAAAGATGTGGAGGAACTAATTGGTATCCAAAAAGACCCTCGAGCCTTGCTAAAAAATACTATTGTCAACCCTATACTAAGTTATGTTGCCTATGGCATTACTTAAAATCCTATTTCTGAAATCTTGAAGGTTCCACTTCGGCTATTGTTGTATATCTTGCGCATAAAATGGTAAAGGAAAACAAGCAGTTTGATCTATGTAGCCTAATTTTGGAAAACCTAATTGAGAATGTATGAATTTATTTGGTCAAGGGTTATCCTTTCTGGTTTGGGTCTTTGCTTATATGTTTGTTATTTTACGTCTTAAGCTTTTTACTAGGAAAAGAGAATGTTAAGTGGGATTCTAGAATCCTTTTTAAAAAACAAGTCTATAGGTATTCAAAAGGGATAGAGGATAAAGAAAGTGCCTGAAAAAAAAACTCTTGTCCTTGCAGAAGGATTTGTGCTCCAGCATTCCAATTTCTAGTCGGTTTTAGGACAGTTCATCCTCTAGTATAAATGAATTGGAAGTTGTTATTGGTGATTCCCCTCTGAAATCTAAAAATAGGAAAGTTACCATAGAATATGCCATCACCATTTCGAAAGAGAAGGATAATGAAGAAGAGTCCTCTCTTGGATCTGAATCTGTTGATCTAGATGATTTTTGGATAATGTTGGATAAAGGTGATATGACGAAGATTGGTGAAGTATGGAGTTCCTACCCTTCGATGGATAGGCTTAAAATCAATGATGCTTTTTTTGAGAATTTTCTCAAGAAAGGTATTGATATTTCAAATGTTTCTGACTCATTATCGGATAATCTAGTAGAAGTTGTTGAAGAGAGAATGTTTTTGGAAGGACCTAAAGGACATAAGCTTGAAGCTATGGTTGAGAAAAGATGTGTCAAAGCTAAAATTTTTTTATCTAAACACATTAGTGAGACAAGAAAATGTATTAAAGAGATACTTGAAATCTACAAGAATTGTCTCCAGTGGCCTACAGTAGTCGATAATTTTAGAAGAAAAATTGAAGCCATTGAATCTGAGATGAATAGTATTGGAAAGATTTTTTATTTCTTTAAAGACAAAGAGGGAAAACAAAGAACAAGAGTTCGATAATTGCAAGTGGAGTTGTTGATTGTTCAGATACAAAGGGAAGATGTGGTGAGAACCTTCTGGCTTGTTAAAGAAATTTTTGAGGTCTAGTTGGATCATCTCTCTAGAATACTTCATGATGCATAAGATTGTGAATGACAGTACCTGTCTGCAAATTGTTCATCCTCATTTATGTTGTTGACCTTGTTACATAACATGTGTACTAGAATAGATTCTATATTCTTAGCTTGGAAGAGGATTCTTCTAATTGTGAGTGAGAGATACAAGAAAAAAATTCAGGTGAAAAGTGTTATTTTTACTTGAGTTTCTAAATATTCAAAAAAAATTATGACAAAGGGAGAGAAAAATGAAAAAAAAAAACAAGAAGATAAGTTGAATTGTTGAACAAAGGGGGAGTTTTGGAAGTCTTGGAAGTTTTACAATTTTTGGAGTTTTAGAGTTAGAATTTATTTGCACATACAATGTCACCAAGTACATACGTTTACATCCTATTTTTGGTCACCCTTTTCCATTGATGTCAAAGGGGGAGAGATTTGGATAAATTTTCATGTAGAAATGGAAGTATGAAGTGAAAGGTTATACATTCTTTTGCACATGTTGCCATCAATGAAAAGGGGAGATTGTTGGATGAAGAATATCAGACTTTGTGTTGTCATTGATGTCACCATGTTGATTAAGTTGTTAGTTTGGTTCGGTACTCTAAATCAATATGAAGAACCAATTTACATCCTCCAATATTTTTGGTCTGATATTTTGGTTTGTAATCCCCCTCTGATGGTCATCATTGCTCACAGTTTTGGGAAAATGTTTTTGTAAGGTGCAAAAATCTTTAATTCCAACAATCGACAATACTTTAAATAAATTCATTTATATTCAAAAGAAATTCGACACTTCATTCATTAGACTTCATAAAATCCATATGATTTATAAACAACTTAAAGTTGATAAATAGATTCATAAAACTTCCAGTAAATTTATACACGTATCATCTTACATGACATTGATAATAATACAAAAGTATTTGTAACATAAGTTTACATTTTGAGACTTAGGCATTTTCTCACCTTAAGCTCTACAATACATAATTTAAAGAATACAATAATACATAACTGAAAAAAACATCCTTTGATCTTCAATCCAATAGCATGTCTTCAAACATGAAGATGAGAACAAGAATTAGGTGCTTTTTCTGCCCAACCTCGAAGCTTACTCTTCCTCGGAATTCCTTAGTCATTCAAAGAATACCCGACCCTGCACGAATCGCTTAGAAAAAAGAAGTCGACAAGAAAGATGGAATTTGTTGCGTGCCTAGAATAACTAGTAATGCCACAAGCATTTTCATTTTTCTAATTCATTTAAGAAACAAGCAAGTTTGATACTAGTATATGGTAGAGATTAAATTCATTCCATCTATTTCAATGATCATTAAGTTACTTGGCCAAGAAAAATGTCATGCACGACAAATAAAAGTAGTTTTGGAGAAGCAAAACTACACTCTCTATTAACCCATATTCAACACCCATCCAAGAAGGTAACTTTACAAACACATGACATGCACATTCATTTATCAAGCATGCATGGTTCCATTCAAATAAATATAATCCTTCACAAGCATCTTTAATTGCAATCTTGTTTCAAGCAAAAATGGTTTTAATGCAGTATTTTCATCATTTTAAATCATTAATAACATTAAATTAATATTTAATTCAAATAATAAAATAATAAAAAGAAGGTGCATCTCAAGTATGTAATCTAAGTACATATTTAAACAGGCATAAATGAGAACACATTATTTCGGTTCATTTACTCATTTAATTTACGTTCACTTTGAAATAATCCTACTCTAATTCATTTTGTTTCCAAATAAATCATATTTTTTATTTACTTGTTTTATTTTTTGTTTTTCACATTTCGAGAAAATAAATAATGACCTTTCTAGAAACATGTTTAACAACTCATATTTACTTTTGTTTCATAGTAATTTTTCAATTTCATTATATAAAATTTATAATTTTAACTCTTATATTTCAAACACATTTAATATAAAAAAAGTATTTTATCAAAATACTTATCTTTTATGTTTCATTCGTTTTGAGAATTAAATCTATTTGACAATTTTGGGTTTTTCTGAAGCTTTTTCCAAATCTAAGTGAAATATACGATTTTTTGTGTGAATCTTTTCTAAATCAGAATTCCCTAAAATAATAAATCTACTATCTTTGATTGTTTTCTATTCAAATTCATGCTACCATTTTATGTTTCTAATTGTTTAATGGTTTTGATAAAAATAGTCTGATGTTTAATATTTTTCCTAAATTTGACAAAAACAATGATTTTCTTCCCTATTCAAAACTAAAATACAAGAAAAATAGAAAATAATTTAACTCAGTATTGTAATAACTATGAATTTTTTTTCATTTTTCTTCTACTTGGTAATTTCCTGAATCTGGAAATTGATTATTTGCTTCCTCTGTCAATTTTTTGTTCTTTTATTTTCTTTGCTATAAATTATTTCTGTCTTCTGGCTATTTGGAATAAATGGAGATCAGGATTTGTTTACTTTTTCTCCTCCTTCTGTGGCTGTACCTATGCTCTATCACCCTTTGGCCACGTGTATGAGGATTAAAATAAAGCAGTTTAACAAATGTGCTCCCTATTCTTTGATTGCACACATCATGGTAGATATCAGAAGGAAAACAAGAGCAATATTATTCTTGCTCTTACTACCGCGAATGGAAGGTGAGAAGTATTTTCCTTATACAAACCTCTACCTCTCTCTTGAGCAGCGCCTTCTATTCTGGTGGTTGTGTGAGATGAAGGGAGGAAATTAACTAATGTCAAAATATCTAACAAACTCTCTCCCTCTCTTTTTTGTGCACCTCTCTTTCTTCCTCCCTGTGCACCTCTCTTCACACTCTCCCTTCACACCCCACCTTATCCTCTCTCCCTGGCTGCTCCTTCCCTCTTCCATCACCCTGCAAGTTGTGCCTTATCCTCTCTTCCCTATATTCTCCCTTACTTCCATGCGCCCTCTCCTTTCGCATGAATTATTCTTCATTAAAAAAGGAAACTCCCCTCTCTCAAAAATGGATTTCTCCATTTTCTCACATGTGCATGATCAAGTTATCCTTCCTCTTCCTATTCTGATGCATGAGGATATCATAAGTATTAAAAATCAATTCAAACAACACTCCTTATTCTCTGTCCATATCTCCCTCTTCAAAATATGGAATTTCTTTATGTTTTCTTTTTCATGCAAAATTTGGAGTTAACAATTAATTTCGATCCACAAATTATGCCAAATTTCCAACAGTGATGGTCATAACTAACTGTTAACTGCTATTTTATTTTTCTTGATTGCATGTGAAATTGAATGGGAGGTAAATGTTTTCAAATTGTTTTCAATTCATTTTAAATTTAAAATGTATTTCATTTATTTCTTATATACTTCTATTCATTGAAATAAGGATTTAATATATATTTATTTAAACATTTGTTTATACTCTCATTTAAATTTATTTTCACATAACAACATAATTTAATCAAATTGACTAAACTTTTCACAAATAAATAAATCTTTCCATTTCAAAAAGAAACATATTCATCTTCACACAAATTTGAACAATCAAATAAACTTATTTAAAAATTTCCAAAATAATAATCATCACAAAAAACATATTAAAATAACTAAGTGTGTGTATGAGATTCCATGATCCTCATAAATGTTTAATGGCTAAATGACTCTACCAGATCGATGTTCTCACCTTCATTCACGTTCACCTATTCCTGCATTCACTTGCACTCGAATTTTAACCAGCAATGACAAACCCCAAATTTAATAAAAATACATTTCAAATCATTTCATTTGCATTTGCATTTCAATTTCAATTTCACTTCAATTTCAATTTCAATTGAATTTAAATAATCATTTAACATAATAATTAACAATCTCATGATTAATAATTGCATTTAAATAATCAACAAAATCAATACTTGACAGTTTTCGAATGTTGGAAGTCTACACATTTTGGATCTCATGTGCACAAGTGCTTGTATGTTGAGATAGAACCATTATGTTGATTGCATTTTGTTATTTGGTATCCCAAGAGAAAGGATTTTTCTTTGACAACATACACAAATGTTTATTTTAGGGTAGGAAGTGTAGATGATAGGAAAAGCACTAGTGGTGTAGCATTCTTTTTGGGAAACAAATTGGTTTCTTGGATGAGCAAAAAGCATGAATCATTCACTCCATCCACAACATAAGAAAAATATGTAGTAGAGACAACATGTTGTACTCAAGTCCTATGGATGAAACAAAGACTTATGGACATCAAGGTTGAGTACAAAAAACCTATCTCAATTCTTTGTGATAATCAAGTGTCATCAATATATCAAAGAATCCAGTGATGCACTCTATAAAAAATCACATATCATTCAAGTATCACTTCATTAGAGAGAAGGTTGTAGACTAACCATAAGGGGGGAATGAATTCTTTATAGCTTAGGTCATAAAACACCATGTTTCCCCAACAATAGTTCATTCAAGGAGGAAGGATGCCCTAGGATCCCAAATTGGATTCACTATCAATAGAAAGGTGAGTTAATTCACAACAAGGATGGTATAGGGGATTCTTTAGGCTTTGAAGGGTTCACCACCAAGAAAAATCTTGGAAAATACAACATTCATTCACAAAACCTATCAATGCAAGTCAAATGATGGATGCAAATAAAAAAATTAACAGAAAGTTAGGATCTATGTACCTAGGAAGTCTAGAAATGTGATGAGGATTCTGGAAATGCAAAAAATTTATCAAAATATACTAGAGAGGACTAAGACACCCTTATTTTTGTCTTAGTCCCATTGCTATTTTTCAAGGGAAATGTGGAATTTTTAGATGTCAGAACAAGATCTGAAAGAATCTCTACAAAATACCCTTGGGAGGACTATGACGCCCTTACTATTGTGCTAGTCTCGATCTGAATTTTTGAAATCTCTAAATGTGATCCTAAGGCTCAATGTCTATACTTCCTTCTTCTCATATCTTAGGTCCTGAAACCACTAGATTTGGCCTATAGGTGACATTTTGTGAAGATGAAAACTTTGCAATGCAAATTTGTAACTTTACAACTTTGCACTTCAAATGATCTTCAACCTAAACTTGTAAACACAAACATGCAAGACAGGAAAAAAAAATTGATTGTTAGTAAATGGGGGTTTGCCTTGGTCAAACCCCTTTGTTGGTAATTAAACCTTGGAATGAAATGAAATAATGAAGGGAAATGATGAATGAACAAACTGTTATGTTCCAACTCACCAAACCCTTGTTATGAAATCTTCAAAATTATGTGAACTGGCTAGCTTGAATGTAGATCTTGACTTGAATTTCTTTCTTGAATCAAAACCCTACATCACAAATGTTAGCTCAAAGACACACATGATGCAAGAATATATTTGACATGGTGCTTGAATCTTGATTATGGCTCCTAATGCTTTATGAATTTCTCTTGAATTATCTTGTGAACACAAATTTTATATTATGAATTGATACTCAAGTTTCTAGGATGAAAATGAATGAAAGAACCTTGTATTTATACCTATCTATGCTTAATATCCTTAAATTACACCGCAACAAGACGATATATGAAATAATTGATTTTAAAAGGAGGCTAAATCTTGCCAAGATTTGAAAATAAATCCCAAAAATAACTTAAGGGGGACTAAGACACCCTAGGTTGTGTTTTAGTTCTAAGGCTTGAAACTCGGGGCACAAACTCCAAAAAGGGGCCCATTTAAGGTGCCTTTGAAATCAGGGTCCTAAGACCTTTGGGGAACAAAGACGCCCTAGGTGGCATCTTAGTCCTGGCCCAAAAATCAGGTACACACAACAAAAATCATTAAATTATGATTTATATTTTGATGTTTGTCGGGATTAGCCATAAAAAGATATAATTTATTAGGATTTTGGATGCAAAATAGGACCAATTAGGACATAAATAAAGATAAAAAAAGCAAGGTGGGTCTAGAAACAAGTGTAAAAATGCAAGGGTATGAATTTTCCTACACTACATAGACAAGGAGGTCAGCATGATATATGTTCCCACTAAAGAACAAGTGGTTGACATTTTCACCAAGCCTCTTCCTAAAGAACAATTTGAGTATTTGAGGCAAAAACTAGAAGTGATTGCTCCCACAACATATCACTAAATATTATTGTAAGGAATGAATCTAGGGGGAGCTTAATTTGTCCTTTATTTATCCCTAGTAATGGAAAATGAGATTAAGTCAGTCAAATAGGCTTTACAAATTTCTAATGACTTGATGATTTTTTGCCACCTTCTCTTTGGTTTACTTATCAAAGGAGGAGTATTTTTTCAATGAGAGTCTATCCTTTTCCATTGATGTCAAAGGGGAAAAATGTGAGAATATTTGAAAGCAATATTGTGCTCAATAACTCAAGAATTCTATTTATTCAAATAACATGGATTGATGTAAAAAATGAATGTGCAAGCTTTATAAAAGCATTACACAATCAAACCCTACATGAATATTTGACATGATAGAGACAAGTGTTATGATCTCATGCAATGAGACAACTTTGCCTAACTTTAGTCCAAACTAATAAAAGAATCAAACTAAAGGTTAAAAAGAAACTCCTAAGTTTAGCTTAAGTGAATAAAGTAAAAATCCTATAATAATTAATTGATGATTACTTAATTATCAGATAATGGCTTATTTACTCTAACCGCCCCCCTTAAGATCAACTTAGGGAGAAACTAAACAATTGATAAAGGAAGCTAAATGAACACAAAATGGGTCCTAGTTACAAGGCCTAATGAGGTGCCCATTTACATATGCAATGAATGAGGTAGAGGAGAAAACCTAGTGGGACAAGATCCCCTACAATGAGATAACCTGTTGCAAAGAGGCACTACAAGAACACTATGGAGTAACACTAAAATCCTAATTCTGAAAATCAAGGAAAGATAATTATATTTACTGATAAAACCATATGAGATTCATTGATTGACTCAAGGTGGAATCATGATAAAACAACAACAAACCTAATGCCACATAAAATTGGAAAAATCACAAACTAGAACAACCCTAGAATCTATGAAGCAACAGTAGTTGACTAAATTGTGTATAACTGGAATAAAGTGAAAAGATTCAAATTGCACCCTCCCAACTTTAAAAATATCCAAGTAATCTCTAGAACACCCATTGGGACAAATCTAAACTAATGATCAACTTGGGATAGATATAAGAATATTTCATGAATGCCAACATAGAGCTCCTCAATACCTTTCCAATGGTGTAAGAATCGTGAAAATCAGAGATTACGGAAAACATTTATGAGCTTAGGAGCCATAAATGTATATTTGACTTCAAACATAAATAAATGCAAATTAATTGTAGAATCTGATAAAAAACCAACACTATTGGATAATTCTCAGAAGCATCTTTCTCGTGATATCTCATTTTCTCAAATTTGAAAATGTATGCAAAAGTTATGCCAAAAAGAAAAAAATCCCTCCTTTAGGGAAAACTAGGGCTTGGAGGGGGGAAAAGAGGATCATATGATAGTTGACATCATGCTGACATCATCACTTCATGAGCTTAAATTTGATGGTCTGGCGACCGTCATCGGAAAAACTAGCCCCCTTGCCCAAAAAAATTGTCAATCACCTATAAAGTGCTCATCTGTCAAAAAATTCCAAAGGAATCTAAAATATTTTGTTTTCTAATTTGATGGTGGCGAGCCCAGAATCTCTTGCCACCATGATCCTTTGTTCGATTGGTTTCTGCACTGAGTTGCTTTTTTTTCCTCCAGTTTTAGGATAGAATCATAAAGTTTCCCCTACATTATTTTGAGAGGTCGGTTGATTTTTTAAGGTTGTTGGTTGTTTAGAGGGGTTGTCGTGGAGGTAGTCATCGGTGGGCATAAAATTCCTGCCATGCAGCGTACAACCCCATACAACTTTGTATAAGGTAGGGTACCTTATAGCCTATGATGAATTAAAATCACTACCCCCTTTTTTTTTGGGTATGTGTAGGATCATCATGGAAAGATAGGCCCTTAAGTGGTGATAAAAATTTAGAAAATCAAAGTTAGGGAACTTGACGTAAAATTTTGAATAAGCTATCTATATTATTTAAAAATATGTAAGAATAGAATCTGTAGCAAATTGAATGTAGTTTCTAAACTACTAGGTTTATTTATTTATTTTTAAAATTTATTTGGTGAAAAATTGAAATTTCAATGCAATAGTACTTAAATTTGAGGGAAAAAATAAGAAGTAGGTGTCTGTCTGACCACCCTAACCAGAATAAAATGATTATATTTTTTTATAATATTTTAGATATTAGTAGAGGACTGATGTTTCGATGTGATGCATATTTTTTTGTAATTTTTTTCCAAGTAAATAATTAATTATGAATTTGTTATTACAACTTTTTAAAAATATAAAACTCATATGTCTGACCACCTTAAATTGGTTAGAACTTCATGAAATTCAATATTTTTTTTAATCCTATAGTACGCAAATAGTATGCAAAGCATAGAATTTGACGCATGTGCGGATTCAAAAAATGTGATACCGTTTGAAAGTTATAGATTTTTTTCAATCAGCCTATCAATAAGGACTTTAGTCATAATTCAAATAGAAAATGAATAATAATTATTTATTAAATTTAAATTAAAGAATAATTTATATTGGTGGAAAGCTAAGAATCTCCTTTAAAAACCCTTTTCGTTTCATCAATTTTGGGTAGAACAAAGTCGTCAACCACATGAGCCATCATATCACTGCCATATCATCACTTTTTGGCCCATCATGATCCTACGCATACCCTTTTTTACTTTCTGTTTTTCAAAAAACCTTTTGTTTTTTATATTGTTTTCAAATTTTGATTCTTTTTGAAAAAGCTTTATGATTTTTTTTTTCTAGGTAAAAATATTGGAAAAAACTAGAGAATATATATTTTTAATTTTCTAGAAAATAGATTATTGAAAAACCAGAATTAAGAAACCTATACCTACAATTGCATTGAAACCAAGGCAGATTGGGGCTTAGATTCATACATATCTGTATATATTTATGTGCCCCTAATTTTTTTTTCCTTTTGTTGCAACTGCTTAGCAATTGATGAACAGGTTTTTGACCGCTTCAAACATGATGGTGAGGTCCAGTTTGCTCCAAGATGCACCAGAAAATTGCTCAAGGATAGATCTCTACAAAAATTGAATAGGGGGTTGTAGATCTAGGCTCTAATACCATGTTATAATTGATGATTCAACCCATAGATCCCATGAAACACCTGCAAGAAATTACCTATCATAATAGAGAAGATCTAAAAGCGAGATTGTGCTCAATAGCCTGAGAATTCTTATAGATGCAAATAACTTGGATTAATATTACAAATGAATGTGTAAGCTTGATAAAATAATTGCACAAGCAAACCCTACATGTGGATTTGACAAGATAGAGACAAGTGTTTTGATCTCATGCAATGATACAACTTGTCCTAACATTAGTCCAAACTAATAAAAGAGTCAAACTAAAGATTAAAAAGAAACGAGCCTAAGTTTAGCTTAATTGAATAAAGTAAAAATCCTTTAATAATTAATTGATGATTAATTAATTATTAGATAATGACTTATTTACTCTAACAATAACAACTTGCAAGTGAGAAATATGTGCAAAATGCAGATGAGAAGAGATGCATGTCAAAGGGGGAGTGATTTGCTTAAATGGTTCAATTGGTACAAGAGAACTAATGTTACTATTTACAACTGGTATCAGACCATAAATTCAAGGATAAGCATTTATTTTTTCCATCAATGACAAAGGGGGAGATTATTGGTATACGTTTTTCATTAATGTCAAAAAAGGGGATCAGAGGTGTGATGGAACTGATCCTATAAGAAGAGAGTATTGGCATTGATGTTAAAATATTGTCATTAATGTCTGAGAAGAGTTTGGATCTAGTTCTAGAAGAAGTGATGCCAATTCAAAAAGTTGCTTAGTGTGTTGCATTATTATCATGATGTTGTAGTAAATTATTTTGATATCTAAAAGAAAAATCAAAGACCATATTTTATATGGGTTTTCTAAGAGCTTCTCAAAAATGTGTGGTGTAGGTCCAAAGGATGCAAGATGTGATCATAATCAAATTAATTATTCTCTCTGGCTAAATTAGGGGTTTTTAGATAAACCCTGAGCATTTAAAGTCATGGTGCACAAACAGTTCTTCTATTTTGTCGTTGACTAGCTATAGCAAGTTGTCAGTCGCTTAAGTCATAACGTAAGCCTATTTACAATATGGGGAAGCCTCGACCCCTTTACCTAGTATTTTGGTTGGTGTTGTTTATGTATCCTTTTTGGAGATTGGATGGTGCACACTCACTAGTTTCATATTCGATGGCTATCGCTAAGGTTCCATGCACTACAAAAATTTCTTTCAAGTTGGCTTGTAGTTTAGTAATAAGCGATGGATTTTGATCAACAATTGTGATCAAGCCGAATTTGATAGGGTGACACCAGTGGTGGGACCCTATCTGTACCTTGTGGGGGAGTAGGGAATAGTGGAGATCAAAAAAAAATTTGATCGAATGGAGGAAAAATCCTTTGGTGGGTTCGATAGACGTGTGGTGGCATATCACTCGATTTCTTCACATTGCAGTTGTGAAGTGAAGTGATGGGATGGTTCTCACGATGATCGATGAATGTAGGATATAATTGCAAGGTGATGTCAAAGGTGATCAAGTAGCAGTAGCCCACTAGCTCGTTAGGATTTGTTGGGCTTGTGTCCTTTACCAATGATATAGTAGGGGATGGTGTAGATTGTTTGGTGATTGATCCAATGGTGATTGTTGAGTGCATTCACATTTCAAGAATGATATATGAAGTCATATGAGCTACAATGTGTAGACATGGAAAATATACAATCTGATCCAACACACTTGATCCTTATCACTAACAACATTTCTTCATAAATCACACTCTCATCTTATCATCATCTTTTATCTCTTAATTAGATAAATCATTATTTATTTAGTTAGGTCTTTCTCCTATGTTGATTAAATTAATCAATTTAATTTAATTAACCCTAAAATCCCCTTTTAATTAAATAATTCATTTTATTTGATTAAATTCCTAAAGTCTTCTCATTAAATTAAATAAATTAAACCTTATTTTATTTAATCTAACATTATCCCCTTTAGTTAAATAAATCAAAATCATTTATTTAATTAATCTTTCTTCTCAATTCTTGATTTAAATCAACTCATAAATTTGAGTCAAAATTTTCAAATCACCTAATCTCTCATTAAATTGATCAAATCTTGATTAATTTAATCTCAATCACTAAAATCCTCTAGAGAATACAACTTGCACAATAAATCAATTACTTTGATATATTTAATTGTCTATTTTCTCTCAACATGGAATAAAGGAGGAATATTCCATCAAATTTGAATTCAAAATCCAAGTGGATTTGTACATCCAGCAAGGCATTCACTCCTCTTACATGTCCTTGTGCATTGAGCCAAGTGGCATCTTTTTCATGTTTCTTTCCCTCTCACATGTAATTTCCCCAATTTCAAATTCCACCTAATTGCATTTATTGGCACTTTGGCCAAAATGTGCACAACCTTCAACCATTCACATCTTGACAAGTGGCACTTGGCCATTGGGTGTTGAATGATCCCACATTTCTCAAATCCTTTCTCTCTTCAATTTTGGAAATCTATAAATGAGAGGTTATTCCTCTCATTGATCATCCACAATCTCATGTAAAGTTACTCTCTTCACATTGAGAGCTAATTTTGTCCATTTCTCCTCAAGTATTCATCATTTTCATAATTTCATATTAGCTAGGTTATGCCAAAATCTCATCAAGGAGATTAAATAATCCACACATCATCAACATTGCAAAAAAGGAGTTGGGAAAGGGCCAATTTCAACACATCAATTGGCACCAATTCCCCCATGGGATCAAGAGTTTGCTTTGTTTAAATATATTAGATTTAGTTTCTTGCATTGTTCTTCATTTTCTTTCTATTTAAGTTTTGTAAATGGATTTCATGAGGAATCCTTGTTTTTATGTTGCATATTGATCTAATAATGTGTTTGTTTGTTTTATTTGTGTAGGTACAAAACTAGAGTTCACATTTTGGCAATAGAAGGAGGGCAAAGTCGAAAGAATTTCACTACGTTTTTTGAAAAAAATCATGTTTTTTATCATTTTCTTTGTGCAGACAGGAAACTGCACTGTTGACAGTCATGCGGCATTATATATTGCATCAATTTTAGATATGTTGTGCTATATTGCACCGCACTAATTCTAAACTACGCCGCACCTGCTTTCCCGCTTAAACATTTCAAAATTTTAAACTTTGCCGCGGACTTTCAAAGTTGCAAACTGCACTAAATGCCAAAATTCCACCGCATTTGCACTCTCTATTTTCTATAGAGTGCATCACTCAGTCGAGGTGTGGTGCTATATTGTATTGTTGATTTTCCAAACTATGCCGCATTTGCTAACTGCGTCATAGGCTGATAGTGAAAAATTTAAATTTGGTGTTTTTTTTAACATGTGTTGTTTTGTTTCTTACTTTTTGATTTCCTGACTTATTTATTGTCTCTGCATGTTCTGGTTTTGATTATTTTGTAGGTAAGAGCAAGGAAGGAAGAAAAATGGAAGGTTCCATTGGGAAATCAATCTCATCCTATACAAAGTTTTTTTGAACACTATAGTATTGTTTAACACTTTTAGAGAATTTTTAATATCCTTTAAAAGGAATTTTTTTTCTTTTGTGCCTTAGGAAACAATAATTTTTCTTTTTGGGCCTTAAAAAGAAAACACAATTTTCCTTTTCAAAGTTTGCAAACAAAAGGCATAAAAAGAACCTTAGAAACAATTTACTAGACTTGGTTGAGGTTTAAAAAATGAACAAAAAAACTTCATATTTGATTTGGTGATTCAAAAATAATTCATTTTGCTTTGTGGGTTTAAAATGAACAAGTGTTGCTTTGTTTTATAATTATTTATTCAAAATAATATCATCAAAAGGACATATGTGGTTCTCTCGCACCTCACGGGGATCTTGAGAATCAAAAGCTCTTCTGGTGATCTTTATTTGAGTAAAATAATTACCTCCACATTTCATTTTGGATTAAAATTGAACCAATCATGTGAGTGTGAACCTGGTATATTGCAAGTGTTCTCCCTTTGTTTTTCAACAAAGGTCAATTCAACTACGGGATATACTTGCTTGCTTTTTTTTATCGTAGTGGGCTTGCCTTTTGGGAAAAAGTAATCACCCAAGGGAGCAACCCAACCGGTAACACGCTAAAGCCAAGTGACTTCCACCCGAGATATAAGTGAGGATATTGGAACAAAGTCCAATATCACGAGGATTATTTCGACGAGAAGGGAAGCAATGGTATTTCTCCATACTAGATAGTCCCCCATGAATGGAATGCTTGCATTAAAACCCCTTATTTAGAAAAGGCCAAAATCCTATCTATTTATTGGTGCAAAAAGTCATGTCCTTTGAAGCCGCCCTACGTTATACATGTGGTTCTATTGTAGATATGTAAATTATGCCATGGGAGATTCATGGGTACTGATGCTTGGTTGACCCGAGAAGTGAGTGCACTATAATGGGGAGCCTGTGTGGTCAAGCATCTAATCATCTGCACTGAATATGTGTAGCTAGATTCTTCCGAGTTGGAACCCAACAAATATTGTCTTGTCAACCTAGGGATTGTACATGTTCTTGATATAAAAACACCTTGCTTGGATCTAAAACATTGAGAAACAAACATTCTAAAAAAATTTGAAATTTCAAACCCTTTGGAGGAAACAAATACCCTTGACAAATCCAAGTGTTCTTGCTTGCCCTAAGGATTCTATCCTTAGAGGTTTCTAAGTTCTTGGGTTTAATCATCATTTGTTTCCACTATAGTCAACCTAGGAAATTGTGCTCTTGAAACCTTGATTTTCTCATAATGGACCTTGTGGAATGAAAAGGAATTCAGACATATAAATTTAGTTTGAAATCATAATCAAGAAAGTGCTTTTGGTAAAAGGAAATCACTAAGCAAAGATAAGGACAATTGGACCTCACATGTTTTTTCTCAAATGATTTCCCATAAAATCAAAATCCAGAAACCAAAGTTCAAGAAACTTAGTCTAAAAGCTCATGAGGAGCATCTTGAAAGGCTTTTTGAAGTTAGAGAAATATTGGTATACAATTTCTACAAGAAAGCTTCAAAGAACAACCTAAGTTTGTATGAATTCTATTATCAACAAAATCCTAAGATTTTTGAAAGGTTTTCTTTTCTCACATAAGAAGTATGGCATGTTCTTCAATACCGAGGTCTTGTAAGAAAGAGTCATGTCTAGGTCAAGTCTAGGATCAAAATAATCACTCTCATCCACCCTCATCAAAATCAAATCTCATCTCACCAAAAAACTCTTGAGAACTTTGAAACATCATTCATGCTAAAATTAAAGACAAAATCAGCATCATCTTGTTTGACTTAACACACCTAGTCAAATTATCAATCCTCTTGAAAATTTTTACCTCTAGGATAATGCAACTTCCTAAGGTCTACTAGTTCATGATCACTTTGATTGGCTTAACACACTTAGCCAATTCATTCTCTTGTGACATTTTTCTCTAGGATAGTGCAACTTCCTAGGGTTTACAAGTTCACCATCATTCTATTTGACTCAACACACTTAGTCGAACTATCAAAATCAATACAAGCCCTAAAATTTTAGCATCACCCCTAAAAGTTCTTCAAAATTTTCACTCATTCACATCATCCATTTATTGCATCTCCATCATCATCCTTTGATCCTTGGACTCTCCTAGCTCTTCTCCTTTTTTGTCAATGCCATGCCTAAAATTAATCCTTCTCTATACATACACACGTTAATGGAAGAAGGGGCCCAATTCCCTTCTGACCTTAATGTAATCACTAATATGGAAAGGTCTCTTGAAAACATACCCCCAATGTCAATTCCAAACATCACCCAAAAAACTCCCCAAACCATATCGACAATCACATCAACCTCACCAATTGTTAACAAGGGAAGTGCCATGTTTCTTGAATTACAAAAGAATCGTCTTGTAAACAATAGAGAGGTAAATATCAACACCACACTGAATAAATCCATCCTAGTGAATCCATCACACCCGTATGTCCCACTCACTTTCCATAATCATTCAGATTCATCCTCATTCCATGCAACACCAATATATCTGCTAAACATACAAACTTCTATATCGCAAGGAGAAGGTGGTTTTTTTAGAACAACAGGAGTCACTGACCCATTCTCATCATCACTCTTCCAAGGGAGCATACCATCATTCCTTCCATTACTGCTTACATCTATATCACCTCTTGGGTTGGGTCTCCCCCCCTACCCATCTCTAGTTTCTCAAATCAAGGCAATATGAACATCACATGAAATCCTCTCCTTTTCCCAGTAGCATCACAACAACATGTGGAAAACATGGAAGCCACCACGATAAATACATCAACCGATCCCCAAATCCCTCAAAACATACCTTCTCAAGGACCAACCATCTCAACCACACCACCAATCCCACCAAAAGCCAAAGTAATGAATTCATTCATCACCATGATTCAGGAAGTCCAAAAGGCCACTCACCAAAGGGTACTTCAACAAAACCAACAAGTTGCACAATAGGCTGCTTAGCAAGCACAAGCACAACTAGTTGCACAAGTTGCACAAACCTAGCAAGCCACACAAGTCATCCAAGCAACCTAGCAAGCACAATCTTAAGCTCAAGACCAGTACCAGGCTCAACAAGCACAAGCAAAATACCACACACAGCTGCAAGAAATTCACCAATAAGCATACCAACAAGCCCTCCAAGATTTTCAAGTACAACATCAAGCTAAAAAAAAGCTTTATTGGTGCAACAACAGCCAGACCAACAAAAATATTTGTAGGCGCAATAACAACTAGACCAACAACAAGCTTTGTTGGTGCAACGAAAGCTAGACCAACAACAAGCTTAATGGGAACAACAACAACTGGACCAACAATAATCTTCATTGGAACAAAAGCAACAATATCAACAACAAGCATTTTTGACACAAATGCGGGCAACTCAATAGGATTTAAACACACAATAGAGCTTGTAGCAAACACCTACCAATACCCCTTTCATCAATCAAAAACTGTAAACACCTCAAAACACATTCATCCCGCCTCTTGATCTGCAAAATGATGTTGTAGCACAAATCAAACTTCTCTCGTAGCAAGTGTTGGACCTCCAATCAAGAAAAAAAAACAAAACACTTAGCAACTTGTTCCCCTATCCGTTTGCAAAAATCTTATAATGATACCATTCGCAAAGGGATTTGAGATCCCCAAATTTGATAAATATAATGGGACGGGAAACCCTGAAAATCACGTTAGGGAGTTTCAGGTGCATTGCATGGAAGTTGCATTTGATGAAACATATCTAATGCAAATTTTCCCTCAGTCTGACTGATCCTACCATGGAATGGTTTTCCCACCTACCCATAGCCATGAAAACATTATAGGAAATCATGGAAGAATTCCTTAAAAACTATGCATTGAACATGGGTGCAGATGTTAGTTTGGAAGAACTATCAATGCTTAAACAAAGAAAAGTTGAGCTATTTGCATCCTTCTTGCAAAGATGATGATCTAAGGCCAATCAGAGCAAGTGGACCATGCCAGAAGAACAAAAAAATTTCACAATCATATCCAATCTAGACAAAAATTTGTCCTTCTACCTAAAAATGTAATGCATCACAACGTATGATCAATTGATCCCAAAGGTGCTCAATATTGAAAGAGACCTTATTGCATGAAGAAGTGCTTCAATATATCCTCCACAATAGGATAACTACCCATCCACCAATTATAATGATAAACCTTGAACATGGTCAAGGAATAAAAATATCACAAACAATGGGGTGGTCGATGCTAAGGTGGTCATCAGTGCTCCTAAAAGGAACATCTAGACCTGTCACTAGCCTCAGAATCACAATTACAATAATGTGCAAACTAATATGGGGGAGCAACCACAACCACTTCCTACCAACCAAATCAATAACTTGGGCAATCAAGGAGGACCACCTCCTCGAAACAAGTATCCTCCCAAGTGGAACTTCACGTTCCTTGGAGAATCAATTGAATCCATAATGAAGAAGTTGGTTAACGAAAACCTTATCAAAATCTCCAACTCTAAGAAATATGCAAAACCAATGACAAGACCACCATGGTACAATGAAACTCTGTGATTTTCACAAAATCAAGGGACACACAACCGCAAATTGCATGAGGTTAAAAAATATCATCGAGGACCTCATTGAGGACAAGATCATAAGCGTTGAACAAACAGCTAGAAATCAAGACCTTGAAATATACACGAATCCGATGCTGAATCATAATCAAGTAAAGAACCAAGGGAACAACAAAGGGAATAGAAAGTATGCTAGTGCAAACCTTGTATATGAAGACATTGTTTCATGCGTAGATGAGATGGTCATGGTCATTAACATCAAAAGAGCCAATGTCGATTGTGAAGTCACTACATTTGGCGAAAAGTTTACTATTGTAGGGGCATCACAACCATCTAAGACCCCCATTTTAAATCCAAAATTTGTTCCCTATGATTATAGTGTCATTGACCAGCTAAAAAGAACCCCCACCCAAATATCCATCATGGAATTATTGAAATTTTTCGCTGCCCATAGGAAAATCCTTGATGAAGCATTATCTATGTCAACCATCTCTGCTGCCCTTGATATGGAACAGTTCCAAGCTATGGTTGGTATAATCGTTACCCCAAACCTCCTCACCTTCTTCGACCAAGATTTCCCCAAGCAACCATCTCACAATCGAGCATTTCACCTTCAAGTGTTGGTTCACAAGAAGAAAGTCAAAAGCATCTTGGTGGATGGACACGTAGGCCTCAACATTTGCTCCCTCAAGCTCATAAATAACTTGGGATTCTCAGAGGACTCCATCGACAAGAAAAAAGGCATCACCATAAGAGCATATGATGATCAAGAAAGAGTGTCTTAGGGAACTATCAGAATCCCAATTCAAGTGGGACCAACAACTATGGAAACCACTTGTCAAGTGCTTTATCTTGACCTACCATACAATATCCTCCTAGGATTCCCATGGATCCATGGAATGAAGGTGGTTGCCTCAACATTCCATCAATGCATCAAATTCCTATACCAAAATGAGGAGGTCACAATACATGGTGATTTGGAACCATTTTCCTATACCAAAAAATGATGAAGGCCCATCCACTTCAGACATAGACCCATCTAACCTTGCCTCCACTTCTACAATAGAGACACCCTCCATCCCTGATATATCCGACATCAAGCTCATGATCCAGGACAATGGGTGTAGAGATTATAGAATGAAGAAGAATGTGTTTGTTGTAGGAGAGTTACCACAATCTCCTAGGTCGCATGGGCAACCTCTGTCAGCCAAAACACTTATCCACATTTTTATGTAAGACCCTTCTAGATTTCATCATTGGGGGGACCTAAGTCAAGAAAATGTAGATGAGTAAGGCATTTCAAGAACACTATACCATGATGAAAGACCCACACCCACTCTCCCCATGGATGAAGCTAGTAGAGATTGCAAATAATGCTTGGTATGGGCTACAACATTAATGAAAGCCTGAGAAGAAATAGTGATGGAAAACTAGAGCCCATCATTGTAGAAAGAAGAATGAGAAGTCTTGGCCTCAGATGTACCCCTCCGAGTATAACCATACATGGTAGAGGTACCCCTAGTAGGGAAATCAATTCTCCTCCTCAATTATTGATAGCTACCCTTCAACTACCCATATCCATAGGTTTGTCCCTAGATGATTTCACTTTTTATATAATTGATGTATGCACTAGTAGTGATGATGAGCATACCATAACTGGCCTTCCCTTGATTTTTGAGGATTCCTCCTTACTGATGATTAGAAACTCACCCATTGAGTCAAACCGCCAAACTTACAAAACAAACCTAGCTTCCCATAACTCATCGACTATGACCAATGAGGACCACCGATTCTAGACACATTCAAAAATGATGAGGCACTCTCAGAATTCATGGAACTAAGGGATATAATTCCATGTAGATACCACAAGTTTGGTTTTGACATCACACTAGACACCCACGCCTATTATGAGGAGACGATTGAGTCCTTCTATTGAAAAATAAAAAGAACAAGAATAAGCTCAGGGTCATTGAGTGAAAACCACACTGTGACACTCTCTAACCAAATAATAGAAAAAATAAAGGACACACCTAATGGTGAAAACCTCTTTGAGGCAACAGAGGATGAAGGATTCAATCTCCCCCTACTCCACTTCATCAGGAGAAATCAACAGTCCTAGCAAAAGAGTGTAATCTTGTCAATCTAGGAACAGAGGCAACACCAGAAATCACCTTCTATGCCAAATCACTCCTAACAGAAAAACAAGAACTATTGGTGGCATTTATAAAGGAAATAAAGGTGAAATTTCCACGGACCTATGCTAACATGTCGGGTCTGGATTCGGAAGTTGTGGTTTATCACTTAGCTATTTACCCTGGAGCAAAGCCAGTAAGACAAAAACTAGGAAAAATGCACCCTCGGATAGACTTTCTAGACAAGGTGGAATTATAGAAACTCCTGGATGTTAGCTTCATATGCCCAATTGATATCCAGAATGGGTATCTAATCTGGTACCAATCTCAAAACCAAATGGGGGCATCCATATTTTCACTAACTTTAGAGACCTCAACAAAGCATGTCCCAAGGATTATTTTCCACTACCTAACATTGATATGATAGTGGACATAACGACTAGACATGAGATGCTATCGCTGATGGATGGCTTCTCAGGATATAACCAGATAATGATCGCAAAAGAGGACCAGAATAAGATGACATTTACATGTCCATGGGGCACCTACTTTTGGAACATGATGCCATTTGGGATAAAAAATGCAAGGGCTACATATCAAAGGGCCATGACACTAATCTTTTATGACATGATACACAAAACTATCAAAAATTACATGGATGATATACAGGCCAAATCAAAGAAGAGATAAAATCACATAGCAACCCTAAGTTCCATTTTCGACAGACTAGAGAAGTACAAGGTCAACTTCAACCCAAAGAAATGTATCTTTGTGGTACAATCAGGCAAACTTTTGGGATACATAATATCAATGAGGGGAATAGAGGTGTATCCCACCAAGGTCAAAATAATCCTTGACATGGAGGCACCAAGGACACTAAAACAACTCAGAGGCCTAGAAGGAAGACTCCAATCAATCTGAAGGTTCATAGCAGAACTAGAAGATAAGCAGATTGCATATTCACATCTACTCCACAAGGGAGTAGCATACAAGTGGGACGACAAGTGCAATCAGGCATTTGATAAAATCAAAGAATATCTACTCATGCCACCAGTGTTAATGGCATCCACGATAGGAAAACCACTGATTTTATAAATCTCAACAAAAATAGTAGCCCTTGGTGGCTCTTTTAAGTCAGCATGATTAAAAGGGGATAGAGAGGGCCATCTATTATATTAATAGTAAAATGGTAGGGCATGAGCTCAACTACACACCAATAGAAAAATCTTGTCTGGAAGTCGTGTTTGCAGCCCAAAAGTTCAGAGACTACATGCTAGCTCATCAAATCAAAATCATCACCAAGATCGATCCCTTAAAGTATCTACTGTCAAATGTAATGCTCACAAGAAGGATGGCTAAGTGGGTCATGATACTATAATAATATGACATTGAATATGTGGAGTAAAAAGAAATCAAAGGACAAGTCATTACAGACCAACTGCCAGAGGCTTCAATATTTTCAGAGAATCCACTCATATCAGAATTTATAGATGAATCCATCTTTAATCTCAGCATATTCGATTACTGGAAAATCTACTTCGATGGCTAATACATGCAACATGAATCAGGATCTAGTTTTTTCTTCATCACCCCATAGGGGTATTATATACCTAGATCATACAAATTGAAATTCCTTGTACCAACAACATAGCAGAGTACGAGGCTTTAACCATAGGTCTCAAAATTATGACACAATGGTGGATCATGGCACTAAAGCTTTATGGAAATTCACAGCTTATTATCAACCAAGTCAATGGTGAGTACCAAACTAAGGATGAAAAGCTTACACCATATAAGAAGTTAGTAGAAATCTTCAAAGAATCATTCATTGATATCACCTTTGAGCATATACCAAGGGCTAACAATAGAGTAATTGATGCCATGGCGATAATTGGATCCTTATTGAATATCCCTCGCAATGTCTCAAAACATGAATTCTTGGTAGAGCAGCTTCTCATACCCACATTTGAGGTACCAGAGTCAGAATATGTGTGTGAACTCATTGGTCTTGGTGATCCCTAGTATCATGACATCTATACCTACCTCAGAATACAATCCTCCTAGCTGACATTACTCCATACCTTAAACGAGCCTTTGTCAAAAGGTCCTTATGTTTTGTCATACTAGGAGAAACCATCTTTCATAGGAGCATTCATGGAACCCTATTACATTGCTTAAATCCTGAGGAAGCCCTAACTTCTCTGATTGAGGTACATAATGGCACCTATGGTTCACACTTGAGCGGTATGACCTTGGCCAAGAAATTAAGAAGTACTGGGTACTACTAGCCAACAATGGAAAGAGAGCACATCAATTTGTTAGAAAGTGTTTACAACTCTGATAGCATGGAGACCTTATCCATGCACCAACTCAGGAACTCCATCCTATTATTACACCATGGCCCTTTTCACAATGGGGGCTCGATCTCATAGGAAAAATCATAACCACCTCATCCAATGGCCATAAATTCATCATTACCACCACGAAGTATTTCACAAAGTGGGTCAAGGCAATTCCCATGACCTACATAATAGGAAGAAATTAGATTTCCAAGTTCATCCTAAACTACCTCATTTGTCGATATGGTGTCCCCCAATCCATTATCTTTGATAATGGGAAACCTTTCAATAATCAGGATGTCGATGACTTATGCGATAAATTCAAAATTCAACATCGCTTTTCCACTCCATACTACCCCCGAGGCATTGGCCAAGAAGAAGCTACCAATAAAATCATTCTCAAAATCCTCAAGAAAAAAATCAATGACTCTAGTCATGACTGGCATCTATAGCTAAATCCCACCTTATGGGCCAACTGCACCAGCATCCGCACACCAATAGGCACTACCGCATTCTCCCTAGTCTATGGATCAAAGGCCATCCTCCCAATCGAGATCAAGCTCTCATCACTGAGAATATCTTTGCAAAACCTCATAACAAATGAGGAATACTGAATTTCAAGGTTGCATGAGTACGAGTTATTAGATGAATGGTGCATAAATATAAATATCCTCAACAATCTACGAGTCTATCAGAATCACCTGAAACATATCTATAACAATAAGATCAAGAGTTGAACCTTCCAATTCTGCGAACTTGTGCTGAAAGAGAACCAAAAGAATGTGTCGAATCGAGAGAGAAAAGGAAAATTTGAGCCCAACTGGTTGGGACCTTTCATCATCACAACTAGTTATAAATCAGGAGCCTATCAACTATCAACACCAGAAGGTGAGCCTCTGTAGGAGCCTTTGAATAGCTCCCATCTCAAAAAAAATTATGCCTAAAAACCTTCAACATACAAAACCAAAAATCCAAAAAAATCAGAAAAATATCTTGAAAAAATGGTTACCTTGATGAAAACCTAGAAAACAGGCATTTGGGTAACAACAAAAAAATACAAAAATACAAAAATCCAAAAAATTAGAAAAAAGGATTGAAAACAATAAAGAAAAAAATCGTCCTCTAGTGAAAACCACTTTGGTGGCGCTTGGGGCAAGTACCTTGCTAAAAACCTGGCAAACAGGTGCCAAGCATAAATAACAAACACTCTATCCACTCATTCATTCCATTCCATCACATTTCATTAATCTTTCATCCATCCATCCATTCACATCCATACCGTATCCTGATCTTGTGCTTGTATCATATTCCACCATAGTACTACTTGGCATATTCCTAAGGTTAGTTATTCCTACCTCTATCGAAGTAGTCTATCGCATCACACTAGGGGCATGTTCATGTAATAGTATTTGATCGGATTTGTTTATATTTTTGTGGTCTTCCCAAAGCATCAAAAATCCAAAATATTTAGAAAATTAATTCAAAAAAATAAAAAATAATCAAAAAATCCAAAAATCCAAAACATCAGAAAACCTCAAAAAAGTCTTCAAAAAGTTCATCATAGAGTCCTATCAATCTTTCACCTTGTCAAACTACATCTTATTTGAGCTTGAGAGTAGGCAAGGTTGATCTTTGATCATCCCCTGAGACACCCTAGGTCAGTCCTTTAGGTGTTCGTCGCAATAAAATGACAATCTATTTGCCCATCCATCTTATCATTGAGTCAAGTCTATTGTTAGTTAAATTATGTGGTCTCTGCATGTATAATGTAGGCAAGGATAATCTATGGATCAGATCATAAGACCCCTAGGATAGGTCTTTAGGTTAGTCTCTTCATCGTAAATCTGAAAAATCCGAAAAATATTGAAATTTTAAAAAAAAATTACCAAAAACAACCTCAAAATATTTGAAAAATCCAAAAAGGGTGCTTTCATCTCATCTCGCTTTCACCTGCGATTATCATCACTTATAATAAAATCAATTGTCACCTTCATCCTTTGCTGAGTCAGTCGGAATCAAGTACAACAGGTTCCAAAGTGAACACCTAATCGTCGGAATCTTTAGTCTAAGTCAGTAAGCATGCAAGATAATCAACTCGAAGTATCAATAGATTATCATCCAATTAGTCTCACCAAAATCCTGGTCACAACATGTCCTAGGATGAATCCTTCCCAAGATGGACATAAGCATTAGGTATCTCATAGTAGTCTAGTCTTGGCTAGCAGTATGAAGAACATTAGCCTGTTGGTTTACTTTATTTGGTCTTTTTGGCTTATCTTATTTTGTGCTCATTCTAAGGACCTCTCGATGATGCCTAAACAAAAAAGGTTTAGAGAGAAAGGAATGGGGCAACGATCACTGTCTCTTTTATCTACTATTTTTGTGGGATACACTTGTAAAATAACTTAGTCATGCGTCTTTTGTTTGGTTTTTCGAAAGGATGTTTTAGATATCTTGTTGACCACATAGGAAAGCTTTATTTTCTATGTTTTGGCCCGAGATGTTTAGAATGTCTGAACTACATCCTGAATGAAGTTTTGTATGTTAAGTGTGAATAGGAATACTCCTATCTGATTTTCAAGTCAAATTCCATCACACTAGGTACAACGCCATCCTGGTTCTTTACACCTTGATGCATCGTACCTATATGTGTTATCAAACATAATGTAATTATCCCTTTGAAAATCCCGACTCTTGGTAAGGAAAACACTGTCATTCTAAGTGACTCATTGACTCTAAGTTATTATATCTTCTCTCCACACTAACATGGTATCATGACAATTAATTAGAACATCGCCAATGCACACACCATGCATCCATATGATCATTAGCATAAGTGTATATCATATTATATAGATCATACTACATTATCATCATCCTAAGTTATGAGTAATATTGATTTTTTTTCTAAGCATCTTAAAAAATCATCGCATTACATTCATTTCACATCATACATGAATCATTAAAGACATAATAAAAATCATTCGGATGCATCATCATCATTAATCATTTGCATATCATTTATCAATTGCATTTAATTTATCATTTTCATATCAATAAATCATCATTAGCATATCATTTACCATGTAACCATCAAAATGCATAGAAAAGGTACAAAAGGAAGTACATCTAGCATACATTATATTGCATGAGCATAAAAATAGAAGCATCTCATAGAACATGGGAAATTAAAATGCATCTACATATCATATATTGAAAGACATATCATAACGGCAAACCATCTCATATATCATCCAAAATATGCTGCCATGATACCAAAAAAATTTGATCAAGTGTACAATCAAAGTACAGGATACAATAGGGGCAATAATGGAGCCCAGGAATAAAAAATGGATACTTTATGTAATCAAGGGCTAGCCTTGCTAGTTGTTGCCCTCTCCCACATGTCTCTCACTATGATCCTCTAGGGGCCTCATCCCTGTCTACTAAGAGAAGTTTGGCACCCATCTTGTTGCTAGCATTTCCTATCTATAATGTTGTTGATAGTAATCGACCTCTCTGACTACCTCTAGGTAAGCCCATAGGGAAACTGATCAGCCCTAGGATGATGAAGTTATACTCTCCATCTGCCTCCATCGACCAGCCTCCTGATCCCTCTTGGATCAAGCCTGGTCCCTCTCAACAGTAATAGTCAAAACTTGTTGCCGAGCCTAATCCCTCTCCATAGTCAATACCTAAATCTGACCTTGAAACTGTTGGATCAGTACATCTTTGTGGTCTAGTTGTACTAGTGGCTACTATAGTGGGACTACTTTGTCCCCATCTCTAGGTTGGTCAACCTGTGCCTCTACCCATGGAGGTGGTTGCTATGTAGGATATCTAGGAGGTGTCTAATGAGGAGGTGGTCCATCTCCTCCTATGTCTCCATCCCCATCTCTATCACCTTTACCCCTGTCCTCTGCCTCTGTCAACTGATCTTCTTTTGGGCCTCTATCATGGGAGTACTGCATTGAGAACTGTCAATCTCAGGGGAGGCCTAAACCATGCTCTGTACGTCGAGGTCACCCCTGTATCTGATGTCCCTTGATCATATGGCCATGATTGGGCCACTAGCTATCTAAATGAGGATAGTGCCTTAGTTGTCGTGATGGGTTGGCCCCATGTCGTCTCTCTTTTAGTACAGGCAAAGATCACCACATATCAATCATCTTGTTTGTCTTGCATCTCTCCAAACTGATGGTCCACCCTGTCTTAGAGATATCGCTCTATCATAGTATGCTCTCGACACTACATCCATTTGTCTTATCAAGCAAAGAAAAACTACACTGCATCATCTTACCATGGGCCTATTCCCATCCAAGGCCTCTAGACAAACTCTCTCATCTCATCAAAAACTCATCTCCAGCATGCAAGGCCACCTGTGTCAATATGAGTACAGTGGATCTTTGTCTCACCATAGCATAGAACAATGAGGTCATCAATATCAAGGATAACTGGTGCGACATATGGATGAAGCACTAGAATCTGCTCCTAGGCCTAGATGTGTAACAAAGTAACTCCATCCCTAAAGGACCCGCTATCCAAATACGCAAACTCATGAATATCTCTGTATAGGGAAGCTAGCAATATCGGTCCCTATGCAAAGCACTCCCTATAGATGACCATCCGCTCCCATGCCAATCCCCAACCTAGACTGAAGTATCGGCCCCGTTGATCAGGTGCCACAAGACCGAAAATGATACCTGCAACAATCAACCTATAGGTTGCCACTCTACCACAGTATCTCTCCAAGTCAATATATCCATCATAGAAATGAATCTTATCTAGGCCCATCACATCATAGCAAGCGTCCCTACCGGCATCTAGATCGTAAATAACTCTGTCTCTGTGGATAGGCAGTCGGAGGATGCACCAGACATCCTCAAGAGTGATGGTGGTCTCACTAGTGGGAAGATGGGAGGAATAAGTATCGTTGTGCCACCACTTGGCCAAGGTGGCCATCATACCTAAGTGCACCCGAATAGGAGGGACATATGCAACATACCAAAGGCCAAGAATACCAAGCTACTCCTGAAGGAAAACATGCATACCCTGCAATCTGTAGAGCATCAGCCATTTGTGCTCCCTCGAGTGAGGTACATAGAACTGATCTTGCACAAGGGAACCCATCACGTCAAGGTCTCGTAAAAAATCTACCTCTCATGTTGAATTTTTGCATTTAAAACAAAAAATGCAGCGTTGTTTTCAAATGTGGCCCAGTTTGAAAATTTCCAAACTGCGTTGCCACAATAAAGTTTACCAAATTCTTAAGTTCAAAGTGTGTCGCATGGTCGAATTTTCATATGCGGCCGACTTTGTAACGAAACCCTAAGTTTCAAACTGCGTTGTGTGATGTTATTCTCATAAGCGACGTAGCTTGACCATCAAAACCTAATTTCCTAATTGAGTCACGAGACACTATTCTAATATGTGGTCCAATTTAGGACCGTGAGGTAGTGACAGATAATTTGCAGTGGCACTATATAGCACCGCTCAACCTAAAACTAACTTGAACCCTATTTAATGCACGCACAAAGAAAAAATTGAAATTCAGGATGGGGGTACATACCATGGGTCCTATGTCATTTGGCTATTGGTGCACTCGTACTCTCTAACACATGTTTGGGAAGTTATCATTGCACCATTTTGACAGGAACTCAGAGCTCAAAATGCAAAAAATCCTAAAAGCTAAGTGTGCAAATGTATTGAAAGTGACCCCTCAAGGTTTACTTAAGCTTGCAAATTAAGGTTTTTTGACTTAATTTGTCCATCTAACTAGGGTTTTGGTCCCTCAATCCCATTTTTATCCAATCGAGGGCCATTTTGCATCTTTTTTGGCATTTTAAAACGTTTTTTGGTATTCTAGGGCATTTTGAACCTGTCGGGCACCATGTACTCATGTTTTTGTGAGATCATCCAAAAAAACAATATATATTTGTCTGATCTCTCGAGGGGGTAATATTCTATCATAATCCTTTCACTGGGGCAATAGTGGCGCATTCAAAAAATGCTAAAAATTTTGAACTTTGATCACAACAGTTTATTCTTTGAATCAATACAAGTACATTGCTTCAAAGAGGGGCAAAATGTAGACATGGAAAATATACAATCTGATCCAACACACTTGATCCTGATTACTAACAACATTTCTTTCAAAATCACACTCTCAGCTTATCATCATCTTCTGTCTCTTAATTAGATAAATAATTATTTATTTAGTTAGGTCTTTATCCTATGTTGATTAAATTAATCAATTTAATTTAATTAACCCTAAAATCCCCTTTTAATTAAATAATTCATTTTATTTGATTAAATCCCTAAATTCTTCTCATTAAATTAAATTAAATAAATTAAACCTTATTTGATTTAATCTAACATTATCCCCTTTAGTTAAATAAATCAAAAACATTTATTTAATTAATCTTTCTTCTCAATTCTTGATTCAAATCAACTCATAAATTTGAGTAAAAATTGTCAAATCATCTAATATCTCATTAAATTGATCAAATCTTGATTAATTTAATCTCAATCACTAAAATCCTCTAGAGAATTCAAATTGCACAATAAATCAATTAATTTGATACATTTAATTGCCTATTTTCTCTCAACATGTAATAAAGGAGGAATATTCCGTCAAATTTGAATTCAAAATCCATGTGGATTTGTACATCCAACAAGGCATTCACTCCTCTTATGTTTCCTTGTGCATTGACCCAAGTGGCACTTATTTCATGTCTCTTTCCCTCTCACATGTCATTTCCCCAATTTCAAATTCTGCCTAATTGCATTTATTGGCACTTTGGCCAAAATGTGCACAACCTTCAACCATTCACATCTTGACAAGTGGCACTTGGCCATTGGGTGTTGAATGAACCCACATTCTCAAATCCTTTCTATCTTCCATTTTGGAAATCTATAAATGAGAGGTTCTTCCTCTCAGTGATCATCCACAATCTCATGTAAAGTTACTCTCTTCACATTGAGAGCTAATTTTGTCCATTTCTCCTCAAGTATTCATCATTTTCATAATTTCATAGCTATGTTATGCCAAAATCTCATCAAGGAGATTCAATCATCCACACATCATAAACATTTCAACAAAGGAGTTGGGAAAGGACCAATTTCCACACATCAAGTGGCACCAATTCCCCCATGAGATCAAGACTTTTCTTTGTTTAAATAGATTTGATCTAGTTTCTTGCATTGTTCTTCATTTTCTATCTATTTAAGCTTTGTAAATGGATTTCATGGGGAATCCTTGTTTTTATGTTGCATATTGATCTAATAATGTGTTTGTTTGTTTTATTTGTGTAGGTATAAAACTAGGGTTAATACAACGATACCAAATGAATGAAGATCAATGGTTCAGATGTGAAGGGTGAATGATCTAATGGTCATTGCCAAGGTTACTCGCATCACATGATTGAATATTAGTGACTCAAGGGCTAGAGAGATATCTGATGGATAAGATCGATGACAGAGATTTAAAGACCATTTATTTGATGGTCATGTTTTAAACATGGATGATTGAAATGGAGTCATAAGATTGTGGCATGAAGATAGTTGATCAACGACGTGGTTTTAAATATGAAGATATCAAATGGCTAAGTCTATGTAAACAAGGGGGTAAGTGCATGAAGATGGGTAGCAATTTTGTGACCACTTTTTTAAAAAAAATGAACTCATAATGCAAGTGTGTTATAACACACTTGCGTTATGGCTTAGTGTGTCGAGCCTGAGGCTCATCCACCACAATCCCATAACACAAGAATTTTATAACACGCAAGTGCATTATAATGCACTCGCATTATTGAATGTTTAAAGAAAAAAAAAAGAATCAAATTTCATTTTCATTTGTGATTGGTTTTTTTTGTTGCCCACGGCCAAAAACCTCAAAATTTCGCACTTGCATTCTAGGAGGTTCTTTTTGTGAAAAAATATTCATCAACAGTTGTTGATTCATTGTCAGGATGTCACCATGTCAATGACGAGGTGAAAGAGGTAAGGATTGTTTTTTTTTTTAATTTGCTAGTTTTAGGTTGTATTTGATATTTATTTTTTGAAAATTTAGGAGATGTTAATCAACCTAAAAATGCTCCTCAAAATCAACAGTAAGAACAAAATCCTCAACCACAATAACAACCTCCTCCACCAACCCCTCAATATCCTCTTGGCACTCAACAAAATTTAACGGGTGAAATTAAGAACAATAGAAAAAAAATTAAGGATTTAATTGGGAGGTTGAACAATCCAAATAATTCAACTACAGAAAGAATGACCTTGGCAACTTCACTGCAAATATGTTAAAAAATGTAGATTAAATCAACAAACAATTATCTAGTTGGAAAGATAGGAGGCATGTGGCTGGGGATTTTTATCAAGATAAATTATAATATAAAGATGTAAGAGATTTAAAAATTACAAAATTAGATTTGTGTGCATTATTAACTAACCCACGGTCAAATGGAAATCTCTCCCTCAATGCGAAGAGGTTTCCTATTGATTGGTGCAACCACCAAGAGATTACAAACTATTTTTTGGATAGGTGGTACATGGTTTTTGATGACGCACCATGCAAAAATTGTGAAGTCCCGTAGTATTTCCTCAGGAAACTATACACTGAGTTCATCTTGAACAAAATCCCAAATTATTTTGATATGAGGGAGTTCTAGGGGAGAGGTGGGGGGTTGGCACAAGATAGACCCAGTGCGCAGCTAGATCCTAGATGGCAAGTGAGACAACCTCTCGCTAGGCCACCTCCTAAGAAAATTTTCATTCCTTCCATCATGAAGGAGAGTGCCGTAGTAGAGACTCTACAGGCCATCAACTCTTTGATGCAGAGTTTCATCCAACATGTTTTCCCTCTTGTACAATGCCATCCAGTGGATTTTTCAACAGGTGGTCTTTGATCCCATGTGCCACAATCCTATGGGGTGACATGTTCATTTGACCCCATTGACACTCAGGAGGCTGTTGTGCAAGATCCGTCTGTAGTTATGGAGATGGAGAGGGCGGCTAAAATTTTGCATGATGTGTATGGTATTGATAGTCAGGTAAAAGTTAGCATGTTAATTGAATTGAATTTATTAAATTTTGATTTTGAAATGCAAGATTAACTAATTTAGTTTTATGATTTTAATAAACTTATAGGGTCACAGTGTTGATACTAGATACACTGGACCTACACCTACTTATTTTTGTAGTACACCTATCAGTGGGGTATGTAACTAGTAAACAATTATAAATTTATTACATGTTAATAACATTGTTTTACAAATGGTATTTTAATATGTGATTTTGGATGTTGAATAGGCTAATATTGGAGGTTTCGAGGGAACACCTCCTGGTGCCAATGGATTTAGTCAAACCTTCACGCAGGTAATAGAACAAAGATTTTAACTAATGACTTTTACTTAATAGATTTGTGTAGTCTATATTCATATCATTTCTTATGTTGCATTACACATCATTCAAACTCAAAGCATTACTTTGCATCCCATAACTAATAACTAGATGTTGATAGATGACAGAATTTCAACTACAATATAGTTGTTTAGAAAGTCAACATAATTAGTGATGCAATTACTTCACATAGCATAAGTAATAAGTCTAGGAGCAGCTTCCAATTGCATTTTCTTTTCATGGCATTCTATTAGACCAAATTTTACCGAGGCATCTTTTCAAATAGTTCACTACCTTGTCTATGCTCCAAACTAGGCACCCATTATGGCCTGCTCTCATAGATCTGAAACTCACTTGCAACTCTTTTGGAGCAACTATGCCAAATCTGGCTTTTAATGCTGAATTAGGCCAAAATTAGGCCTCTTTTTGAAAGAGACACATCTCCAAACACACAACAAACACTTGAAACCTCCACAGTCAAAAGATAGCCAAGAAAACCTCATATTATTCAACTTTTAGGTCTCCTCTCACTCATTTACGCCCTTTTTCATAAAACCCTCACTTTCCTTGCAATCAATTAGGGTTTATTGAAACTCTTATGCCTTGACCTCTCAAAATCTTATAATCACTTCAATCAAGCTTATTTATTCTTGTACATGCTCATTCCATCCTCAAATAGTGTTTCCCCAAAGATCTACATACACTTCACAAAATCACTCTTTTTCACTAGTTTTCACTCTCTTTCACCTAGAGTTTCTCACTTATTCACTTCTCTGACCACTTAAAACCTCTCGTATCTTCTAAAAACTATCCAATTCACTTTCTCTCATATTTTTTAGGGGATTTCATCCACTTCTAAACCCCTATCCTCTTTTCACTCACTCTAGCCTTATTTAAAAGGCACCAAAATTGGTTTTTCACTAGAGCAACAAGGAGAACTCACACAAAAACTTCACCAAACCAATTACTTACCTTCTACACCTACTACTACTTCAGACCAGTCTATTCTTCCATGAAACAATTGCTACATAAAGGTGGAATGGACGTTTTAGTTCATTTGGGCAATCAAACCCTTAGCCCTTGTTTTCTGACCGCTTAGAGAAATTAGGCCACCAAAAGCTTGAAACTCAATATCAAACACTCAAATTAGTTTTAAATTGATTCAAACACATAAATCCTTAAATTCACACAAATTAAAGATGCACAAAACTGTACACTAGTAGATGATGGAGGGAAACATAGAAAATAGCAGTATAATAGTGATATTTTATTAGTTTTCTCCTTCAAAATTCTTCAACAACAGCTAACAATGATGAATCACAAATTTTAAACACTTTTCCAATAATTTCAACTTCCTAAGCACCTAATATTGCCTCTAAAACTACCTTGACTCTTCATATTTCTCCACTTGGCACCTTTTTGCAATTTTGCAACATTGATTGACAACTTTTGTTAATATTTTGTAACTTTACAATTTATGCCTAAAATGACTACCAAAGACCATTAAAATTTTTAAAATGGATATTAAGCCTTATTACATCATGAAAATACCTATACAACCTCAAAATCCTAAATTTTCCTTATGGAGGCATGCTCTTGTAAAGGTGCACCTGCACCACTTTTTCAAATAGCTCACCGCCTTTTCTATGCTACCACATTCTCCATACATGTCTACCAAATAATTTTATCAAACAATTCACTTCCTCACTGCTATGGATAAAATCTTAAAAAAGGTTCTTTCCAACAAACTATGGATGCTTGGAAAAAATATATCAAAGGATAATAGTAAGCAATAGCATAGACAAGGCAGTTAGTAGGTTGAAAAAATGCCTTGAAGAAATGTGGTCTCATTGTGATGGAATTCCATTCCATCACCATGAGACCACATTTCTTTGAGGCATTTTTTCAAATAGCTCACCACCTTTTCTATGATACCACACTTTCCATACATGTGTACCAAAGCATTTTATAAAACTACTCACTTCCTTGTTGCTATGGCTAAAAGCCTGAAATAGGTGTTGTCTAACAAACTATGGATGCTTAGAAAAATATCTATCAAAGCATAATAGTAAGAAATCATACCATAGAGAAGGAAATGAACTGTCTAAACAAATTCCTGAAATAAATGCGGTCTTATGGTGATGGAATGCCATGACTTTCATTTGTTTGTAATGGCATTCCATCACCACAAGACCCCATTTCTTTGAGGTATTTTTTCAAACAATTCACTGCCTTCTCTATACCACCACAATTATTGTACATGTCTATGAAAGCATTTTATCAAACGGCTCACTGGCTTGCTGCTATGGGTAAAAGCCTAAAAACACATATTGTTTAACAAGATATGGATAAGGCAAATAGTAAGCATGATAGTAAGAAATATATAGTTTAATAAGTACTCAAAATTTTATATATTA
Source organism: Sequoiadendron giganteum (assembly GCA_007115665.2). Lineage (NCBI taxonomy): Eukaryota > Viridiplantae > Streptophyta > Pinopsida > Cupressales > Cupressaceae > Sequoiadendron > Sequoiadendron giganteum. Next base: position 123,578,161 of record CM021102.1, read on the forward strand.
TCTCATACTTTATAAGTCATGGCGTGGATCGCTATTGTAGTTTTTGTGATTGAATAATTTGTTGTTTTATTTTTAGTTGTTACAAGTAGAGACACCTCTGAATGTGATGAGGGCAATGAAGATCGATGTTTCATCTTCTATAGAATCCTCAATGGCTATAACAAGGGAGGTATGAGGCAAATTACTAAATTTCAATTTACATTCGTTGTTATAGATGTTAGTTCTAGTGAAAAAACAAACCATTATTGATTCCTAGTTTAATTTCTATTTGGATGGTTTATATAGAGCTTCAAAACACCTCAACCTAGGTGTACGAATATTTCCCTTGAGGAGAATGATCATTAGATGGTGGTAAGTGATTATTTTGTTAAATTTATAATCTTTTATAATGTAATTTCTATATATTAATGTCTTTACTTCTTATTGTAGCAGATAAAACTTCATGAAGAACTAAACACTAGGAGGAGCACCAGGAGCACTCCTCGACAGCAGCATAAATGAGTGACAGACATAGCGCCATCCGATTGACAAGAAAAGGGCAAGACTTTATTTCAAGGGGATGGAGAGCGATGAATTTTGATTCCATAGCCCTTTGTTGTATGCCTACATGGCATTTTTGTACATATTTTGTAGTGGATATATTGGAAATTGTATGCCTATATGGCATTCTCGTAAGCCTATATGGATATTTTTTACCTAAATTTTATACTTATATCAACATATATTGATGTATGCCTACATGCCTATTTGGTTAATACAAATCTTTTCTATCGATGGTGTCCATATTTGCATTCTAAATTCATGGTTTAATAGATACGAGTTACGTGTATTCAAGTGTATACATTAAAACTTACGTGTATGCTTTGTGACTTACATGTGTTCCAATTCATACTTTGTGACTTACTTGTTTTCATGTGTATACCTTGTATTCATGCATATACTTTGTATTAGTTTATGTATACTTTGTATTCGTGTGTATACTTCAAGGCTTATGTGTTTTTGAGTACTTTTGCTTTCCTTTTTCACATGTACATGCTTGACTTATTCACGTGTATACTTATTAATTGGTTATCCCTGAAATTGATCATTGTTTTCCTTCATGGTTTGTCTTGAATATTAATTGATTGATGCTAAACAACATTATGTAAAAGAAAAAAACATGTTTTCAATTGGTATTGCATGAAATGATTCATAAAAATATTTCAAAAAGTATCCTTGATATTACAAAAAGATATGTTTTTATACATTGCAATTGTATAGTCACCCTTTCATTCTTTCAAAGAAAAATCTGCTTATGTCAATGTTACACTGTACAAGTAAACCAAATTTTGTATTATGGAGCTATATTAAGCTACCAGTCTCAAGACCAATGTAACAATGATACAAAATAATGTTTGAGACTACAAGAAGACATCAAAATGGCTAGTGTACTAAAAAAATTCTTATGATTTCTAAAGAATGATGATAACTCTACTCAGTTGGCTTCTTTTTCCAAAATCATACAAATTGAACGTTGGCATCAATAGACTATGTATATCAAGCTACCACAATTCAAGTTTCAATGATGAATATTTATCATGCATGTTTTAAATGGAATTCAATTTTATGGTGGTTTTATTTTTTATATGATTTTATGTGATATTCTAATCCTAATTCATGCTTCTAGGCTACATATATATATTTTGTTTTTACATGTTTTTTGTACTAACGAACCCAAAACAAACTGAACCCCCCTCCAAATTTTTTTGGCCAAACTGGCGAACCGAACCCCAAAAGCTAAACCCAAACCTCATACAACCTCAAAACCTCTTCCAATACTCTCCATTCTTCTTGCACAAACTTAATTGACCACCAAATTATGTTACCCCATGACTTTGCCCACTTTTACTCCCTCAAACCTCTCTTTTTCATTGAAAACCCCTCTTTTCCCAACTAGGGCATCATGCCAAAACATAATTTTGACCTCCCCTATTCTTGCAAACCTTTTTAGAACATCAAAATCCACAATATTGCTCCATTTTCAACCTATTATAACTTATTCTCAAGCAATTTCTTCTTTTCACCTCTTTTAGCCTTGCTTTTAAGGCCTAAATTCTAAATTTTCAATAGGGGCAGCATTAGTAATATCTTCCAATGCCTTTACCAATGCTATTTTCTTATACCTACTCCCTATCCTAATTAGATCATGCCCATTCCATCGAGACACAACTTGAACAATAGGTGGAATGGCCTATTTCAACATATTACACTCAAACCCTTATATGAGCAAGTTCAGACCTGTTTCAAAACTCTACTTCTAAGTTTCTTGGAACTTAATAGAATTCCACAAGAATGGATTCTAATCAAAGATAAAACCATTCTACAATAGATTCAGATCATGTTAGAGAAAAATCCTACTGTACGGACTGTACACAGGCTAGAAATGAAGAAAATACATAGAAATTAACAAAGAAACATAGATATTTGATTGATATTCTCCTTCAAACTCTTCAACAACCATTAAATTTGAGTTTCCAATGATCATATGCTTCTTGTGTGGAAAACTCAGACTTCTCAACCATCATGTGTATGTTTCTCTTTTCAATTATTTTTCATGTCATCATAAGGGATGAAGTCAGTTGAACATAGCTTGAAAAAATTCCATGTGTTTGGATGTGAAAGAGGACCATGCCTAGAATAAACATACTTATTGGGACTTTTTGGAGCAATTTCTTTGGTCACATGAATTGCAAAATGAAAGTTGCAACACTTTGCAACTTTACATTGCTTGCATTTGATCTTTTTTCCATCAAGTGAAAACTAGACACCACAAGAAAATAACTCCGAGATAACAAAAATTGAGAGGTCATTGTAGAGGGTCCCAAGGTGATTCTCTAGGCTCAGATGAAGAGTTCCTAAGCATCACATTTTCCAACTAATAGCCCTTCAAAAATTGATTCTCTTTTGCACTTTGGACCCTTTAGGGATCAATCGGATTGAATGTAGCCTAGAGTGATTTTGCATGTTTGGGTGTGAAAGAGGACCACGTAAAGTGTAAAATTATCCATTTGGACATGTTGGAATGGTCTATTTGGTCACACGAGTTGCAGAATGAAAGTTGCACCACTTTGCAACTTTCAACTACTTGCATTTGACAACTTTTTCCCCAAGTGAAAATTCACCACCACGGGAAAGTTCCTTTGAGAAAGAAAAAACTAAGAGAGGTTATTTTAGAGGGGCCTAACACGATCCCATAGGATCATACAAGAATTTTATAAGTTCCATGGTATCCGATTAATATCATGTTGAAGTTTACATCCATTTTGCACTTTGGACCCTTAAGGGATTGATCCGATTGAATGTAGCTCAGAGTAATTCCATGTGTTTGGGTGAAAAAAAGGACCATGCCTAGTGTAAAAATACCTATTCAAAGGTGTTGGAATAGTATGTTTGGTCACATGATCTGCAAAACAAAAGTTGCACCACTTTGCAACTTTCACCTACTTGCATTTGACAACTTTTTCCCCAAGTGAAAACTTGCCACCATGGGAAAATGCCTCCGAGATAGAAAAAAATGAGAAAGGTTATTGTAGAGGGGCCCAACAAAATTCCATAGGAATAGATGATAATTTTATAAGAATCATGGTATCCGAGTAAGAACATGTTGAAGTTTACAACCATTTTGCACTTTGAACCCTTAAGGGATCGATTTGGTTGAACATAGCTCAGAGCGATTCCTTGTGTTTTGGTGCGAAATATGACCATAACTAACGTAAAAATACTTACTCAGATGTGTTGGAATAATATTTTTGGTCACACGAGCTGCAGAATGAAAGTTGCACCACTTTGTAACTTTCAACTTCCTACATTTGACAACTTTTTCCCCAAGTGAAAAATTTCCACCACGAGAAATGCCTCTAAGATAGAAAAAACCAAGAGAGTTTATTGTAGAGGGGCCCAACCTGATCCCATAGGATTAGATGAGAATTTTCTAAGCATCAAGGTATCCGAGTAACAACATGTTGAAGTTTACAGTCATTTTGCACTTTGGACCCTTAAGGGATCGATCCGGTTGAACATAGCTCAGAGTGATTCCACATTTTGGGTGCAGAAAAGGACCATGCCTAGTGTAAAGATACTTATTTGAATGCATTGGAACAGTCATTTTGGTCAAACGAGCTACAGAATGAAAGATGCACCACTTTGTATCTTTCAACTACTTGCATTTGACAACTTTTTCCCCAAGTGAAAACTCACCACCACAGGAAAATTCCTCAGAGATAGAAAAAATTGAGAGAGGTTATTGTAGAGGGGCCAAACGCAATCCCATAAGATTACAAGAGAATTTTCTAAGCATCACAGTATCTAAGTAACAACATGTTGAAGTTTACAACTATTTTGCACTTTGGACCCTCAAGGGATCAATCCGGTTGAACGTAGCTCAGAGCGATTCCGCATGTTTGGGTGTGAAAGAGGACCATTCCTAGCATAAAAATACCTTTTATAATGCTTTGGAATAGTTTTTTTGGTCACACAAGTTGTAGAATGAAAGTTGCATCACTTTTCAACTTTCAACTACTTGTATTTGACAACTTTTTCCTCAAGTGAAAACTCACCACCACAAAAAAAATGCCTCTGAAATAGAAAAAATTGAGAGAGGTTATTGTAGAGGGGTCCAACATGATCCCATAGGATCATATGATAAGTTTCTAAGCATCACAGTATCAAAGTAACAACATGCTAAAGTTCATAACCATTTTGCACTTTTGACCCTCAAGGGATCGATCTAGTTGAACGTAGCTTGGAGAGATTTCGTGTGTGTGGGTGAGAAAGAGGACCATTCCCAACATACAAATACCTATTCAGATGTGTTTTAATATTCCTTTTGGTCACATGAGATACAAAACAAAATTTGTACCACTTTGTAACTTTCAACTACTTGCATTTGACAACTTTTTCCCCAAGTGAAAATTTTACACCACAAGAAAATGCCTCTGAAATAGAAAAAAATGAGAGAGATTATTGTAGAGGGGCTCAATTCAATTCCATAGGATCAGATGAGAAGTTTCTAAGAATCACGGTATCTGAGTGACAATATGCTAAAGTTTACATCCATTTTGCACTTTGGAGCCTTAAGGAATTGATCTGGTTGAATGTAGCTCAGAGAAATTCCACATGTTTGGGTGCAAAAGAGGAACATTCCTAGCATAAACATACCTATTTGGATGCGTTGGAATAATCTATTTGGTTACACAAGTTTCAGAACGAAAGTTGTGCCACTTTGCAACTTTGCATTGCTTGCATTTGACACTTTTTCCATCAAGTGAAAACTTGACACCACCACAAAAACCACTCTGAGATGACAAAAACTAAGAGAGGTCATTATAGAGGGTCCCAAATTGATCTCATATGTTCAAATGAATATTTCATAAGTGCCATGGTTTCTAAGGAATAACCCATCAAAGATCGTTTCCCTTTTGCACTTTCCCTTAAGGTATCAAGCCGGTTGAACGTAGCTGAAAGAAATTGTGGTCTCTTTTTAGATGGAATTAGGTGGGCACCAAACTTAAATCCATTTTTTCATTTTTTTTTGGTTGGATTTCAAGTGATTTTGTGCATTTTAGAAGCCAATTACTAACGGTCAGTCTATATAGCCTGTTTTAAGAGAATCTTTTAGGTGCTTTGTTTTACTGAGGTGTCTTAAGCGGTTCGGTCTTTATGTCAATAAACTCTTTCCTAAATTTTGAATGAAATTTTTTTGGGGGTTTGTTATTTTAGAGGGCTTATCACATCCTAAAAGTGGAGGAACCGATGGTTTGGCAAACTAGTTAATGATGCCCATTGGTTTTTTGCGTGTGATAGGAAGAATTAAGGGGGTATGCTTGTTTTTTGAAAGTAGAAGAATTAAGGGGGGATGCTTGTTTTTTGAAAGTTGATCCAAAAGATTCCTATGAGGGTTTGATGTATGTTGAAGAAGGATTAAAAGGGTTCCTAAAATGGTGGTTTTTTGCAGATGTTGTTAAGGAATTTTGAGAGTTAAGGTGGGAAAAATAGGTCTACAGACCTACAAGAGTGACTAGGTACAAAGTTGAAAATAAGCCAAGATTGAGTTTTGAGGGAAGGGAGGAGGTTGGAATCCTTTTCTATTTTGGAAGTGAGTTAATTTTCTCCTTTTATTTCTATTATAATCACTTCCTATCATAATCACTTCAAGTTTACATTTTTTTGCACTTTTTTCACATTGACAACTTTTCAAAATTTTCAATTTGACACCATTTTGACAAATATGCAAAATGAACTCCAAAATGACCCCAAAACCACCTAACATGACTTATTACATTATAAATTGGTTTAGTATGACCTTATTCAATTAACAAAACTCAAAACACAAAGCTAACTTAAGACTTCCATGAACTAAATTTGTTCAATAACCTTGGTGCCCCTGCACCAAATTTCATTATTTCAGTAAATCTCATTACAATGCCTTAAGTAGTTTTTTCTCATAGATCTTTCACAATTTCACTCATACATTTGAGATTCTCTTATAATGTCTACATCGTAGGTTCTCATTATGAGGTTAACTTCAAATGAGTAACTTGAGATTTTCTTGTAAAGCTTCACATGCTCTTTTATAATGGTTTCAAATCAGAATTAAGATTTCTCAAGATCATCAAAATAAGGATGTTACATTTATTTTTTGGATGAGATTCTCTTAGATGGCTCATAAATCAACATTTTTTGCAAGTAGAGACCAATCAATTTTTAGTAGTTTACTTATAGATACACAAAGTAAAAGAAGAAAAAGAAAGAGCATCCAAAATAGAAATGAAATAAAAATAGATGGAAGGCACTTACAGATAGGCATGACAGTCTCTCAACTTAGTCACTCCTGGTCATATGTCTTCACTGGGAGTTCCAAGGTGCCTATTGCACACAACACCTCTCATGCATAGAATATCTTGAAATTTGAGATTCTCTTATAATGTCTACATCATATGTGCTCATGATAAGGTTAACTTCAAAAAAATAACTTGAAATTCCCTCACCAAGCTTCGCACACACTTTTGTAATGTCTTAAAATCATAATTGAGATTTGTCAAGATCATCAAAATAAGGATGTTGCATTTCTTTTTTGGCTGAGATTCTCTTGGATGGATCATAAATCTGCATTGTTTTCAAGGGGGACACCTATCAATGTTTAGTAGGTTACTTACAAATAGAAAAAGTAAAAGAAGATGATAGCGTTGGCATCAAAAAAATTAATGTGCATACAAGTATAAAATTAATAAGAACCAATGTGCATATACTTATAAATTAATCCAATGAACCATCTGTGTCTTCTCTACTCTTTATTGTGTCAAGTATTGGCCCATGGTCAAACTCATGGACCTTCCACAAGGTCTTGTTCAAAGGTATACCCCCATATTTGGTCAAATGAACATTGGATTCCACAACAAGGTTCAAGTAATAAAGAATCTTATGATGCGTGTGAAAGTCCTAAAACAACCAATGTTTAACACCCTTACGTGGGTACCTTCTAAGCCACGTTCTAGTACCCACAACTAAGCCTGTAGGGTATTCAATGTTTTCTCCATCTATAATTGGGGCCTCCAGTTTATTTTTGGCCTCAACACAATAACACAAGTAATATTCAATTCCCTCTTTGTTCTATTCATCTGCAATAACTACATAAACATGCCCTGCATTGATATGTGTAGAAAAACTCTTGAAATTAGTCAACATTATGAATACACTACAAAGTAAGATAACAATATGGAATTTCAACAACTAGGAAAGTATATATATCACCTGGTCGAACTAGATCTGATATGTGGTCAAATTTGACTGATGATTTCAAATGCATCAGTTTCAATGCATTCAGAGGGCCATATGTGTGATGTGGGCTAAGATAACTTGTCAACCCACTCCCCTGAATCACAATAATTCTAGTCTTGCATTGTACATGAAGAACAAAAGCATGCCATCTTTCATGTATCGATACTCCATGAACCTTTATTTGAGCTAAGGAAATAGTGTAGCTCACTCGATCTTGTTAGTGTACAAAAATCCTCATATGGTGCAATGTCAATATCATCCATCAACCAAAAAAATCTATGAATTGAGGACATACCTTCTTTACCTAGACCCATTGAAGCATTACACCATGTGATGATTGATCTTGCATCTGTCAACTCTGCACTATCTTTATACTTTAATTCTTCTCATGCTAATTCTCTTTTCACGCATACTCTTGTACCATCATGCTCCCCCTTTCCATGCTTGGCCTCACAAAATTTCCACATATGTTGAACACCTATAATGGCATGCATCATGCACAACCAGTAGAACATGCATGAGTTATTGAACTGTGTTGCACAGTTATCCGACCATATTATATGTCGACCGTATACTATGCCCCTCTGAGACAAACCACTGTAGAACATCTAGAAGCAACCTTGCACTAACTCTAGAGAATGTGTGTGATCATCACTAATTTAAAAGTGGTACTCCCTCAGTACCTTTTGTTGGTCCTTTGTACTATCAGATGCATGAATGAATGCTATGTGCACAAATATCAAAACTTGTGTGGAGTTTTAATACTATGAGTGCACCTCATGTTGTGGCTATAGAGTTTAGTTCTCCGTGAAGTCAACTACTGATACTATTCTACCTACTAGAAAGGTGTCCTTGCATAGCTTCAATTGTGTGTCCAGCCATCGAGCTCTATGGGCATGCATTTCATACTCAGATAGTATATTGCCATGAAACATGGACATAAACTGATACACTATAATCTTCTCAATAACCAAATTACACCTTTTTTCTTGAGACCCATCTTTTGTAGCATATGCCACTATTTTATACTTCCCAAACTCTACTAGTTTTTTTTCCACCTCATTTGTGATTTCCATATGTTGACATACTGGAATACATTGGAAGCCACCGCAATGCTCGCATGAACCATCCAAGCATGATGTTCTATAGAATATTTGGGCATCCTCTATTTCACACAATTTTTTTGATAAGAACTCTCTTGAAAGATTTTGGTGGGGCTTCTATGCCACAATCCTGCAAAACATCGTTAGTATACAAATCTAAACATATAGAATGATAAACATCATAATGGTTAGAGAATTGAATGTGTAGTCTACAAAAACAAGTAGTCTGTGTGTGATTTATCTTGACATAAAAAGGTTTAATCATTTCAAAAAATCTTTGAAAAATACTAATTTGAGGATAATCATTTTGAAATTTATGAAAAAATTGGGTTTGAGTCATATCTAAAAAATAATTTGGATGTGGCTCACGGTTCTGACTATTCATTCTCCTTCTTACCACATCCCTTTGATTCAAAGATGGCCTTGTGTTATTCTTCCAATACTCTTCAATTAGTGTTCTCCAAGATTCAAAAACTTCTTTATCTTTTTGTGGTAGTCTCTCCAAGAATGTCCATAATTCATTTGAATCGGTGCCCTCAATTCTTTGTTGCCTTTAAACAACTCTTCATAAAGTTTTTCTACTAATTGTCATTTGTTTAGTCGTCTTTTTAATGAGATGAGCTCTCTTTGTTTGAAAACTTACCAAAGTCATTGTAATGACACATTGGGTTACATTACAATCCTTTGAGCGTGAGATCCAACCCACACTCTCATAAGCATCCATTAGATTCTTCACAATAGTGTTTTCACTTGATGCATTCGATGTTCTCAACCTAAGAGTCTTCATGATGTTTCTATACTTTACACCCCACATCATTTCAATAAATAGTTGACATATTGCGGTTTCATTTAGCCTTTCAAAGAATAATTTCCAAATCTTATGAACATATCTTCTACAAGTGCGTGTTGAAAACTAGCCTTCCATGTGTTGCAAAATATCCTCATCAATATTAATCAAATACTTTGGCTTTCTACGCAATATTCTAGGTGGTGTTCTCCTAGGTAAATACATATCAACATTAGGAATTTCATCAATATTTAATTTAGGTGGGATAGATTGCATACCTTCGATCAAGGGTGGAGTAGAGGACATACCTTGAGGTTCATGTGGGAATTATGGCATACCTTCTTCGTCAAATCTGAGTGATGATGTACTCTCCACTTGAGATGCATTGGATGGTGTCCAACAATATTCACTTGTGGTAGATGGTGTCACTCCATATTCACTTGTGGTAAATGGTGTCCATCCATATTCACTTGTGGTAGATGGTGTCCCTCCATGTTCGCTTGTGCTTAATGGTGTCCCTTCATATTCACTTTCCGTAGAGGGTGTGTCTCCAACTACGGTATCCAAATATGTCTTACCATGATACTTTCGCATTCATACCTTTTGTGCTACCAATTCCTTTTCTCTTTTTGATAGTTGAGGTTCCTCTTCAATTGGCTTGTTTTTGTAAATCGTTTCCAATTTCTTACTTTCACGATATGCTGCCACCTGATCTCTCTCTTTTTGTTTGAAGGTTTCATACTCTTCGTCTGTTAGTTTCTTCCTTGTCTATTTAGTCGGAATGGTGGCTAATTTTACCTATAGCATGGTAATGAGATGAATATTAGTTCCTCAAAAATGTATCCATTCAAATAAATCAAAATATATGTCATTACAGGCTTCATAAATAATACTTACAATCATCTTGTACAAGAGTATTTCTAGCATAGACAAAGGTCACATGATTTTTTTCAATGGAATTCCTTAAAGAGGTGTGGTAATATGGCATGCCATGATTGAAAGATAGGCTCAAAATGGAGGCATGGACAAGCCATGTGGTATGCACATCCATAATAAAGGATTGAGAAATGATGTTTTATTTTACTTCCTTAAAAATTATGTCATATATATGTGTATACAAAATGTGGAAGCATACATGGTGCAGGAGCGCCATTGAATTTAAATTGGCCCATTCCACTCAATGTGATTACAATAATTGGTGAAATGGGTATAGATCATCAATAAATAGGTAAAGGAATGTTTTTGTGTGTAGGGGAGGTCTAAAAGGGTGTTGGGCATGAAGCCCTAGAGTGAAATTTTAAGTTTTCCATGAGATTTTGAGTGGTTTTGATATACTAAAGTGTTTTTTGTATTGGGGAAGAATGGTTTCTTGTTGAATTGATTTTTTTCAGGCCATTTTAGACCTATTTGAATTATTCATAAGATTGTGTGAGGGTTGGATGAGTGTTTTTCAATAAACCCCTAGTTTCCTAGGTAAAAAGGAGGGTTTTGTGATTTGACACTTTGGTGAGTGATTTTATTAAAAAAAATGGTGGAATCCCTTGTTTGATAACATATAGAATACTTCAAAATGTAGTTTTGTGTTTTGAAAAAGTAGTTGAGATAAGGTCCTTTGTAAAAGAGGCCTAATTTGAGGCCTAGTTGGTGTAGAAATCTATTTTTGATGAAGTTGTAACAAAGAAGCCTATTGTTTCTTGTTGATATGTTATTGTGTGCCCTATTGGGACTTTGAGAAGGGTTAGGTCTTGGTCTAAGAATACCTTCTCTAAAATATATACTTGGTTGGATGAGTTAGCTACGATACAAGGATGACCGTTGAATTGGTGAAAGTGAATAATTTTATGAATTATTCTTGTTGGTTGATTTTGTTTTGAGCTGTGTTATAGGACCTCCCCTAATTGCATCAATACACAAGGTAATTCAATTTTTAAATAACAAAATTCCTCAAAGAGATTTGGTTTTGGTGCACTAGGGAGGTTTGAGAGTCTAAGAAGGTTCATTATGACTACTCCACGATCCAGTTTTTATAGTTGGTGAAGTAGGTTAATTTTAGGCTATGTACCTTGTGTGCATGTTTTCTTGTGTAGGGGAAAACAATAATCCTTCGTTTGGGTTTTGTTCTCTCAAGAAATACATAATTTTTCCAATGGAAATGGATGGTTACAAGTTGGTGATTGAGTAAAGACCATTCAATGAGACTGCAAGTTTGTTCCTAAAGCATAGGTAAACATTTATAATTTTTTTTCAAGTAGTGGCAGAGCATGTGCAGGTTTGGAGTATGCTTTTCTAATAAACCCTCATTTTGAAAGCTTGTTTGGGAGCATAAAGTAAGGGTTTTGTAACTGAACAACATTTATTTGAGCCTTTCCATTCCTAAAATTAGTTTAATTTGGTGTTTTTTGACCTGGCTAAAGACTTTTTGGAGTTATTAGGTGTTTTGGTGGTGATTTTATGATACTTCATTTGTAAATTTGGCCTAATTTGAGGCTTATCCCAGCATTCAATCAAGTTTTTTGATGTTTGTTTCAAAAAAAGTTTAACTGACATTAAGGTATGTGAATGTATGTCAAAATGGGATTCAGATTGTGCCTTTAGGTTTTAAAGATACAAAATGACTGAAGATGAAATCACCTGATTTAAGGGTTTAGTGACCTTCTTGTAATATGGTGGATAGTTTTCTACAAGGAGTGAATATGATAAAATAGTGAAAATGTTGATTGTTTATGTTTGGAAACTATTTAAAGGATGTTGGAAAATATGTCTCAATGCTTGGTAGAAGATAGAAATGCTAACTTGAGGAATTTGTTGTTTTGAGCAAAGTTGACTCTTTGGGCAAAATGATGTTATTACTACAATAATTAAAGAGCCTGATGGATCATTGGTTTTTGAATGTGTATTTGGTTTATTTCAATCAATAAAATGTTGATTATAGTGTCTTGGATGTCTAGATAAAGGTTGGTTACAAGAATCCATGATTTGTTGTTATTTTTCCATGTAAGTTGCATTGAAGAGTGAATTAGTGAATCATGAAGGAATTGAATGGTTATGAGTTTCTAATCAGGTTTATGCTATGTTACAATAAAGTTTATGATGGTTAATCTATTTTTGAGTTTGACAAAGAGTTGGAGCCAAGTTCTAATGTTTTGTGGAAATATGAAATCAAGTGAAATTGAAAGATTTTGATGAAAAGATGACTGAGTTTGTTGGTTGATCTTCTCCAATTTAAGTTAGGGTCAGAAGTACCCTTGATTATTTGTGGATACTATTAGATTCTTTGCATCAAGTTTTAAAATGTAATTGGCAAGTGTATATAATTGTGTAATTTAAAATGTGCATTGACAACCTAGGGTTATAATGACAAACAAAAAATGATCAACATGGAATATGAAAAATAACAAAAATAAAAGAAAGCCATAATAGATTGAAATAAAATGTGTAAAGACTTCACATACCTAAAAAACCAGAGCTTCAAATGGAGGAGTTCAACCCAATTATGTAGCCTTTGATTCTTCTTTCTTCAAACTCCTCAACAATTTGACTTTTTCAAAAGCTTGTTCCCCTCCAAACTTTGATTGTATATCACTTTTGAATGGAATTCAAACTTGAAATGATATTATATGCCTTTCAATGTGAAAACTCTTCTATTTCATGCAAAGGTGGTGGAAAGATTAGGAAAAGGGTGGTAGAATGTGAAAAAAATGCATGCACACTTCACAACATCATCACAAAGCATCATTTTGTTGTCACACGTGCAAACCCAAGAGAATATGCAGAGTGTGGGTCTTGAGATCATAGGAATATTGTGATTTTTTACTATTTTTAGTGCAAAACAAAAAGTGCTCAAGTTATAACAGGAGCGTGCTATTTATTGCTAAAATAGCCATATCTCTTCTTCTTCAAAACGTGCTCATGTTATGTGAAAGATAAAAATTTTTAATATTTATTTTCTCTCTCTTTGTCTATACCCCCTACCCTAATTCTATATCTCTCCCTATACCCTTATAGTAGAGGAGATAGAGGTGAGTGTGTGTGTGAGAGAGAGGGAGGGAGGGAGAGGGAGGGAGAGGAGAGATATATAGTAGATAGGGAGAGGGGGTTGAGGATTTAAGGTTTTTAGGGTTTAAGGGCTTAGAGTTAAGGGTACAGGGTTAAGGGTTTACGGTTTAAGGGTAGAGGATGTAGGGTTGAGAGAGAGAGAGAGAGTGGGAGGGAGTGGAAGAGAGGGAGAGAGAGAGAGTGGGAGAGATGGAGATAGAGAGTGAGGGAGAGAGGGGAGAGTGGGATAAAGAGAGTGGGAGAGATGAAGAGTGGGAAGGAGAAGGAGAGTGGGAGAGAGCGAGACAGGGGGAGAAAGAGGGAGAGAAGGGAGGAAGAGGGAGAGTGGGAGAAATAGAGATTTGGAGTGATTGGACAATGAGAGAGACACCTTAGAGAGGGAAAGAGGGTAGGAGGGAGATATTTGAGAGAGAGAGGGGGAGTTGGAGAGAGATAGAGGGTAGAGGGTTAAGGTTTTACAGTTTAAGGGTAGAGGGTGTAGGGTTGAGAGAGAAATTGGGAGAAAGAGAGAGTGAGATAGAGGGAGAGAGAGAGAGAAGGAGGGAGAGATGGAGAGGGAGGGAGAGAGAGGGAGAGTGGAAGAAAGAGAGAGTGGGAGAGAGTGGGAGAGTGGGAGAGTGGGAGAGAGGGAGAGAGGGAGAAGGAGGGAGAGAGGGGGAGAAAGAGGGAGATGGGGTAGAAGGGATATATTTGAGAGAGAGAGAGAGGGAGTGGGTGAGAGATCGAGGGGAGAGGTTTAAGAGTTAAGGGTTTAAGGGTTCAAGGTTTAAAGGGTTAAGGGTTGAGGATAAAAGGGAGAGAGATATGAGTGAGAGAGAAAGACTTGAGAGAGAGAGAGACTTGAGAGAGAGAGATGGGTTAGGAGGGAGAGTCTCTACCCTTAAACCCTCTACCCTATAGACACTTAAACACTTAAACACTAAACCCTAAACCCTCAACCCTCAACCCTCAACCCTCAAACCTCAAACCTTAACCCTCAAACCTCAACTCTCAACCCTCAACCCTCAACCCTTTAACCCTTAACCCTATACCCTCTTAATCTCTCAACCCTCAACCATTAAACCCTAATCCCTCAACCCCTATACACTCTTAATCCCTCAAACCTTAATCCTCAACCCTTAAACCATAATCCCTCAACCCCCATAGCCTCTTAATCCCTCAACCCTCAACCCTCAACCCTTAAACCCTAATCCCTCAACCCCTATACCCTCAATCCTCAACCCTCAACCCTTAAACCCTAATCCCTCAACCCCTATACCCCTATACCTTCTCAATCCCTCAACCCTCAACCCTCAACCCTTTAACCCTAATCCCTCAGCACCTATACCCTCTTAATCCCCCCACCCTCAACCCCTAAACCCTAATCCATCTACCCCTATACCCTCTTAATCCCTCAACCATCAACCCTCAAACTTTAAACCCTAATATCTCAACCCTCATACCCTCTTAATCTGTCAACCCTCAATCCTCAACCCTCAACCCTCAACCCTCAACCCTCAACCCTCAACCCTCAACACTTACACCTTAATCCTTCAACCTCTATACCCTCTTAATCCCTCAATTTTCAACTCTCAACCCTCAACCCTCAACCCCTAAACCCTAATCACTCAACCCCTATACCCTCTTAATCCCTCAACCCTCAACCCTCAACCCTTAAATCCTAATCCCTCAACCCATATACCCTCTTAATCCCTCAACCCTCAACCCTTAAACCCTAATCCCTCAACCTCTATACCCTCTTAATCCCTCAACCCTCAACACTTAAACCCTGATCCCTCAACCCCTATACCCTATCAACCCTAAACCATTAAACCCTAAACCCTTAAATCCTATTCCCTCAACCCATATACCCTCTTAATCCCTCAACCCTCAACCCTTAAACCCTAATCCCTCAGCCTCTATACCCTCTTAATCTTTCAGCCATCAACCCTCAACACTTAAACCCTAATCCTTCAACCCCTATACCCTATCAACCCTAAATTATTAAACCCTAATCCCTCAACCCATATACCCTCTTAATCCCTCAACCCTCAACCCTTAAACACTAATCCCTACACCCCTATACCCTATTAATCCCTCAACCCTTAACCCTTAAATCCTAATACCTGAACCCCTGAAACCTCTTAATCCCTCAACTCTCAACCCTCAACCATTAAACCCTAATCCATCAACCCTTATACACTGTTAATCCCTCAACCCTCAAACATCAACCCTTAAACCCTAATCACTCAACCCTCAACCCTTAAACCCTAATCCCTCAACCCTTATACCCTCTTAATCCCTCAACCTTCAAACATCAACCCTTAAACCCTAATCACTCAACCCCAATCCCTCAACCCTTATACCCTCTTAATCCCTCAACCCTCAATCCTTAAATACTAATCCCTCAACCCTCAACTGTCAACCCTTAAACCCTAATCCCTCTAGCCCTATACACTCTTAATCCCTCAACCCTCAACCCTGAAACCTTAAACCCTAATCCCTCAACCCTTAAACCCTAATCCCTCAACCCCTATACCATCTTAATCCCTCAAACCTCAACAATTAAACCCTAATCCTTCAACCCCTACACCCTCTTAATCCCTCAACCCTCAACCCTCAACCCTTGACCCTTATACCCTCTTAATCCTAAAACCCTCAACCCTTAAACCCTAATCCCTCAACCCCTATAACCTCTTAATCCCTCAATTCTCAACCCTCAACCCTTAAAACCTAATCCCTCAAACCTTATACCCTCTCAATCCCTCAACCCTCAACCATTAAACCCTATTCCCTCAACCCCTATACCCTTTGAATCCCTCAACCCCCAACCCTCAACCCTTTAACCCTAATCCATAGATCCTTATACCCTCTTAATCCCTCAAACCTCAACCATTAAACCCTAATCCCTCAACCCCTACACTTTATTAATCCCTCAACCCTTAACTCGCAACCCTTAAACCCTACTCCCTCAACCCCTACACCCTATTAATCCCTCAACCCTTAAACCCTAATCCCTCAACCCCTACACCCTCTTAATCCCTCAACCCTCAACCCTTAAACCCTAATCCCTCAACCCTCAACCCTCAACCCTTAAACACTAATCCCTCAACCCCTACACCGTCTTAATCCATTAACCCTCTACCCTCAACCCTTAAACCCTAATCCCTCAACCCCTTATATTGTCTTAATCCCTCAACCCTTAACCATCAACCCTTAAACCCTAATCCCTCAACCCCTATACCCTCTTAATCCCTCGACCCTCAATTGTCAACCCTAATCCCTCAACCCCCATACCGTCTTAGTCCCTCAACCCTCAATCCTAACCCCTCAACCCTTATACCCTCTTAATCTGTCAACCCTACACCCTCATCCCTTAAACCCTAATCCCTCAACCCCTACACCCTCTAAATCCTTCAATCATCAACCCTTAAACCCTAGACCCTCTACCCCTATATCCTCTTAATCTCTCAACCCTCAACCCTTAAAACCTAATCCCTCAACCCTTATACCCTCTTAATCCCTCAACCCTCAACCCTCAACCTTTAAACCCTAATCCCTCAAACCCTATATCCTCTTAATCCCTCAACCCTCAATCCTTAAACCCTAATCCCTTGACCCTTATACCCTCTTAATCCCTCAACCCTCAACCCTACACCCTTAAGCCCTAATCCCTCAACCCCTGTACCCTCTTAATCCTTCAGCCCTCAACCCTTAAACCCTAATCCCTTAACCCCTATACTCTCTTAATCCCTCAACCCCTATACCCTCTTAATCCCTCAACCCTTAACTGTCAACCCCTAAATCTTAATCCCTCAACCCCTATACCCTCCTAATCCCTCAACCCTCAACCCTCAACCCTCAACCCTTAAACCCTAATCCCTCAACCCTTATACCCTCTTAATCCATCAACCCTTAACCCTTAAGCCCTAATCCCTCCACCCCTATACCCTCTTAATCCCTCAACCCGTAACCCTTAAACCCTAATCCCTTAACCCTTATACCCTCTTAATCCCTCAACCCTTAACCCTCAACCCCTATACCCTCTTAATCCCTCAACCCTCAACCCTTAAACCCTAATCCCTCAAACCCTATACCCTCTTAATCCCTCAATCCTCAACCCTCAACCCCAAACCCCAATCCCCAACCCCTATATGTCTCTAACTCTCAACCCCTATAATGCCTAACTCTCAACCCTTAAACCCTCCCCAATCCTCTTCAAGCCCTATACCCTAATCCCTCAACCCCTATACCCTCTTAACTCTTCTCAACCTTTATACCCTCTTAATCCCTCAAACCCTCAACCCCTTAAACCATAATCTCAAACCTCAACCCTCAACCCTTCAACAATAATCCCTCGACCCCTATATCCTATTAATCCCTCAACCCTCAACCCTCAACCCGCAAACCTTAAACCCTAATCCCTCAACCCCCATACCCTCTAAATCCCTCAACCCTCAACCCTCAAGCCTTAAACGCTAATCCCTCAACCCTCAATCCTTAACCCCTAATCCCTCAATCCCTCAACCCCTATACCCTCTTAATCCCTCAACCCTCAACCGTTAAACCATAATCCCTCGACCTCTATACACTCTTAATCCCTCAATCCTCAACCCTCAACCCTCAAACCCTAATCCCTTAACCCCTATACCCTCTTAATCCCTCAATCCTCAACCCTCAACCCTTAAACTCTAATCTATTAACCCCTATACTCTCTTAATCCCTCAACCCTTCAACCCTAATCCCTCAACCTCTATACTCTCTTAATCCCTCAACCCTCAAATCTCAACCCTTAAACCCTATTCCTTCAATCCCTATACCCTCTTAATCCCTCAACTCTCAACCCTCAATCCTTAAACCCTAATCCCTGAACCCCTATACCCTCTTAATCCCTCAACCCTCAACCCCTTAAACCTAATCCATCAACCCCTATACCCTCTTAATCCCTCAACCCTCAACCCTCAACCCTTAAACCCTAATCCTTGAACCCCTATATCCTCTTAATCCCTCAACCCTTAAACTGTATTCCCTCAACCCCTATACCCTCTACCCTATACATTGGACCCTCAACCCTAATCCCCTAACCCTTTACCCTCAATCCTCTACCCTCAACCTTAAAACCTCTAACCTCAACCCTGAACCCTCAACACTCTATGCTATAAACCCTTAAATTATCAACCCTTAAACCCTAAACCCTCAATCCTTAAACCCTAAACCCTTAAACTCGTTACCTCTACTCTTAATCCTCTACCCTCTACCCTCAACCCTCATCCCCCAACCCTTAACCCTTAAACCCAATCCCTCAACCCTCTTGACCCTTAATCCCTCAACCCTTAAACCCTATTCCCTCAACCCCTATACATTGGACCCTCAACCCTAATCCCCTAACCCTATACACTCAATCCTCTACCCTCAACCTTAAACCCTCTATAGTATACCCTCTACCTTATAAACCCTTAATCACTCAACCCTAAACCCTCAACCCTTAAACCCTCCACCCTCTACCCTCAGTCCTCTACCCTCTACCCTCAACCCTAATCCCCCAACCCTTAAACCCTTAAACCCTTAACCCACTTAGTAAACTCTCTACCCTAATCCCTCAATCCATAAAGACTAATCCCTCAACCCCTATACCCTCTACCCTATACATTGGACCCTCAACCCTAATCCCCCAACCCTATACCCTCAATCCTCTACCCTCATCCATAAAACCTCAACCGTTAAACCCTCAACCATCTACCATCTACCCTATAAACCCTTAAACACTCAACCCCAAACCCTAAACCCTAAACCCTCAACCCTCAACCCTCAAACCATAAACCCTTAAACCCTCTACCATCTACCCTCTACACTCAACCCTAATCCCTCATCCCTTAAACCCACTTAGTAAACTCTCTACCCTAATCCCTCAATCCCTATACTCTCTACCATATACATTGGACCCTCAACACTAATCCCCCAACCCTATACCCTCAATCATCTACCCTCAACCTCAAACCCTCTACCCTATACATTAAACACCCAACCCTAATTTTAAACCCTCAACTTAATCCCTCAATACTCAACCCTCAAACCCTAAACCCTCAACCCCGATACCCTCTATCCTATACTTTGGACTCTTAACCCCAATCCTTCAACCATATGTACCCTCAACCCTAATCCCTCAACCCTAAACCCTCAACCCAATACCCTAATCCATCAACTCTATAGATCTTCAACCCTATACCCTCTATTCTCAACCCTCTACCCTATACATTGGATCCTCAACCCTCATATATCTATGTCCTTCCCTCCTCTTCTCTCCTTTTCTATATCCATCCATCGCTCCCTCTCTACCCTAATCCATCAACCCTAAACCATAAACCCTTAAACCCTTAAACACTCAAACCTAAACCCTCAACCCTCAACCCTCAACTGTTAAACCCTAAACACTTAAACCCTCTACCCTCTACCCTCTACCCTCTACCCAATACCCTCTACCCTAAACCCTAATCCCTCAACCCTTACACCCTTAAATACAATAAAAATATCTACCCTAATCGCTAAACCCTCAACCCTTAAACCCTCAACCCTCTACCCTCTACCCTCAACCCTCAACCCTTAAAACATTATTCCTCAACACCTATAACCTATACCCTATACATTGGACCCTCAACCCTAATCCCTTGACCCTATACCCTATACCCTCAATCCTCAACCCTCAACCCTCAACCCTCAACCTTCAACCCTCAACCCTTAAACCCTCTACCCTCTACCTTATACATTAAACCCTAAACCCTCAATTCTCAACCCTCAACCCTTAATCCCTCAACCATCAATCATTAAACCATAAACCCTCTACCCTTTACATTGGACCCTCAACCTAATCCTTCAACCATATACCCTCAAACCTATAGCCTAAACCCTCTACCCTCAACCCTCAACCCGTAACCATAAAACCTTCAACCCTAAACCCTTAAATCTTCTACCCTATACCGTCAACCCAATAACTTCTACCATCGACCCTAATCTCTCAAACCTCAACCCTTAAACCCTAATACCCTAGAAACCATCAACCCTATAGGTCCTCCACCCTAATCCCTCAACCCCTATCAATTTCTCTCTATATATACATCTCACCTCCCCCTCCCTCCCTCTCTCCTACCCTCTCTAATTGTTTCTATCTACCCTCTCCCTCTTTTGGTGTACCTCTCATCAATCAATCCCTACCACCCTCTCTCATTCCCTCTATCCATCTCTCTCTATGTCCCTCCCAATTTCTCCCATTCCCTCTCTCTCCCTCTCTCATGTCTCCCCCTCCCACCCCTTCTCTCTCTCAGGTTTCTCTATCTGGAAACCTACCTAGGTAACTCTCTCTCTCTCTCTCTCCCCTCTCTCTATATATCCCTCCCACCCTACCTAGATAGGTACCTCTCACTCCACCCCCTCTTTCTCTACCTCTATCAGGTCACTCCCTCCCACACCCTCTCCCTCTCTCAAGTCTCTCACTCACACTACCTCTCTCTCTCACTCCCTCTCACTACCTATATCTCAAGTCTCTCGCTCTCACCCTCCCTCACACTCTCAAGTATCTCGCTCTCACCCCCCCTCACAATCTCAAGTCTCTCTCCTTGACACCTTACCTACATAACTCTCTCTTTCTCTCTGTCTCTCTCTCCCCCCTCACACTCTCAAGTCTCTCCCTTTGGCACCCTACCTAAATAACTCTCTATTTCTCTTAGTCTCTCTCTCTCTCCCTATCTCTCAATTCTCTCTCTCCCACCCCCCCTCTCTATCCCTCCCACCCTACCTGGCTAAGTCCCTCTCACTCCAACCCCTTCTCTACCACTCCCTCTATCTTAAACTCTCACTTCCACCCCCTCTCCCTCTCTCCAGACTCTCTCTCTCTTAAAATTCTCCCTCCCTCTAAAGACATACATAAATACATACATAATTACATACATACTTACATACATAAAAGCATAATACATATATACATACAATCCTACATCCATACAAGCATGCATACATACATGTGTCGATACAATCTTACATACATATAGGCATACATACAATATACATGCATTATTACATACAACCATACATACATACATACAAATATATTAGCATATATTTAAAAGAGTGGAATTTGATATAAAGGAAGACATAACATGAGCACATTATAACACACTCACATTATGTCTTGGTTGACATGTTTCCTGCAAAAGCAAAAAACCATGTCAAAACTGAGATATAATGTGAGCGCGTTATAACACACTCATGTTATATATTGGTTTGGAAATCCCCAAGCCTTAGGATTGGTATTTGCCTTGGAATACCAATCCAAAGGCTTGGAGGGCATTCCCAATGACCAGAGACACGTTTTTACAAATTCTATAATATTTCACATAATCGATTTCATGTTCACCGTCAGGATTGCACGTGGTTCAATATCAAACAAATCGAACATCTAGGTAATGTTATGTTCTCTCTTAGCTATCCAACGATGTAATTTTTTTCACTTTCTAACAATGTTAAGCCTTTCATCCAAAATTTCTTTTGTTTGTATGTCTCTTTTTTGCTGAAAAGAAGTGTTTTGTGTTTTTTTCGTTATAAATTAACCGCTCATCAAAATTTTAAATAAATTACATTTTTAGAAACTAGACTCCATTATACAATTAAAAAAAACTATCAATTATTTTCCAAAATTTGTAGGGGTAGAACGACCAAAATTTTGTTTTTCAGGAAGTGTGCACTTCAAAAATTAGTAAAAAATCAAATATTCATTAAAAAATTATCAGAAAAATCGTGCATCAACTACATACTGTTAGCTAAATTTTGACCGTAGTGATTTTAAAAATACTAAAAAAATGTACAGCGTGCTAGGGTCGTACAAGAGTTGCTATGTTATGTTTTTTTCTGACAAAAACAACACCAATTTGTGTATGTCCCTCATTTGAACCCCTTAATCTCAACCATTTTAAAAATAAATTAGTAGTTTAGAAAGTAGACTCGGAGCACTTCGATCCTTGTTTCTATTTCATCTCAAAATTTTGAGTGTAACTAGATCCTCAATTTCACGTCCAAGGTCAATATTTCCTGATTTCAGAAAAAAGGTGTCCACTTAAGTCCCCTTTTTGGGAACCATCTTGGTGCACTTACCTATGATTTTGACTAGTAACCGACTCGATGAATAAATTTAACTCATCCAACTACACCTATGACCAATTTCGGTAAAGATTTGATCTGCTAAGCGGTGACACAGTTTTCTAAGATGATGAATAAATGAACATAGAACAAATTAAATGCATATCTGATTCTAAGGTTTGGTAGATAGACAATAAAGGAATATTTTTTGTAAAAAAATTTAATGTTGTGTAGATCAAAGCAGAAGTATGGAAGTGAAGAAGATATCCTAGGACCCTAACAAAATATCTACACATGGTAGAGAATCCCAAGGCAATCATCTATGGTGAGCAAAAATACAAAATAAATGATCAAAATATGATTGAAGGGAGTTGAAACTAAAACGGAGAAGAGCGTATGTGCATTGAATAGAAGGTAACCTAAGCTCATTGAGGTGGACAAAGAATGCACTAAGAAGGAAGGAGAAGAGGTTGATCCCACAATACTGGTTTGCAATTTTTGGCCAAACTGGACATTGAAATATTTTTTTCTAACTAAATCTTCACATTTGGGCACCTATAGCGGCTAAACCATGACAAATTTGAAGATGATGTAAACTAGTGATTTGTGACATTTTATCTGTAGATTCTAAATTTTTTTTTTTTCAAAATTTTTGGAATTAGATTGCACTTCTTTTTTCATCTCCTTCGAAAACTGGTTTTTTTCAGTAAACAATATTTTTAAGGAGTGATGCTCACCATATACAACATAACTTTTTTTTCCATGAAGGATAAAATTCAAATTTTTTCGAATTAGATTTTTAACTACAATATCTAGCCCTTTCATTTGGTTTCATAGTGTTGTATTGATTTTTTTTCCTTAATCAAGTTTCGAAGTCAAACCAATTACAATTCAAACATAGGCGGACCGTATACAACATAATTTTTTTTGTATGTATTGAAATTCAATTTTTTTTAGTACATCAAGGACATCAATACCTATCCCACACATATTTTTTATAATTTTATTTTGATAATCTGCACTATTTTTCCACATGTGCAAAATAGAGAGCTTGATTTTCGGTGAAAAACCTATGTTTAATCAAACTAAAAAAACAAATACATAATAAAACCAAAACATATTAAAATTATATTCATTGGATAGCTCGTTCTGAGGACTACCAACATCCAGTTGGATCTATGAAGTCTCCTCCATTTTCATTATCAACCCGAGCTTTGAAGGGAAAAACTCTAGAATTTTTTGGTGCCAAGAGGGGAGAATAGGGGAAAAGGGGGATTCTAGTGAACCCCTAGGGGTTCATTTGAACCACCTTTCCACAAGAATTTTTTTTTCTTATTTTTTTAGGAAATGTGGGACCCAACATTAAATGGGTTTTCTCGAAGGAGGGTTCTTTCGAACCCCATTTGGGTTTGCTCGAACCAGAAGTTCGTTTGAACCCCAAAAACCAATTTTTTTGCATGGGGTCATTTTTTGCAAATTTTCGTTCCTCACTAGAATTGTAAACCACTTTTTTGGGTTTACCCAAGAGTAGAATAGAATAGATGGGTGCAAAGTGGAGAAGAGATTCGATGTGGCAACAACAAAAACTAAAGCAGTTGCAAAGTAAGTTGTAACGTTGATTTTTGTTCTTGATGAACAAATTGTAATAACCCTTTATGTTGTAAATCTAATTGGTTGGTGCCATTAGATAACTGGTTTGGTGCTCAAAATAGGGGATTGGTGTCTCCTTCGGGTTGGTGCCCATAAAATTTGTAATAGGAGGTTTTCTTTGTGAGGCTAGAGTAGGACAGTAGCTCCTGTAGCATTTCTCACTGTGGTTTTCCACGTATATCTTTCATTATGTGTTTCTTGATTGTGTGCTTGTTTAAATTTATATATCTCATATTTCAATCTGTGCATTAAGTTAATTTGAGAAGTTTGTTTGCTCAAAAGGTTTAAGATTTAAAATTTTAATATCTACTTATTCACCCCCCCTCTCAATAGATTGTTGTGTTCCAACACTTATGTGTTTACTTTATTTGGTGGTGCAATTAGTTGGATGAGTAAGTGATAGGATCTAGTTTCTTTATCAACTACTAAAGCTGAGTATATGGTTGCTACCCATGATTGTAAAGAATTCATTTGGCTTAAGAGACTGTGTTTAGATATTAGAATAAAATAAGATGCAGTGATAATTTATTGCGATAGTAAGAGTGTGATATCTCTAGCTAAGAACCTCGCATTTCATGCTAGGACCAAGAACATTGATGTATTAAATATCATTTTATTAGAGATATGGTCAAAGATGGAAAGCTGAAGCTAGTTAAGGTAGAGACTTTGATGAATTTTGTTGATTCTTTAACTAAGACTGTGAGCATAGAGAATTTTACATGGTGTTCAAAATCTATGGGCATTTTGGCTCCTAGCAATTAAGAGATGAATTCTATACTCCCTCTTGTTTCTCTTGAAAGTTGTTTGACAAGAAGGAGATTTGTTGGGAAAATGTGTCTCAACCTTGCAATTACATAAGGTTTACTATTGATAGATGAGTGTGGGGGGTAGGGGGTGTAAGTGTGAATAAGGTGTAAAGGACAAAAGACACTTCTTAATACGACATTATATCAAAGACAAAGCTAAATGAATAAGTTCAAAGAAATTATCTATTGAAATCATCATATTGCTCTCTATCTCCAAAGATTTATTAAATCACTGTGGCTCTTAGATCATGTAAGCAATGTGACTGTTAAAATGACAATTGAAAGAATGAGATGGATACTAATGCAATGATATGGAGCTTAATGTGATAATACTAGATGATAAATAAACTAAACTAGCATGAATTTACATGAAACAGATAAATGTAGCTACAGGAGGCAGCTATGATGTGAAATCTTGATTACTGGATATTGGATGCTTGAATGATTGATGCTTGATGCTTGATGCTTGAATTCCTGTAGAGTAAGAGTGCATAAGTTAAATTATCTGGATCCTTTTTCTTGGTTCAATGAGGTTGAATTTATAGATTTCCTGGCTATAGAAATGCATAGGGATGGCATTGAGAGGCTTGGATTTAATCTAGAGGATTGAATGGTGAAAGATGGAGGGAATTGAGAGAATTTTGGTGATTTGTCTCTACCCATGAAAACACCAGGCAAGAGAAGAGGAAAGATTGATGGAGGAGGATTGAGAGAAGATTTTGGAATTTGTCTCCAATTTTTCTCCAAAACTTCCAATGAAGTTTCAAAGCATTAGTTATACATATTTTAGACATAAATTAAACATAGGATATCTAATTCATTTTTGAGGAAATATAGATATAATATTCTTTATGCCTTAATTCAAATATTTTTGATTTATTTAAATTAGAAAAAGAGGGATAAATAATTTAATAAAACGAACTATAGAAGTTGTTTATTAAATTAGACAGAAGAATATGGCAATTAATTAAATAAAGTGTTTTGATCTCTATTTAATTAATTTAAGATTGATTTGGTAGAATAAAATAGGGATTTGATGATTAAATCAAACAAAGTATTTAATTTTGTTTATTTAATTAAGATGAGATATTAGAAGAATTTAAATGTGAATGTGAAAGTGAACTATATAAATAAATATTTCTATTTATTCAAACAATAGAGGAATTTAGGATAATTAATCAAATAATTCATATTTAATTAATCAGATGCTCCAGACCAATTTTAGGTGTATACATTTTGCCCCTCTTCTAAGTGATGTGTTTATGCGTTGCTTCAAAGAAAATTTTGCTGCTACTACCAAGATAAAATAATTCCATATGCCCTAGACATGCCCCAGACATTGATTTTTTAGATGATTGTCAATAATATGCCCCCTCGGGAGATAAATCAATGATTTGATGATTTTTAGAATTTTTCAAAATTTTATGATTTTCTGATGATTTGATAAAGATATGATGATGAAATAATTATCTCCCGACAAAATGATGAAGAAATATAGCTTGCAGATGAATTTTAATTAATTTCATGGATAAAATTAATCAAAATATAATAAAACCCCTCAAAAATCCCTTTTCAAAAATTATATATAGTCCAAAAGGTCATTTTCAATTTTTGAGTTTAGAAATCCTTTGATAGAGACATTTCAGCCAGCTAGAGTAGGATACCAATCCCTTAACACACTCACCATTTCAAGTGCATTTGATGTCACTGATGGTCAACCATGTATGGACCTCCGATATCTACCCCGTATCCTCCTCGTATTTTGTGCACTTTTGTTTTTTATGCATTTTATTTGTTTCGGCGTATTTTTCCTACTTTAGCGCTTCCAAGCTACACTATAGTGCTTTCACTCTGGTGTAGCGCTTTCAATTTGTAGATTAGTGCTTTGAGATTTAGCACTTGTGTTAAATTCTCTAGCACTTTCATAGGATAATGTAGCGCTTTCGATGTTATAGCGCTTAGGTTTTGAATTTTAGCACTATGATGCCAAATTTTAGCGCTTAGAGAGTTCTAGCGCTTTGATTTGGTTGATTAGAGATTTCATGGTCTGTTCTAGCACTTCTAGTAAACTGGCGCTTTGACGGACTATTTTAGCGCTTTGATGCGGTAAAACAATGCTTAGAGTAGAGTAGCGCTTTAGATGTCTGTTATAGCGCATCGAAGTGCTAAAGTAGCACTTTTGAGATTTAGCGATTTTGGTGCCTGATTTAGCGCTTTTGATCGATAAAGTAGCGCTTCTAGGTTTTAGCACTTTGGAAGCCTGATTTAGCGCTTTCATGTCAGAATTGAAGATTTTGACTTAGATAACCTTGGTTTCGTCACTTTTGATCATGTTCATTCTTTGGATTGGTATGATTGATTATCCAAATTCTTGATGTTGGATTGTGCTGATTTAAATAAGACTAATTCTCATGATAGGTGAGAAGACATCCTATTTGTGATGATCCTCATGATAGGCAAGGAAATGATTCAATATCTGATAAATCTTATGATAGGCAAGATTAGATAATGTTTGATGAACCTCATGATCAGTGAGGTTTGTTGATGTTCGCCCATGAATTTTGATCGAAAACTCATACCAATTTTTTGGAATAGACTTGATAGTTGAATGACTTTTGATTTCTTGACATAGTTCACTAATTGTGGATTTTTCATTATGATGATAGGAGGATTTGGGTACTCTCTAGATGCGAGAGAGATTTCCTTGGACCACAGACTTGATTCCTCATCTGACACCAGATGAGCTTCCGGTTATAGGTCGATGTGGTTTGACCAGTTTGCTTGATATGCCCCAGATTAGGATTAATCGAGGTCTATTGACTACTTTGGTTAAGAGGTGGCACAGTGATCACAACACCTTTCATCTACCCACTAGTGAGATGACAGTCACACCTGAGGATGTGTGGCGGATTCTGCACATTCCGTTCATGGGGGAGATTGTAGTGTATGATTCCCATGGGACTTGCGGTAGAGATGCTCTACGTAGAGTATTCTAGGATCAGGATATTGAGGGTCTGAGTGTTTGATGGAGGAGGATTGTTGATTCGTATGTGACACTACCAGCAGTGCTAGCTAGATTTATTGGAGGTTTCCTTTGCCTTGATCATAAGTCAAAGGGATTCCTCGTGGGTT
Source organism: Sequoiadendron giganteum (assembly GCA_007115665.2). Taxonomy (NCBI): domain Eukaryota; kingdom Viridiplantae; phylum Streptophyta; class Pinopsida; order Cupressales; family Cupressaceae; genus Sequoiadendron; species Sequoiadendron giganteum. Next base: position 123,606,615 of record CM021102.1, read on the forward strand.
GGGGCAGGACATTAGAGAGCATGATAATACATGGTACTAGATATGCATGGGGGATGTGCATGTTGGCACATCTTTATCATGATCTTCATTTAGTTGTGTACCTAGGGGCAAGGAGCCTATCAGTAGGGATGACCCTCTTATATGTGTGGGCATGGGAGCATTTCTCTATTGCTCAGCCATTTCCAATGGCAGATAGAGCAGTAGGCAAACCTTATGTGTTTAGATATAGAGGTCAGCTTACATAGGCCCGGCTGGGCAAGTTAGAGCACTGGAGGCAAGTTTTTGATGACAAAGAGACTGTTACCTTGTGTCCATACCTAGACTGTGAGCAGTGGGACGAGGATGATGCAATGTTGGGATTTCTCTGCGATTCTATGTATCTGATCAGTCAGACACCATTTGTCCTAGAGAGATTTTTGCTTCGTTGAGTATACAGACAGTATGACATTGTTTAGTGTATGCCACAGGGGGTAGCCCACTATGCCAGGCGATAGATGGATATTCCTGATTGGGGGCCCTATTTATCATATGATGCTTTAGTAGAGGGATACAGGGCATTGCAACCATCATCCTGGGACATGTGGTGAGACATTACAGAGGCACCAGTCACCAAGGAGTATGCTACCTTCTTGGCCTTGGTTCCATATCCTCATATTACTATTTCAGATGAGTCAGTACCACTACCAGTAGAGGAGGATGTGGCAAAGGGTTTCGTAGAGAGTGAGGGTGGTACTTTAGCAGGCAGTAGCACGGAGGATGGCAGTGACGACAGCAACAGTGATGATAGTGATGGTGGTAGTGGAGGGGACAAAGGGGTAGGACCAGCCAGCAGTGGTCCATCATCTAGTAGGCCTCGCAAGAGGCGAGCAGTGATAGTACCACTTGTGGACCATCAGAGACAGATTGTTGGTCTCCAAGCACAGGTCTAGACATTGCAAGGGTAGTTGGTACAAGCTCAGGGTTTGCTCATTTAGACCCAGACCTAGATGCAAGCCCAGGCTCAAGCTCACGCTTAGGCTTTAGCACGGGTGTAGGGAAATTTGGCCGCTATGCAAATGTAGGTTGCTACTTTGACATCCAAGCGAGACAGTGCTCGATAGATTGCTGAGAGGGCACAGGAGACAACAGAGACCCTCCAGAGAGTGTTGGATGGTACCTCAGTGGGAGACTACATGAGAGAGGTTTTGTGGGCTGGCCGAGAGGCAGAGTTTTATAGAGGCAGATATCATGATGTAGTGCTTGCTGATCGTAGGGTCAGTTATGCCCCGTCGAGATCTGGACAGATGTATACGCAGACTATGAGTGAGGGTGTGGCACAACCTCCACGCAGAGATCCCAAAGATCCTGGTTCTTCTAAGGGTGGTGGTGGTACAGGTCCTGTTGGTCTCACACATTCTGGCAGTAGCATATCATAGATGCTATTTTGATTCCCCTTTTTGAAAAATGATGTATATTACGATGTATCTCATTTTTGATGATGTATTTTTATTTCAGACTTCATTGTATACTTGACACTTGATGATATATATGAGATGCAGTTGATGTGATTTTATGATGGTTTATGATTTTTATGTGATGGATGCATTTATTATGTTTATCTATGCAATGTGTGATGATTTTATTTCACATGTGATGATGGAATGATAAATGCTTTGATTTCATGATAATGAATAAAAGATAAATGTATGTGTAGAATATATGATATCTGGATGTATAATGTGATGTAAATGTATGGGTGGATGGATGATAATGCAATGAATTTTTTTATGGTAAAAATGAACATGGTGCACTTATGGTACAATTTAATTCATAATTTATTCGATGTATGATGAAATGTATGAATGATGAAATGATGAAACTAAATGATGAGAGGATGACTCTTACATATTTTTGATGATTTTTGAATTTATGTCAAGTATACTTAGTCTTATTTGTAGATTTAGATAATCATTTATTGGAACCCTTTATGCAACAAATATTCTGTAGATAATGAATATGATGAATGCAATCTAATTTTAACATGCAACTATATGCAAAATAATTGTCATTTTAACAATACTTTTGTGATTTTTGTCATCATAGAGCTTTATTGGATGTTGAAAGTGAATACAAATGAATATGGTATGTGTTAGACCAAGGACGACCTGAGTACTTCTTTCATGATTTTTGATATTGCAAGCGAACACAATCATCTACGTATGATTTAACCGAGATGACCTAAGCATTAATTGCATAAACAGGGAGTGATTAATCATTTCAATGTGTGAATTCTAAATGTCATTGGTGATACATTTGCATAGCACATCCCTTGACAATTCATACATTTATATGATTAACTTACATATAGCAGATAATAAAAATATCATTCTTCTTCCTTGTTTCTCTAGTTCAATACATCATTGAGTTACTCCAAATAAATGATAATCAAAAATACAATTTATCCATTGTTTACTTAGAGTGTTTTATTCATTATTTAGATTTTAGATCATCCATCCTGATTTTGTGATGTTTTTGGATTTTTGATATTTTGACCAAAGACCTAACCTACTAACTTATCCTAGGGGTCTTGAGGGCTGATCAAAGATTAGCCTTGCCTACATTACACATGCAGAGACCGCGTAGTTCGACTGACACAAACCTATGTTTTTGGATTTTTCCTTTTCTAGACTAACTTTTGACATGTTTTTGGATTTTTGATATGATACGGATGGTTGATACCTCTCTGATGATGATTGATGTTGTGCTTTGATTTTTGATTTTTGTTTTTCTGCTATACTTTTACGTGCCCTTTGTGAAATTGATGTTTTTGTTGCCCTTAGTGATATCCAAATGTTTCCCCCAAGCTTTGGAGTGAGATTTGACTATGTGAAAATGATTTTGATATGGATGCAAAGATGGCTAGACTATTGACATGATATGAAATGGACTAACTACCAGACTGATGATCCTGATATGTATCATAATAGATGGGAAAGCTGATCTTAGAATCACATACGACACCTGTTTCCAGGTTTTCACCATATGTTTTGATTACACTCTTTTTTTTTTCTTTTTTTTTTTTGTATTTTTGCATCGCCAAGATGCCTGTTTGCCAAGTTTTCATCAAGGAAACCATTTTTAGAAGTTTGACCCATGCACTAGGAGATTCAAGTGTAGAACTTTCTAAGATGAATATTGTTGATAGGTTCATCAAACAAATCCCCTTCTGACTTTGATAGCTAATATGCTCCTGATCCATACACTGATATGATGACAAAAGGACCAAGCCAGTTAGGCTCAAATTTCCCTTTCTTCTCCCTGTCCTACTGATTCTTAGGGTTTTCTTTTAGTACCAAGTAACTTCTTGACATTATTTCTTGATAAGTTGTTAGATGATTAACAGCCTATTGACAATGCTCATCCAATAACTTCAGTTCCTAGAGTCTAGATACCCTATAGTCTTTGTCTGAAATGATACCTCTGAGTGATACACGAAGTGATGGAATCTCAACTTCAATGGGCAATATGGCTTTTGATCCATATACCAAGGCATATGGTGTAGCTCCTGTTGGAGTTCTGATACTTTTTTTGTAGGCCCATAGTGCAAGATTGAGTTGAACATGCCAATCATGTCCAACATTGTTAACCATTTTTTTGAGAATTTTGAGTATTGTTTTGTTTGAGGCCTTTGATTGGCCATTCCCTTGAGGATAGTACGATGTTGAAAATTGATGTTGGATATGAAATTTTTCACATAGCTCTTAGACATCTTGATTCTTGAACGGTCATCCATTATCAGTGATAATGGATTGAGGGATTCCATACCGACATATAATGTAATTCAAAATGAAAGAGGAAATCTGCTTCCTAGTGATGGTTGTAAGAGGTACTGCTTCAATCCATTTTGTGAAATATTCTATAGTTGTTATGATGAACTTGTGTCCATTGGATGAACATGGATTTATTTTTCCTACCAGATCCAGGCCCCATTGACAAAAAGGCCATGTCGATGTGAAGGGATGTAGTTCTTGTGTTGGTGCATGAACCAAATTGCTATGAATCTGACACTTTTGACATTTCTTAACAAATTGATAGGATTATTTCTCCATGCATGGCCAATAATATCCCAAATGAAGGAGTTTCTTAGCTACAATTATCCCACTTGAATGAGTGCCACAAATACCCTCATGAACCTCTCATAGGGTCGTTTTAGATTCATTGTGTTCTAGACATCAGATTAAATTACCATCAAGACCTTGACGATAAAGTATGTCTGTGATTAAAGTATGTCATGCGGATTGGAGGATAAAGTTTCGTTTTTAGTTCCTAGAAAGATCAGGAGGAAGGAGATTGTCTTTCAGGTAAGCATAGGTCTTTTCATAGCTGGAGGTTTCAATGGTGTCTAGATGGCAGATGGTAGTGGATTCTGAATTATTATGGGAAGGACATGATACTTGTTCCAACATAAACTCATAGCAAACACGTTTCTCAGGTAATTGTAGTAATGAAGCAATTGTAGCCATAGCGTCTATAGCTTTGTTCTCTACCCTTGGAATTTGATCAAACTTGATAGTGACAAAGAACTATTTTAGTTTATCTATGTGTTGCTTGTAAGACATCAAATTTTCATCTTTTGTTTGATACTCATCATTTACTTGATAAATAACTAGTTGAGAGTCCCCATATACCTATAAATCCATGATCTTCCATTGAATCACTATTTTGACCCCAATGATTAATGCTTCATATTCTACCATATTATTTGTACACTAAAACATTAGTCTATATGATTTTGGAATGGTGTGTCCTTGTGGAGAGATGAATAAAATTCTTGCTCCTAATCCACGCTATGTGTATGATCCATCAAAATATAATACCCATTATTGGGGCATCATTGTCAGAATGTATGGATCCAAAAACTCCATTGTCATTGGTCGATCATCTGGTAAAGGAGATTCAGCTAATTTTTCAGTGATTGCTTAACCTTTGATGGCTTTTCTCTCCACATATTGAATGTCGAATTCACTTAATAGCATGACCCACTTTGCCAGTCTACTTGTTAAGGCAGCTTTACTGAGTAGATATTTTAAAGGGTCGATTTTTGCTATTAACCTGATTGTATGGGTCAGCATGTAGTGTCTAAGCTATTAAGTAGAAAACACCACTACCAAGCAAAACTTCTCTATGGAAATGTAGTTTATTTCATACCCATTTAATGTCCTGTTGATATAGTAGATGGCGTGTTCTTTTCCTTCATAATCCTCTTATGCTAATAGTGCCCCCAGAGAGATATCTGTCGTGGCAATGTACAATATGAGAGTCCTTCCTTCTGTTGGTGGCATGAGAATGGGTCATGACATTAGATACTCTTTGATTTGATTGAATGTTGTTTCACACCCCTCATCCCACTTGAAAACTATATTTCTATGCAATAGATGATTAAAAGGATGACTTTTGTCCACCAGTTGGGAGATGAATCTTCTGATTGATTGGAGTCTTCCTTGTAGTGATCTGAGTTGACTGATATTCTTAGGAGGTGGCATCTCCATAATTGCTTTGACTTTCATTGGATCCACTTCAATGCCTTTTTCTGAGATAATGTACCCTAATAGTTTTGTTGATGTGACCCCGAATGCACACTTCTTGGGGTTTAACCTAACATTGAATTTCTCCATCCGTGTGAAGATTTTGTCTAGGATATGCAGATGTCCTTCCCTAGTACCATATTTTTCCAAGATGTCATCCACATAATCTTCCATGAAGGTGTGCATCATATCATGGAAGATTGTCATCATTTCTCTTTGATAAGTGGCTCTTGCGTTCTTTAGACCAAATGGCATGACGTTCCAACAAAAGGTTCCCTATGGAGATGTGAAAGTTGTCTTTTCCTAATCTTCTAGAGCTATTTTAATTTTATTGTACCTAGAGAAACCATCCATGATTGATGACATGGCATGCCCTACCGTCAAGTCCACGATGATGTCTATATTTGGTAGTGGAAAATCATCCTTTGGGCATGCTTTATTTAGGTCCCTAAAATCTGTACATATCCTGATGCTATTGTCTAGATTTGAAAAAGGTAGAAGGTTTGATATCCATTTGACATAGTCTATAGACCATATGAATCCAACATCTAACAATTTCTTTAGCTCTGTTTTTACCATCAATGGGATATGGGGATGCATTTTTCTCAATTTTTGCTTGATAGGCTTGATTCTTGTGGGCAAAGACAAGTGATGCATGAGAAGATTTGAGTCTAAGCCTGGCATATTGGAATATGACCAAGAAAATTTGATGCTTCTTTCTTTAAAGAATTTGATGAATTCCGGCTTTTCTTGTTGTGTCATGGATTTCACCAGATGTAGGATTTTTGCCTTAGCTTTAGTGTCGATATTCAAAAATTGTGTTGGTTCCACTAGGACTGATGATCGCTCATGATAATGTTCTGAAAGAGTGTCAAATATTCCATCCTTCAGTGCCTCAGAAATTTTTTCACCATTAGATGCATTCTTTATTTTTTCTTTTTCCAGATCTAATGCTGCCATAGAATGGTTTTCACCATTAGATCTATATTCCTTGTTTTCAATTTTACAACTGGAAGATTTGACACGCTCCTATTGAGTCATGTTGTTATGAGTATTATAGGTAGAACTTGTACCAGGTTCGGTATGACATAGGAAATTTATTATGGCATCATCGTCTATAAATCTTGGCACAGTTAGGGGTTCGACAATCTCCCAGTCAATTAGTTCAGGATAGATTAAAGGCATGAGGTTATTAGATTCATTCAGGTTGATGGATGTAAGGGTTTGGATAACCATTTCGTCATAGTCATTTATTGGAATATCGAGTTCCATGATGGTACTTTCATCAAGATTGTCTAGCTCACTCGAGGTCTATCCGTCCCCACTCGAATCATCGATATTTAGTGACATTGCCACGATTGGTCTAGATACAGAGCCCTGGACCTCCTCATGTGTAGGTCTATATTATTGGATGACATCAATATGAATATCTATAAAAGAAACATCGGAACATGAATCCCATTCATATTCGTTTGAATCTGTCTCAGAGTTATTTCTAAGTTGAAGGATTCTTTCCATAGTCTTCTTTTCCAATTCCTTTTTTTCTTCACTAGAGTATCCGAGTCCTATTTTATCTTTTGAGTGGAGAGTGAGGGGCTAAATAGGCCCTATGATTCCATGCTTTCTTAATCCCACAGGTCCTTGTCCTTCATAACCCATTTTTTCTAAAATAACTTTTCCTTTTCTATATTTATCAGTGTTGATGTTGACATTTTTGACACTGCTATTTGATGTAGAGGGTTCCTCATCTTTGTAGAGCCAATCCAGGATTGCTTTATTGTCCATTTCATCCTCTATGGTACCCTTTTTTATAAACCTTTATTGAAGAACTATGACTAGTAATGATGTTTGAGGTTTTATCATAGATGGTTTACCATATGTCCTAGGAGATGGCATTAACTGTGATAGGTTAAGCGATTGCTCCATAGAATATGTTCCCATTCCTTTGTCAATTAGTTGTACTTTCTCTTGAAACTTTTATGATAAAGATGTTTGCTGATCCAGATTATCTGTTGATTGAGTTTCAACAGGACTTGTTTCTTTTTCTTTACCCTTTTTCTCGATCCACTTGGTGGTGATACTTGGACGTTGTTCTTCGTTGGATGATCGTGAACTAGATGCTTCCCTATTGTGTGGCACCAAGGTATCTTGGGAGATTCTAATTGTGTCACAATTTTGAGGATGATTGTGATCAACAGATATAGTCACCTCCTGTCCATTTATGGGAAACTTCAAACATTGATGATATGTTGAAGGTACAACCTACATTTCATGGATCCATGGTCATCCCAATAGAATGTTGTATGTTAACTCTCTTTCCAAGACTTGACATGCTATATGTTTCATTTTTGGCCCCACTTGAATGGGTAACACAATTAATCCCTTAGACGATCTTTCATCTTCATCATATGCTTTGATAGTCATTTTTCATCGAGCATCAATAGCATCGTCTGAATATCCTTGTGCCCAGATTAACTTGAGAGTGCAAATGTTCAGACCAGCTCCACCATCTATTAGGACCCTCTTCATGCGATGATTATGGATTAGGACTTCGATGTGAAGTGTAGTATTATGGGGATAGTTTAGTGAGACATCATCCTATTCAGAGAATGATAGACAATGCGGGGTAGTCAAATGCCCCACCATAGCTTGGAACTGGAAAACATTTAGATTCATTGGTACCGTAGTGGCTACTAATGCTTGTTCTAAAACCTCCTTATGCGATGGTGATAATTTAAGGAGTTCTAGTATCGATATTTATGCGGGAATGTTTTGCAGTTGATCGACAATGTTATAATGAGATGGAGGGGGAACTGCATGTGTAGATCCGACTCCCTAAAACATTACCTTGGATTGCCCCCTAGTCATAACATATACTAGTTGATGTTCTTGATGGTCTCTAATTTTTAAGACATTGATTTCATTGTCAGAGTTTTTTATGATTGGGAGCAAATCCAAAGAGGTAGTGTTGTTGATTATGGGTTCGCTAATGTCATGATCAATTGTATGATTATTCTCTACTTTAGATAAACAAAGGATTGTTTTGTCATAGACATGATTGATGTTCTTACCTTTGTAGTTTAAGGATGATGATGCTCCTTTTTCATAGTTTGGCAAAGGATCTTTGAAGGTCGAGTGATCATTATTGTTTTGGGGTGTTTCCACATATGCTTTGTTATTGTCGAGCAAGTCTTGTATTACATGCTTCAACTCCATACAATCGTTAGTTTTGTGACCTTTGTTATTATGGAAGTTGCAGTAATTTACGTCATTCCACCATGGTGGTTTGACCTTTGGATCCCAGAATCGGGCTTCATGTGCAGTGATGAGGCCACTAGTGACCAATTCTTTCATTGTTGATTCTATCATTTGGCCTAAAGGTGTGAACCTCCGCCAATTTGAGGGTTTCTGATATGACTGTGTTTTTACGATCTCGTTGCTTTGCATGACATTTGACTTGAAATTTTGGTCATTGCTTTGATTCCTCGATGTAGATGTTGTTAAGTTAAAAACTGGTCTGACATTTTGGGAATCATTCATTGTTTCCGTGGTAGTTGTGTTTCGATTCTTTTGCCAAAATTTTGGCTTGTCGTTGCTTGAGTATTGATTGGAGGAGATACATGTGTTATTTTTTTATCATTGAAATGCTTGATAACTCCTCTTTTGACTAATGCTTCCTCGATTTTAAGACCATTTTCTATTACTTTTTCAAATGTGGGAGGATATTGTAATTCTAGTCTATAACTCATTTCCTTCGTTAAGTTGTCAATGAACAACTCCATCTTTTCCTCCTCAGGAATGGATCTAGGATATTTGGCGAACAATCGTCGCCATCTTTGTAAAAAAGATAAGAACATTTCCCCTTTGTTTTGTTTTAGGTTGTAAAGATCCTTTATTGTAACATCATGTTGGATGTTAAATGAGTATTGGGAGATGAACTTGTTAACAAGTTCCTCAAAATTCTTGATCCCTGGTTGTAGTTTTGAGAACCACTCCATACATGTACCTCCCAAACTTCTTGGGAATAAACTCATTAAGTTTCCTCTTGGGAAAACTCAAGGCTCATTGTTTTGAACTCCCAAATATGATCTATTGGATCTATTCTTCCATTGTACTTATCATACTTTTGGAATTCCCAGTGTCTTGGAAAAGGTATTAGGCCAACTATTGCATCGAAAGGATAAGGACAAATGTCCTGTATCACATATCTTTTAGTACTTCCTTTCGTCATATCCTATATCTATTGTTGTAATAGTTGCATTTGGGATGTCAAAGTAACAATTGGATCTATTGTTTGTGTGAGTTGTAGTATTTTAGTCTCACTTGTTCTAGGTGCTTCCTTCAAACGATTGACATCAAAGTCCTTGGGAAGTTTGGCACCTGATTCAACCAACATCAAAAGATATCTCTCCATATCTTCTTCTAAGATTTTCTCCATAAATTTATGGAACTTGGGATCTTGTTGAGCTATTTGAATATCCTCTAGAGTTATTTCATTCTTATCGTTGTGGTTCAAATTGTTCCAAGGATTTTCCTCTGCCATTGTTCGAGATGTTTCAAGTTCTTGCTCGTAGAGTCTCTATTTTTGAGACCTAGTGAAGATTGGCATACAAATTGTTACTCTTTCTTTTGAAATGTTGATCTTCTATGCAGGAAAATAATGTCAATTGAACTTTTAACAAAAGTCGAATAAGATGATTGATCTTATTGATGAGACTATGTTAAAAATGTGATTACTATACTTGTTTCGTGATAAAGGATGATAGTATCCTGATGATGAAACTTCAGTGTAGTAATTGATTGTGTATTTTGATTTGACACTTCTGATTTACAAGATCTTGTTTTCAGTTGATAAGATTGGAGATTTGTATAAACCTTTTTGATTTCGATCTTTAGACAGTGATTCTGATGAAAAGGAACTTGTGTTCTAGTAAAAACTATAGATAAATGATAGATAGATTGACTGGTAAGCTTTTTGAACTCTTTATTTTAGAAGCGCTAAAACAGAGTACAGAGGCGCTATTTCACAGAAGCGCTAGAACAGAGTCCCAAAGCACTGAAATAGACAATAGACGCGCTATTTTGACAGAAGCGCTAAAACAGTGCTTGAAAGCGCTGCAAAAATTGATGGAAGCGCTATCTTGATAGAAGCATTGAAAAAGTGCTTGAAAGCATCGTAGAAAGTGATGGAAGTGCTATCTTGACAGAAGCATTGAAACAGTGCTCGAAAGCGCTAAAAAAGATGATGAAAGCGTTGTTTTGATAGAAGCGCTAAAATAAGGAATGTAAGCATTGAAATAGTGCCCAAAAGCGCTATTTCATAGAAGCGCTAAAACAATGACCCGAAGCGCTGAAACAGGTTTCAAGAGTGTTAAAAATAGGAATTTTATGACTCTCTATTGCAAAATCTGATCAGGCCTTGTGGCATACTGTATCATGTATTGTGGAAGATAAGAACGATGTATGTGTTGACTATGGTTGTGATACTGAGTGAGAGCTCTTCTTTGAAAGAAGGCTCGCGAATAGAGTGGTTCTACTACGTAATCTAAAGTGTGACCCCTAGAAAAATCGTGATATCTGTGGATGAATGTTCTATGCTGTAAAAGAAGTTTTTGATTTTGATATAGGAAACGCCCTTTGTTCAATTTATTTCGATAACTGATAGGTTCCTTAGGTTTTGTGATTTTGATCTTCCTCTTGAGAAACGTGGTGGACTTCCACTTTCGAAGCATGGAGTTTTTCTAATCTAACTTGACTTTGTTGGTTTTTCAAGATGATCTTTAATTTCATTTTAATGAATTTGTGAAAACACATCAAGCAATTGTGAATAATTGTTTTAACTGAATATATCATGTATGTTCAAGAATCACAAATGATTCTTATTAATTTTGACGGGTTTCTTTGACAATTGTACACAAATCAAACAAACTCACACTTAAGGACAAATAGGTCATCATTATACTCACAACCCACATCTTGAATTGCGTTGACGCACATAGCCTTGTCACCCCTAGAGGGCTCCTGTGTTTTTGTCATTTCCATGCGCGTACTCAGAGTTGAATTTCTCGTCCCCTAAGAAAACGGTCCGTGGAAATTATATGGTGAGTGTCTTGGGGGAAAATTCTTCCCTCCCCTTGCACCGTGTGTATGACAATGTATGGATACTGACTCAATAGGATACTACTCTATGGTTCGTAGATAGGGCTTTCATGCGGTGCGACAATATAGATAAACTCCCTCAGGAGACCTCCCAATCTTTAAAATAAAGATTTTGGGGATGGTTATCTTGATCACTACCATCAAGTTGGAATTTCATCAGCAACTTGCATTTTTATTATAGTGGGTTGGAATCCTTGGCTTTAGGCGTTCCCACTTAGGTCGTTCTCGTAGGGTGAGTACTTTTTCCCACTACGGTAGGCCTTCTAAAGGTTTTAACAAAGCGTAAATAGCGTGAAGTAAACAATGAATCTGACACTTTGATCACCCAGTTAAGGGAGAGCATAAGCCTAATCACCACAAGCACAACATATTTTTTTTTTTCTATTTTAAGCCCCAAAAGAATTTTTCTAATCTATGTGAAGGTGTTGTTTCACAGAAATCATGTTTGTTCTTTTTAATTTGCACTATAAAAATGTGATGACTATCCTAAGATTGATAAATTTGCTTTTAAGAAAACAAAAGTGGCTACCCTAGGATTGATACTTTTTAGAAACCAAGAAGTGACTATCCTAGGATTGATAAATTTTAGAAAACCTAAAGTGACTATCTTAGGATTGATAAATTTTAGCCCAACTGTGAAAAAAATAAAATCTAGCCGCGGTCGCATTGGATCCAGACTGATTTTACAAAAGCATTGGAATATTGCATCGAAGTGCTAAAATAGTTACCTGATGCACTATAACTTAGAAGCACTGAAATAGGACACTGAAATGCTGAATTTTGACATAGAAGCGCTAAATCACCGATGCGCCGAAATAGGACATGGAAGCGCTAAATCTCAAAGCATCGAATTTTTTTACGGAAGCGCTGTAGTAACACAAAAGCATCGAAACAGATCATGGAAGTGCTGTATTTTACCACATAAGCGTTATAGTATTTGACGAAAACGCTAAAAGAAAACATGTCGGGAACCTACGTGACACTTTCCAAAACAAATGATAAAATTGGGAAAATTGGGGGTAATGCCCCAAGGTGGGCGCTAGATTGTAAGTGTGAATAAGGTGTAAAGCACAAAAGACACTTCTTAATACGATATTATATCAAAGACAAAGCCAAATGAATCAATTCAAAGCAATAATCTATTGAAAGCGTCATATTGCTCTCTATCTCCAAAGATTTATTAAATCGCTGTGGCTCTCAGATCGTGTAAGCAATGTGACTGTTAAAATGACAATTGAAAGAATGAGATGGATACTAATGCAATGATATGGAGCTTAATGTGATAATACTAGATGATAAATAAACTAAACTAGCATGAATTGACATGAAACAAATATATGCAGCTACATGAGGCAGTTATGATGTGAAAGCTTGATTTATGGGTATTGGATGCTTGAATGCTTGATGCTTGATGCTTGAATTCCTGTAGAGTAAGAGTGCATAAGTTAAATTATTTGGATCCTTTTTCTTGGTTCAATGAGGTTGTATTTATAGATTTCTTGGCTGTAGAAATGCATAGGGATGGCATTGAGAGGCTTGGATTCAATCTAGAGGATTGAATGGTGAGAGATGGAGGGAATTGAGAGATTTTTGGTGATTTGTCTCTACCCATGAAAACACCAGGCAAGAGAAGAGGAAAGATTGATGGAGGAGGATTGAGAGAAGATTTTGGAATTTGTCTCAATTTTGTCTCCAAAACTTCCTGTGAAGTTTCAAAGCATTAATTATGACATATTTTAGACATAATTAGACATAGGATATCTAATTAATTTTTGAGGAAATATAGATGGAATATTTTTTATGCCTTAATTCAAATATTTTTGATTTATTTAAATTAGCAAAAGAAGGATAAATAATTTAATAAAACAAACTATAGAAGTTGTTTATTAAATTAGACAGAAGAATATGGAAATTAATTAAATAAAGTGTTTTGATCTCTATTTAATTAATTTAAGATCGATGTGATAGATTAAAATAGGGATTTGATGATTAAAATTAAACAAAGTATTTAATTTTGTTTATTTAATTAAGATGAGGAATTAGAAGAATTTAAATGTGAATGTGAACGTGAACTATATAAATAAATATTTCTATTTATTCAAATAGTAGAGGAATTTAGGATAATTAATCAAATAATCCATATCTAATTAATCGGATGCTCTAGACTAATTTTAGGTGTACATAGGGGGTACCCCTGAAAGGGGTTCGGGGGGATCATCCCCTTGGCGGGCATCTGAGGGTCGTGCATCTTGATAGGGTCTTAGGGGGAAATACCCTTGAAAGCTAAATTTTATGTATATTTTATTATTATAAATCTGGACTATTCATCATTACGTCTTAGATCTGACGGTCGATATTTTTTAACTTGAACTTCCTTAGAAGACAACCTTATTTTACGATGGAATTGATTATGACTAAGTATTGTGATGTATTTTGAGATTCTGATAGTGGTCATGTTACCTCTGGAGCTCTGGTAGGTGATACTCCTGTGAGAAGCTCACTCTACAAGTATATTGTAATCTTTATGATTTTTGAATAATATATTGGACAAATTTTGTGGGATTTTCCTCCCAAAAGGGTTTTCTCCACATAAATCACTGTGTTGTGGTATGCATGATATTTATGTTTATTTCTATTTAGGTTTTTGTAATTGTTGACAAGATCTATAGATTTTTGCATTATCCTCCTCTCAAGATTAGTGTAGGAAATTGTTCTGCTACCTTAACTTCCTTACAATATGGGTCTGAATGACATGTGTGGAGGTTGTGCAATTTGGCACTATGTCTTGTATCCCTCTATTGAGTTTCCAATGCTCACATGTCGTAGTATAGGGTCTCTAATATAGTGTACATTATCACATGGCCTTCTTTATAGTGCCCATCTCTCATCCAAAAACCCTTTGCAATATAAGATAATGCCATATAAGGTAGTATTTTCTTATATGTGGTATTGATAGTATTTTCCAACAATCCTTAGTTTAATATTGACATTCCTACAAGTCTTTTTGTTTTAGAAGTATGCCTATGATGTTTACTAGACCCCCCATCCCAATTCCAACCCTTCCCCCTCCCCTTTTCTTCTAGCCCTGGGGCTCCTAGTAGTGACATCCTTAATAATATGGGACCCCAGATAAGGTATGTAACTCTCAACTGGGTTTTATGAAAACGTAATTAATGAGAGTAAAAGGATGAACAAGGATTTAAAGGACTTGCAACTTAAAATGAAAAAGGACAAGAAAGAGAAGGAGGCCTTGAAGGCTCTCTTCCAAGAAAATGTTAAATTTAAGGAGAATGTGTTTATCCTATATTTGAGAGTTGGTAAGCTAGAGTAGGAGTTGTGGGAAATTAAAGGAATTCAAGAGGAAGTTTCTAGGAATAACTAATTGGATACTATTAGCATGAGGGAGGACCTAGTCAGTGCAAGCTAGAGGAAGAGTGCATATTTACAAGATGGCTTGAAACATAGACCCAAAGGCTAGAAGAATAAGCAAGCAAAAACCACCGAGGATACCAAGGATGAGTCCTTTACACCTAATATGAAAGCCCTACAAGAAGATTAGGAGCTACAAAAATCCTAAATGATTTAGCTAATTAGTGAGCCTAGGCTCCTAGCCTATCTTTTATTTTTTACTATTGGCTAGACTTTTGTTGTCTTTTTCTTTGTCTCTATTAGGCCTATAATGGTTTAAGGCCTAGACTTTTATTTGTTTCTTGTTTTGTCTTTACTGTGTTATATGTTGACTTTGTAAAAAGTTATGAGACCCTTTTAAAACCCTTAGTTTAACATATATAATTTTAAAAATTTATATAAATTTAAAATAATAAGATATTTATCACTTTTCTCATATTCTATAATAAGATAACAAAAAAAAAATTTGAAGTTCATTTTTTTATAATTTTAAAAATTATACATACTTTAAAAGAAGAAAGACATTTATCACTTTTCTCATAATTTATAATAAGATAAACAAAATTAAACTTTTTTTTTTACTTAATTATAAGATAAATCGTATTTTCAACATTTCTTATTAATAAACATGGATATCTTTAATGATTTTAACGTTATTAAAAAATTATTCAAATTCACCTAAAAAAGTGTAACAATTAATGATACACTATGAAAAATTGAAGAGTTCATCCAAACATTCTTAAAATTAAAGAATACTTAATTGTAAGATAAATCGTATTTTCAACATTTCTTATTAATAAACATGAATATCTTTAATGATTTTAACGTTATTTAAAAATTATTATTATTATATTTTATTAGTTTGAAACTGACTTAAAAAATTAATTAAGAAATCACACTGCTACGATAGCTAGTTACACAGTTTGTTTTTTTTCAAAAAAAACCGAAACTTGTTACATCAGATGGATCATTGTGTGTATTGAAAGGAAGCACGTCACTGATAAAGCAAGTTTGACTAAATAAGGTCCACGTGGATTGTCATGGGAACAGCTATAATAAATAGTAGTCACTAAAGGAGCTCAAATAGCCAAGCGTGTAAGGCGCAGATTCATTCCAGAGATTCTGGATTACATGTACACCGTTCCGTACAATATGTCTCGTCACTAGGCAATTCTGAAAAATAGGAAATGGTAGTGGATGTACGAGTAATGTACAAGAACTACCACGTTCTCTTCCATAAAGAGCAAGTTGATCATGTTAGATGCCTCAAAATCGAATTTCTCTCGTGAAAGAGGATTCCTTTTTGACTTATTTCTCTTCACAGGGTGCAACTTGGCCAAATTTATTAGAAAATTAAATCAGTGCAACAAGAGTGAAAGAGTTCCCGGGCTTTCAACCGTGAATTCTTGGGAGTGTGGGACCCGTTCGTGCTGGGTTGTCCTCTTCCTTTTATTGCACTGTGGGGCTTACGCGTTTTCTTCTCACATTCCCTGCAGTTTTCGAAGCTCACGAGTGGGAATGTGAGATAGGAGCGGCGCCCAAAAATGGTTTCATACCATGACATCACGGTGACAGTATTCATCTATCTTTGTGTGAATGGAGATTTCTTCTCCTAGAGAGTTTTACCGGTAAATTTTCTTGATAAAATATTCGACCCGGTCAACTTGAAGATAATATTGTTTTGAGCCTCACGCCGTTTTTACTAGAAGTCTATAAAAATAGAGAATCAGCAACTTCGAAGCTAAACGTGAGCTCTGCAGTTTGCTTTTTGCACCGAAAGTCATATGCTAAGTGCTTTACCTGCAATTCCCTTGGAGGTCGTGACAGAATAATTCTTGGAAGGAAACAGAAAAGGCAAGCTACTCAAACTTGGTCATTGTTCTGATCATGCGGTTCGAAATTCGGTGTATCAGATTCAGTGATAAATGGCAATGTTTTAAGTGCTTGAAATTTGTTCAGTATGATTAGTTATATTGTGTTCCTCATCCTTCTTTCTTGAATTTATGCAGATGAATTGCAGCGGAAGTGGGAAGCCATGGGCAACTCCATGCGCCGCTTGTAAGATTCTTAGAAGGAGGTGTGGAGAGAAATGCATACTTGCTCCCTACTTTCCACCAAACAACCCACACAAGTTTTCTTCCGCGCACCATGTTTTCGGAGCAAGTAACATAATCAAGATGCTTAAGGTTTGATGAACTTTTCATGTAATTTTTATAGGAGAACATCTTAGACAGAGAATCTGTTTCATCTTTTATTCTATTTTGGTTACATCGCTCAATGTTTTTCTTAGATTAGTAGCCAGTGGCCTAATCTAACTGGAAGAGTGGATTGAGTGGAACAGGATCTTCCAACCGATCGAAGAGCCGATGCAATAAGTAGCGTGGTGTATGAAGCAAATGCACGGGTGAGAGATCCCATTTACGGATGTGCAGGGACTATATGTCAATTGCAGCACCAAATTTCAGAGCTGCAAACACAATTAGCGGCAGCACAAGCAGAGCTGATGGCCCTCCATATGCAGCAGGCTAATCTTCCGTCCTTGGTCTCATTGTGCTACACATCTAAAGAAGATGCAAAGCCCACAGAAAGTGACCCACAATATAACGAAAACATTGAATACAACATCGATGACTTATTCTCAGATGAGATGGAGTGCCTAATGCTTTGGGAACCACGCTCGAAATAGACACCAAATGGTGTTATTTTCTTATAGAAAGCGCCAGCTATATTCTATCACACACAACACCGAAGCTGGTAAAGACACTTCATGTAAGGATACAAGGAGGGCAAGAAGTGTCCAGTGTCTATAATATATTTTAACCAAATTTTACAGTGGTGTATTACTGTATCATAGGCTAGGAGAGTATAGATGGATCATGGATCATGGATCATAAATCAACTTACTTGTGCATTTAAGGCTCTGGTCAAAGCTTATCCGAGGTCTGTGAGCTTTTTGGGCCGTCGGTTTCTTCTAGTCTTGTCTCAAGTGGACCTGACTTGGTCGGTTCGTGTTGCTGTTGCTTCAAATCTCAATGGCAAATCGATTCCCACTTGAAAAGATTTTTCCCCGCCTGCTTTCTCTTATTCTCTGTGTCTTTCGTATCCTGCCTTTTCACTTTATCCATGGAAGGTGTATTAAGTTTATCTATGTCAATATACACTGCTGCTATTGGTATGTTTATGTGTGGAATGTCTGCTATAAAAGTTAGCACCGTACCTTTATTCATTATGTAAAGTATTTTTATTAAATGACATTTATTGTTTCTATATACATGTGATGGGATAAAAACACATCTAATGGCCCCTTCTTCATTACAATGTATTTTAAGATTTTAAAGTCATGTACTAAATAAATTGGTTTAGATTCAAATTCAATTAGGATATTTTGGTGTATGGATTAGAACTAAAAATAATAATAATAAATTGAATTTTTTAAATGTGTCTATGTCTATCTTTCTTACTAATCATTACGAGTAGATTAAAGTAAGATTTTTTTCAAAATGCATTTTATAGTAGTATAGTTAAGAACTAGCCTTAATCAATTGGACTGTTTAAAGGAATTTGAGATCTGTATAGGATAAAGGAATTATCTATTGAGCATGTCTAGAAATAATGCATTACATCACCTTCCTAGGAGCATATTACATGACTATCGATTATGTTTAATCTTTTTTAATTTTCATTAAGTCAATTTGTATGTAATTAAAATTTGAAAACATGAAATAAGAATTAAAAACACAAATTTAAATCTTATTTTCAAACTCAACCACAAACCTCATATTGAGTCTATTGAATGCTTTTCTCTTGAGTAATATGTGGATGCTCAACTCAACAACACAACATTAATAATTTTTTAATAATGAAATTGAGAATTATTTTTCTTAGGAATTCATGATTATAAGAATGATGAGTGAAATGACGAATTTATAGAATTCTTGAAGATTGGATAGATAGTGGATATTTGGTTAAGGATCAAGAGATACCTTCACTGGTTGTGGAGTTAATTTGGGAAGATAGATTAGTTAACTGAAATTAGTAAGAAAAGTTTCCATTTCAATCCCATGAGAGGATATAATGAATTTATTAATTTGTTAAGTGGATAATTTAGATGAGAAAGTTGCTAACTTAAAGAATGAGTGAACTAATGGAGAAGATATGAGAGGATAATCATGGGTATTTTAATTTATTAAAAATGGATAATTGTCTCACATTAATTAAATATTAATTAATTAATAATGAATAATACAATGATAATAAATAGATATTTAATGGTATGATGATGATGGTAATAAATATGATAATAATGATAATGGTGAATGTTAATTAATGGTCGGTGATTAGAAGAATAATTTTAGTGTCCACATTATTTATCTAGGGGTTTGACGAAAGGAAAATAAGTTCTTGTCTAGTAAGTTTCCAAACAATGTCTCCTAACACTAATTTTAAAAAATATGGTATATTAGATTGAGGTGAATATTTTCTAGTCAAGTAATTTGATAAAAAAGGGGGCATACACAAGTTTCAAGAAGAATTTAACTTTTCTTAACACATCTCTTAAACAATATTCCTTCTTCACCTAGGTGAATTGGGAATGGATATTTTTCTTAGAAAAACTTTTCAAGTAACAAGTGCCACACCTTTATTTTGATTAACTTAGCATACTCAAACTTTTTTTCCATAGCATGATATCTATTATTACTACAAAATTTTGGGTTTGCGTAACAACAATAGAATTTTTGTAATAATATCCATGTTTTTCTTTCATTTATCATTATGGTATGAATTACCTCTTAATTATAAATTTTACTTGTGACTTCGAGGTATCTATTCTTCCTTTGTCATATTTAGGGATTTGTTCCCTTTGATACTCTCTTTAAAAAAATATTTATAGGTACAATATCAAGGTAAAGGTATGGATATTGAAGATCATGTAGCTTCTATGATATATCAATAAAAAATTGTATTGATAGTAGTCATATCCTCTTTGATATCAAAAATGATGTTTCATCCATCACTTGATTCTACAACCAAATACACCACAACACCAAAATTTATCATCATGAATGAAAAAATATTCATATATATATAAATCATTAATATTCTATTCATGAGTCCATAAGACCAATTGTCCTATTCAACTTCTATGATCTACCAAATTAGATTAACACATGTATTATTAGTCAAATCAAGTGTTTCCATTGGTAGTACTACATGAATTTACTCACCCATATTTTTTCATATAGCCATGTCCATCACTTTGTGTAATAAAATCTAAGATTCATGGTAGTGCTTTGGGTCTCCATAATAGTTCTTAAGTTTGATGATTATACTTTTAAGGTTAATGAAGATTATTCTCAAATAACATATGATTAGTTTGAATGACGCAATTATATTTGAAGTGGCAATCTCATGAGAGTGCTTGGCATAGGAGATATAGTTGTCTTTCATGATTATGAAATTTTTTTTAGCTTATGGTTCTCCTCTTGCAATATAGAAATCCTTATTTTTTTAGACAAAACACTTACTCAATTCAACAAGGTCTCATATTCAATAACATGATAGTCCTTTGCATCTTTGAATATGATTGTTAAGGTGGTAGTCTAAAATTAGAGATAAAACACCATTTGTTTCCCATGATAGTCTTTGTATTGGGATAACAATCCTCTAATGGTAATATGGTAGTCATGTGAGTTGAATTTTATAACTTTTAAAATGGTAATAATGATCCATCTTTGACATATTAGTCATCTCATCCTACGACATGTTATAGGAGTTTTATAAGTTTAAACAAGCCAAGGTAGTTTATTCTAGCTTGTGATTATCCTTTTGGATACACTAGGGCTCTTTATGATAACATCCTTATTGATTTTAAAAATAATAGTCTTATATTTTATAATTGTAAGATAGTGATCAAAAGTGCATATCATACTTAATGGTTCTCTCTACGTCACAAGTCCGTTCCAACACCCTACTTAGTGCATCTCCTTATCGATTATTTATGATAAGATGGTTAATAATATACAATATGGTACAATGATGCAACAATATGTATGGTTTTTATTAATAAAAAATGATAGGATTGTGAATTTATGCACATAACAACTTTGATACTTGATTGCAAGAATCGATTCTAGCATACCCAAGAAACATTAGTATGTGTAAGTATATAAATATTCATAAAAATATTCTCAAAAATATAAGAAAACATCTAAATTTTTATTATAATGGCGTGCATAAAATTTTATATGATTGATATAAACTAAAATTATTGATTTAACAATTAGTTTTCATCACAAAATATCAAAAAATAAGTTACCATCAATATCTACACTATTATAGCTCACAAATAACCATATTTCCACAATAAAATAGCTACTTAATTCAAGAAACATGACCCCAAGACTAAGGACCACAAAGAAAAAAAATCATGCTTACAAATTTCTAAATAATTAAACCAAATAAACTAAAAAATAAAACAAAAAATAAAATAGAAAAAAAATGTACTAACAATGATAGCAAATCTAAAAACTAACCAACCATAGAACTCAAAGGAAAAATGAACAAACTAGACATGTAACTAACCAGCCCTAACTAAAACTATGTGCAAAGACTTAGGACAATAGGCATCAAAAGTCCCACTCAAAGGTTTCATCAATGTAGGAAAGGAGAATAGGTATCACTACTCCCTCTCAAAGGTTTCATAAATGTAGGCAAGGACAAAAAAATTCTCTTCAAGATCTTAAGCTTAGCAAATTTATTTTTATACTTAAAACTATAAGATCTAGGTAGCATAGGCTCATATTTAAGACATAAATCATATAAAATAAAAAATTGATTTAACTTAATATGATCATAATTATTCCATACACACATAATCTTACTTCAATCATCATAATTAAATTGATAATCATCATTACTTACTAAAAAGGTCTTGGGTAAAACCTAGTTTATAGTGTTATGTGTTGAAACTATAATCACCATCAATTGGTATGCCATTTGATGATATCTCAGCTTTAGGAGGTCTCAACTAATGTTGTATCATTCCACATGCCTTATGTACATGCAAATCATAAGCAAATTTATTCATTAGAAAAAAATCACAACAATTATAAATAGGTAAATCAATCATATGATTGTAAGATTCATCATTGTTAGTATTAAAAATATGATATTTTTTATCTTCTACAAAATCAACATATGTCTAATACAAAAAGACTAATGTGTACTCCCTCAAATAGATCAACACAATCAATCATGAGTGTATCTCACAAAGTATATGAGCTACTAGTATCTTCAATCAACACATTTTGAATCTTGTCCTTCAAAGAAACAAATTCATTCTCAAATTTTCATTGTAATATAATATCAATACCAAAATGAAATCATAACAATCTGTTTTAACATGTAGATCAATAGGTTATATCATACAAACTTCTTGCAGAAAAAGGTCTATCATACTAACATGTCAATACCCAAGGATTGATATGTCTTCACTTAACTTTGATATCATATCCATCCTATTGTTAGTTTCCTCAATTGAAAGGGATAGTAAGAAATCAAAATATTCTTCATCTGAATCATAATTATTAATTTAAATACCTTCTTGAACTCCATTTTACATACTATGCTACTATCCTCACCCTTCTCATACATTCTAGAATTATTTACAAAGAAATCATCATCATTATGCATATTAACAAGACTAGCATTGTCAAAACCTGATATACATGAATCTACTCTAAACAGAACGATCACATTTAATGAACAAACAGGCAGAGCTAATGGCCCTCCATGTGCAGAAGGCTAATCTTCCGTCCTTAGTCTCGTTATGCTACACATCAAAAGAAGATGCACAACCCACCGAAAGTGACCCACAATATAACAAAAACAATGAATACAGCATCGATGACTTCTTCTCAGATAAAATGGAGTGTCTAATGCTGCGGGAACCACGCTCGACATAGACACCAAATGGTGTTATTTTCTCGTAGAAAGGGCAAACAATGTTCTGTCAGAGAGAACACGAAAGCTTGTGAGGACACTTCATTTTTAAAGAGACGATGGTGAGACGCGTCGGCCGTCTATAATAAATTTTTAACCAAAATGTAGAGAGGCGTGTTATGGGACTGTGAGCTTTGTCTTAAGTGGACCATTCGAGGACTGAGGGCCCACAGTTTGAAATTCGTCTCTTTTAGTCTTGTCTTAAGTGGGTCGTGATGTCATGACTGCTTCCCACTTCAAATCTCAATGGCGTATGGATTCCCACTTGAAAATATGTTTTTTCCCACCTGCTTTCTCTTCTTCTCTCTGCCTTTTGTATTCGTGTGTTGTAACTTGTTCCTTCACTTCAGCCCCACTTTTCAAGCAAATGCCGTTATAGCTTATCTTGTTTTTCACTTTGTCGAATGCGCCGAAAGGCGTATTAAGTTTATTTATGTCGACATTTATGTGTAGAATGCCTCGTATAAAAATTAAATGATTATATATATATATGTGTGATTGAGATAAAAATGTATTTAATGATCTTTCAGATGTAGGTGTATAAGGTAATTTTTTTATCTTAAATTTATATATTTATTATATGTTTTAAGTTTTTAAAATCGTCTATTAAATTGATATTTTTAAAAATATATAGATTCAAAATTAATTCAGGTTATTTTTATGTGTATAGATTTAAATCTTAAAATTTCATTTTTTTAAAATTGGGTTTATGTCCACTTCAATTACTAATCACTATGAGTCAATTAAAGTAGGAATTGTTTCAAAATGCATGCTACAGTAGTATAGTTAATGACCAACTCTAATTCTCGTGTATCATTTAGGCGAATCTAAGATCTATAGAAGATAACAGAGTTATCTATTAAGCATATCTAGAGATAATGCATTACATCACCATCCTAGGAACATATTACATGACAACCTATTTATCCTTAATCTTTGTTTATTGTCATTGAATTTGTTTATCTAGGGGCTTGATCAAAGGAGAATAAATCCTAGTCTAGCAAGTTCCAAAATTTTGTTTGTCAACACCATTTAAAAATTACAGATAAATTAGATTGATAAGAACATTTTCTAGTCAATGTTTTTTGTCATATTAATTATGTAGATTGAGTCCAAATCGACATGATAGTTTCACTTATGAAGATGTGAAGTTCACTTTCATAGGCATGAAGATTAGATCCTTAATCTTGACTTTGAACTTGACAATTGATAAATAATTTTATTATTTTAAAGTTGTTATCTAATAGATCCAAATTTTCTAGAATAATAAAAAATCAACACGTGACATCCATGATAGTCTTTCTTCACTAGATTGCGAGCTATGTATATTTTAACTATTTATTCAGTTCACATGTTAATTACAATATTTATTACATTGCCAATCATTAATCCAAGCTCTAAAATCATAAACCATAATTTCATTATAGTTAATTTATATTGGTTGAAGGCTCCTTGAAAATGGTCTCGATGATCTCAATGCATATTAATGGTTTTTAAGGATTTCTTTAATAAAAATTTAGTTTGTCAATAAAAGTTATTGGATTTCATAATGGGTACCTTCATGTTTGAATAAAAAATCAATAGATTTTATTATTCTCACAATAAATATTACACCCTATCATATGAATATTGTGAAAATCCATTAATATAATTGTAATGGTAAAATTTGCATACCCATGTCATTCTTAGTTATTTTCATGGCCACCTTAATGAGATCATTAATGCGATAGAATATCTATAAGGCATAAAATTCTATTAAGCTTAACTCATGGCTTGCTTCATATCCACTTCTATTTTATCCATATTCATAATGATTTCTATAGACACATAAATTTATCTATATCCGACCACATTTGACTTTACCCTATCCTATTCAATTAAATAAATAATTGGTAATTAATTAATTAGTTAATCCACCCTTCACCTTTATCCCTCACCCTTAATTAAATAAATTTATCTATCCCTCAGATCTTCCAAATAAATTATTTAATTAATACCCACTTAACTAGTTGATTTAGGATAATTAATCGCCATTACCATTTTCTCTAATATTTAAATCCACATGATCCTTAATCCTTGTCCATTTAATTATAACCATTAAATCCATCTACATGGATCAAAATCTACACTTGTGACCATCACATGAAAAGTGCTCCTACCCTACTCCTTTCTCACACATGTGTGAGAATACTCCTCATACATGTGTAGCTACCCTACCTCTTACAAATGTCATATAATAGCAAACTTATTAATTTCACTTGTCCACTTCACAAGCCACCCTATTCCTTACACATGGAGTGCTTACACATGTGTGAGCAAACCTAGTTCTTACACCTATGTTCCTCTTGTGATACTTTTCAATAAGATAAGTCTTTAATTCATGTTTCCATATTCTTCAAATCCTAGCCTCCATTAAGAAATGCATCTTGGCCCTTGATTTTCCTCAAGGAAAATCTAAAACTTTGAGGCCTTTCATCCCATTCGATCATCCACCTTCATCATATCCATATGTTGTCATTTTCTTGATCCATCCATCCTAATCCTAATATCATCCTACTAGTTTATTAATAAACCAAATTCCACCCATCAACACATCAAAAAGAGCACTTCAAGTGGAGTAAGGGTGCACTCTACCACCCAATCAAAGCATAAAGAAATAAAAAAATGTAAACTTGGTTTCATTATTACTTTTGAATATTTATGTTCTTATCGTTGTTTATTTTTATATCTTAAATTTGACATACTTGGTCTTCTGACCCCTTCATTTTTCTTGATTTTTTATGAGTTTTCATATCCTAGGTTCTTAATTAGAACATATAGCCTATGTTTTAGCACTTTAATTTTGGATTAACACATGTTCTATGTTATTTTGCATCTATGATTTAGAATCAACAACCACACTTTGTGATCAGTGCTTTCATTTCTTAGTTTTTTCCATGTTTTTTTATTATATTTCACTTAAATTAATTGTAAATTTTCTCACATTTTATGTTTTTTTTATGTAGGTACTTAGCCTTATTTCATCATTTTTCATTATTTCCTAACCCCCTCTTTGCAAGATAATTTTTTTCCTTACTAGTGTTTTTCCCAATATGGTTTAGCACTTTCACTATATGAAGTTATGGTTCCAATTAGTTAATCAATGCATTCACAAATCAACACCTATGCAGATCAATTCTTTCACTATGTGAATCAATTCTTCCACAAATCAATACATACACATATTGTCGCTTATGACTTGCCATTAATTACTTCCACACCTGAGACTTTTCTTCCTAATTTCTATCATTTTATGTGTTTTCAAATTTTCACTCTCTATCATTTCCACTTATTCTAACATTCCATTCTACAAGTCCTTCCTCTCTTCTAGGAAAAAGTCATTAACATCTATCTTCTATTCTATGTAGGTTTATAAATTAGTAGTTTTGACATGTCAATCAATGCTTACACATTTTAGGTATAATCATTTATTTTTACTTTTTTTTATTTTAATTATTCCATATGTATTTCAATGCTTCTATTGTTTAGTGTTTTCACACTACATTTCAACATAGTTAAATTGATAATCATCATTACTTACTAAAAAGGTCTTGGGTACAACCTATTTTATTGTGTTATGTGTTGAAACTAAATATTCATCATCAATTGGTGTGTCATTTGATGATATCTCACATTTAGGATGTCTCAAATTATGTTGTATCATTGCTCATGCCTCATGTGCATGCAAATCACCAAAAAATTTATTCATTATCAAAGAATTACAACAATTATAAATTGGTATATCAATTATTTAATTATAAGAGTCACCATTATTAATATTAAAAAAATGATATATTTTATCTTCCAAATAATCAACATATATCTAATAAAAATATTTAATGTCTACTCCCTCAACTAGATCATACAACCAATCATGAGTGTATCTCACAAATAATATGAGCTATTAGTATCTTCAATTGACACATTCACAGTATTATACTTCAAAGAAACACATTCATACTAGTGTAATATCCATGTCAAAAAGAAAGAGAAACAATCCATCTTAAGATGTGGATCAATAGGTTGCACCATACAAACATTTTTCAAATAAAGTTATATCATATTGACTCAATACCCAAGGATTGGCATGTCTTCACTTAGATTTGATATCACATCCATCCCATTGTTGGTTTCCTCTATAGGAGGGTATTGCAAAAAGCTGAAATATTATTCACCTAGATCATAATTATTGATTTAGATGCCTTCTTGATCTCCATTCTCATATATTATGTTACAATCTTAATCATTTTCCTATATTTTATAATTATTTACATAAAAATAATCATCATTATGCATATTATCAAGAACAAAATTGTCAAAACATGATATGTATGAATCTAATCTAAATAGATTGATCAAATTTAATGCACTAGCATTATCAAATTCATATTTATACTCTAATTTGTCTTCTTGTTATTGTTGGAGTGATCCATGACCTTGGACAACAAATTCATGACATTGAGGACCTCCTTGTACTTGCTTAGCTTGATCCATGTCATGTATCTCTTCTTGTAGCAATCTCTTATTTTCACCTTGTTAAATGAAATTAACTATATTAGCATGAAACTCATCATTGTTTGCACTAAAAGTATACTATAACTAATCCCCATTGAGAAAGAGGTTATCATCAACATCCTCATGGCAATTTCTCTCTGAAAAATTAGTATGAAGATCACTCACTTGATTTGTACTTGAGAAATTATTTGCTATCCCAATATCCTATACAATTTTAGAGTTTTCAACACTTTGTTTCTTTGAGACATTGGAATGACAATTTTGCATAAAACACTCCATTTTGTCTGTCTTGTCATCATGAAACTCCACCAAATTTTTTCCAATAAGTACATCACCAAATTTAGTCTGCAAAGTAATCATTCAATTAGTCTTTCTTGCCAATTTTGATTACTATTTTGATCATCCAAAGTGATAGATCCATGTTCTTTCTATTCATTATAATTTTCCTCAAATATTATATCATTTAGTGATGTAATATCATAAAATACTTTGTCTTTATATTTTTTTAACATATCCATTAAAATAAGTCTTGAAAAATTGTCAATCACTTAAATTACTTACCATATGATTACTAATCAAACAAAATCTTGATGTTGTAGAGCTACACTATGATTATCATCACATAAAAGACTTACAATCTTCTAAATTTCATCGTATTAAAATCCATTATATTACCTTCATGACAAGAGAATGTAGTTACAAATTGCAAATATTCATTCCATCATGAAGAAGCATATCAAAAATCGTGTGTTGGACTCACCTTATCAAGAAAGTCCAATTCATTTGCAATTTCAGTAGTAGAATATGAATCACTCACCTCATGCCTACGCGTTTTATTATTCTTCCATAAATCACACTCCCTGCAGACTTCGAAGCTCACGAGTGGGAATGGATAGACCGTGGTAAGATGGAAGCGGCGCCCAAATAATGTTTTCATACCATGACATCACGATGACAGCACTCATCTATCTTTGTGAACACAGAGTTCTTCTCTTGATAAAATATTCGACCTAGTCAACTTCAAGATAATATTGTTTTGAGCCTCCCGCCGTTTTTACTAGAAGTTCTAATTAAAATAAACAATCAGCAACTTCGAAGAGAAACGTGAGCTATGCAGTTTGCTTTTTGCACCGAAAGTTATATGCTAAGTAGTTTCCCTGAAACTCTCTTGAAGGTCGCGATAGAATAGTTCTTGGAATATGGAAACAGAAAAGGCAAGCTACTCAAGCTCGGTCACTGTTTTATGTTCCAAATTCGGCGTATCAAATTCAGTGATAAATGAAAATGTTTACGTGCTTTTAAATTTGTTCAGTTTGATTAGTGATATTGTGTTCCTCATCCTTCTTTATTAAATATTTGCAGATGAATTGCAGCGGAAGTGGGAAGCTATGGGCAACTCCATGCGCCGCTTGTAAGATTCTCAGAAGAAGGTGTGGAGAGAAATGCAAACTTGCTCCCTACTTTCCACCAAACAATCCACACAAGTTTTCTACCGCGCACCATATTTTCGGAGCAAATAACATAATCAAGATGCTTATGGTTTGATGAACTTTTTATGTAGATAGAATCACTGTAATCTTCAAATGAAATGGAGTGCCTAATTCTGTGGGAACCAAATTGTGTTCTATCAGAGAACACGAAAGGTGGTGAGGACGCTTCATTTTTGAAGAGTCGAGGGTGAGACGTGTTTGGAATTGGACTGTGAGCTTTGTCTTAAGAGGACCCACAGTTTGAAATTGGCATTTTTTAGTCTTGTCTCAAGGGCGTGTGGATTCCCACCAGAAAAGATTTTTTCCCACCTGCGTTCTCTTCTTCTCTCTGCCTTGTGTATTAGTCCATTGTCCCTAGACACTTCAGCCCCACTTTTCAAGCAAATTTCATTACAGCTTATCTTGTTTCTCACTTTGTCGATGCGCCCAAAGGTGTATTAAGTTTATCTATGTCCATTATCTTTATGTCTGAGTACCAAAGTATATACATGTGATGAGATACAATGTATCTAATGGCCCTTTCCAATGTAAGTGCTTAGGTCTAATAAAGAACTGTAAGTTGGTAAATATTTTTACGATATATTTTAAGATTTTAAAATTGTTTATTAAATTTGATTATTAAAAAAAAATCAAAATTAATTTAAGTCATTTTTATATGTATACATTACAATTTAAAATTTTCATTTTTTTTTTTTTAAATTGAGTTTATATCTATCTTTGTTACTAATCATAATGAGTCAATTAAAGCAAAAATTACTTCAAAATGCATGTTACGATAGTATAGTTAAGGACTAATCATAATTCACTTAGATCACCTAAGGAAATCTAGGATCTATAGAGGATAAATGAGATATCTATTAAGCATATCTAAAATAATGCATTACATCTGTTGGTAGTTGGTCAACGCTCCCCTCGAGATTTGTGACATGGACTTGGCTTTCAATTGTTTTGTGGTTTGTCCTTGATGAAAAAATTGATGTTAAAATTGGTTTGATACAGTGCTTTCGTATTTAGTGTTTCACACTTATGTAGTCGCATGATGTTTATAGTTGGTTCATAGTGATGGTGACATATTTACATGTTGATGACTCATGATGGTTTGATCTTCATGGCATATGATGCTTTACACAGTTGATTTTATTTGGCACATGTAGATCTTATCTTTGACAAGATTTTGATACATGTTGATGCTGACAGTGTTTATAATTCATGTTGACAAGATGCATTCTCAGATTGCTTGTTATATTATTTGCAGTCACATGTTACCACATGTTACAATTACAAGTATATGAAATTATACAGGTTAATGACACTTTATGATAGCGTTTTGTTTTCAATATGAGCATATCAAGGCAGACAAGGCATATGTTTTATATCATTACAATAATGCATTAGCTGACTTATCATGGTTTGGTGTATAAGGTGGAATACTTTGATACAAGGCTCTTTGCATTTGATCACATTGTCTGCAAGGCCTTGATGGTTCAGGTTCAGGTATTTTCAACAGATATATTATTTCAGTTTGATCTTGGTTTCATTAATTGTTATCAGGATGATCTTGGCATAAGATGTCTTTATCCGGTTTCATATTGCCATGTATGAATTTGGCTTACATTTGATGGTAATCATGTTACTCACATTACACATGGCTTTGACTTGATGTTGTTAGTAATCGGGTTTTTCATATTTTAAATGAGATGTGGTTTGCATTATATATCACATAGTGTATTTTGGCTTTCACTCGAGTCGATCATATTTTATATAGTTCATTTAAACTTTATTGTTATCAGCTTAGGCATTGGGAGACTTGGATAGTCAATGACATATTTCACTATGGCATTATTTATTTGCATCGGTCTATTTCATAACACTTGGGTAGTCGACAGGTTATTGCAATTTGTTATCTTTGCAATTGATGACTCAATTCAATGAGTCACATGGACAGTGACATATTCATGTGGACAATATAATACACGTGGGCAAGATGAGTGGCAATTGAGTGGACCATTATTATGTCGGTGGTATGGATTTCAAATGATATTTATCATTGTTTTGTTTGTCGTATTTCAAATGTTATTCTATTTTGTTAAGTCTTCGAAAGACTTGAAAAAGAAAAGGAGAAACTAGGGTTAATTTTTTTTTCATTTCAACATGCCAGTTCTTTCTTAACCTAGCTGCCATTGAAAATGTATAGACTTGCTCTCTTCACCTAGCCACCATGGTTAGCATGTTTGTTTGCAGATTTTGGTCTTCTCCAGCTGGAACATTGTGTATTGTGAGCTCACTAGAAGTAAAAAGGGCTCAGTTTTTTGTTATTCTAATTTTTTGGTTGCACTGCTAGCTAAGAGCGAGTATGAGCTGCACAACTCAGTAGTTATGGTTCCTCCAAATAGATTTTTATGGTATTTGTTTTTGCTTCTTCCACCGTGATCAAGTAAAAGCAAAACTTTTACATTCTTTTAGTTCTTCCAAGAGTTGATTAAACAATATCAAGAGAATCTTATAGTGTTTATTGTTGAAAAATAGAAAATGAAATTGTTTTTATGCTCTATGTTTCGGCAGTTGGGTTTTTAGTTATTGGGTGGTTTTCGACAGTTTTTCTTGGAAAATTTGTTATCTAAAGGTTACATTTCATGTTCAATCTGAATAGTGTTAGTTAAGAGCTCAGGTAACTCTAACCCTAGCTTGAGATTGTTGAAACTACTTATTTACAATGCTTTTAAAGAAATTTCTTTCAGACATATTTTTTGGAAGTTACATATATGAAAGGCATATGATATTCCATACATGTTTGGGAGAGATGTTCTATTACATTGAATATCTTGAACAGTGACACTGAGATTGTTGTATTTGAGAATGATGTCATTATTCTCTTGCAATGTTGTTCAATGGGCTTATTGAGAATCTTTCATAGTCTTCTATTGCAATTCTAGAGTTGCAAAATCTGCACTTCTAGGGTTCTGGTAGGATGCTATAACTGTGATATGTTAAATGGGTTGGTGCTCCTTGGAAGGGGTTTTCCTAAATATGTAAAGGAGTTGGTGTTCCTATAATCTTGTAATGTTGGAGTTGGTGCTCCTATTGAAGTTGGTGCTTCAAAATTTTTGGTGTTGAGTTGGTGCTCCACCATTGTAACAGAGTTGGTGCTCTTTTGAATGAACAAAAAGATCAATTTACGAGTGGTTTTTTATACCCCAAGAGGGTTTTTCCACTCAGGAAAATATCGTGTTATTTGATGAAATTTGTGCATTCTATTTTTCAGCCCATGTACTTAAATGTTTATGTTTCTCATTTCAGTCACATGTCAGAGTAGATACTCTGATACTTGTATAAATGTCTAAATCTATCATTAAAATGTTGAATCTTATGCATAAAGTTATGTGAAAATAAAGCATTGAAAAAGAATTGTTCAAGTAGTATAATATGAATAATTACAATTATGATTTGACATGGTTAAGTAAAGTCTTTGTGATCAGTCATTCTATTGTTAAAGTTTGTTGACATGTCCATGTTCACTCTGCAATTAAAAGGTTACATAAAATTGTTTCAAGGTCTTAGTTCAAGTTGTAAGTCAAGTAATTTTTTTTATAATACTCCGATTCACCCCCCCTCTCTAAGTATTTCATCTTCCAACAATCGCCTCCGATGGATCCATTAACTCTAGTGGTTGTATCAGGCATTAATAGGGCGATCTCTTGGTGCAACGACAACTGTGGGGCCAACAATTGGTATTAGAGCCAAAGGTAACGAGTTAAAATCCCCTCAGGTAATGGTGAGGGGGAGATTGTTGGCAGTTGGTCAACACTCCCCTCAGGATTCTTGACATGGACTAGCTGCCTCCCATGGATCCATTAACTCTGGCGGTTGTGTCGAGCATTAACAGGTCGATCTTTTGGTGCAATGACAACTATGGGGCCAAGAACATCACCATATTAGTGTTTAGGCTGAAATGAGAAGGGTGATTTAGACTAATGAATTAATCTAAGTCAATCTCTTCATCCAATTGTTGAAATCCAAAATCAACCAAGAAGTTGTGCTTGGCTTCTATACTCAAGGAACAACCAATCAGGTTTTCGTTCCTTTGTTGTAAGTGCAAGGATTGATAGGATAATGCAATGAATTAGGCTAGCTTTGATCCAATTGACTAAATTTGATAGAAGGTGGATGTTATAGAATGAATTAACAAAAACAAAAAAAAGATATGAGAAGATGATACATAGAGGAACCTGGCACAAAAAAATAGGGTTGGCTATTGAGGACATCAATGCACCATGCAGATGCTAACACGCTGGGCCTTGTAGTTCATAAGGTGCAAAAATATAGTTTTGTCTCCTTATACGAATCTAATATAGTCTGCACACCTGTGATAGTGAAAATCGAGAATTAGTGTGCGATTAGCCCAAATAAATTAAGATACCCTAACTTATCAATGATGAAATACTAAGGACAAGAGATATAGGGTTTTAGGAGTCTCCAAATGAGTTGAAATGTTTAATCTTCCTTCTAGTACAATGACTTGTACACTTGCAACATGGTAAGAGGAAAATGGTTGTGCTATATGGGTCAGTGCAGGATCATGATGGTCCAAACATGTCCCTTAAGTGGCAATGAAAATATAAAAAACCAGATTTAAACAATTTCACATAAGAATCTGAATAGGTTATTAACATAATTTTGAAAATATGTAGGAATAGAATTTGTAGGAAAGTGAATGTAGTTTGTAAGCTACTAGGTCTTTTTTGGAAAAACTAATTTGATTTGGTGAAAATTTAAAATTTCAATGCAGTATACATTAAATTTTGGAAAAAATAAAAATAGGTGTTTGTCCGACCACCCTAATAATAAGTAAAAATAAATTTATGTTTTTGAATCTTTCAATATAAGTGAAGAACACATGTTTGGATGTGACACATAATTTTTATTATTTTTTTGCAAATAAATAATTAGTTATAAATTTTCTAGTAGAATTTTTTTTAAATTATTAGAAACCATTTTTCTGACCACCCTAACTTGGTCATAAAATTATGAAATTTATTTTTTCTTAAACTATAGTTTGTGAAGCATAGTGTGTGACTCATCTTTTAGATTCAAAAAATGTATAACCGTTTTAAAGTTATAGATAATTTTCAATCAACCTATCAATTAGGACTTTACACTTAGTGCATGCATAAAAATAATAATAAATATTTATTAAATTTAAAATAAAGCATATCTTGTATTGGTAGAATACTGACAGTTTTCTAAACAAGTTGTTTTCATTTTATCAAATTCGGATGAAAAAAAGTCATCAACACTGTTGGGTGATAATTTTGTAATCAACTAACTGATTACAAAATGGTAATTTCAACCATAGTTATAATGAGATTAAATCTCTCCTCTCAGCAAGGGGAGGCTCTCTTCTTATTTATCATTGAAAACAAATAATAGTTTTAACTACAATTATATGTAAGGAAACTCAGGTGCGGAAACAGCTTCCTACACTAATCTCTTAAGGAAAGTATGGTGCAAATTCGTTTTAAACCCTTACAATTTCAGATTCGTTAATCTACTTAACAAAGATATTGCAGCAATATACCATACATACAGAAAATGAAGAATGACACAATGATTTACCCTGGGGAAAACCTTTCGGTAAAAAACCCCAGCACTCCAAAACCTGCACAATGTATTATCTTCAACACAACGGTTACAACACACTTGCAATGCAAGTTCTTTCAGGAGATTTCCAACTCTTGAAGACAAAATGCGGCAGCATGAAAAAACGTTCCAACAATACACTCACATCACAAATCTTCGCAACCCTAAAAAACGCTTATATCATGCGCTTCCCTTTTAGGGCAACTTCCGAAGATAACTGTATTAGGGTTTTACCATTCTCCGAGAAAATAGGAACTCGAAAATTTTTTTCGGGGCGATGCCCCGAACCCCACTATCGTGGAAGAGTGTACAGTACTCAACTTTATCAATTGCCACATGTCTTCACCTGTCATTGAATCTTCCAGACATAGCTCTTACGTGTCATAGGAATCCGTCATAACCGTTTCAGCCATGATCTCCTTACACACAATTCAAGATGCCGACACATTAAGTGGAGTGACACATCAACATGCAAACTAGACATGTACACTCACACTTAATTACATTATTTGCAAGAAATACATTTTACAAAACAAATAATAAGAATAGGAATTATCCAAGGTTGAGACACCTTATTCCTAACATTATATACACTATAATTAACCATGGGTGTTTTCATCATCCTATTCTCTTGTTTCAGAATAGATGTTTTCCTCTTTCACAAATTACAATGATTTCTCATGATGATTAAAACACGTAATTCACTTAAAAGTACTATTTTAAGCAATAATAACCAATATCTAGTTTGATTAAACAAAAGAATAAACAAAGTGATACCAGTGAGTGTCTGTAGTGAGAAAACCCACAAAAGGAAAAAGACTTTTGTTGCTTTCTATGATGATTTGAAAAGAAGAAGAATGGTATATATTGCAGCCCAAAGTCTTTGATATATGCCACCAGAAGATCAAAAAAATGTTGATAATAACTTGCATCCCAAAGTCTTCAAATTATCACCAAAGTGCACACATAAACATAATCTTCAAATATATTAATGTAACCCAAAGTCTACAAAATTAGTTTTTAATCTTCTTCTAAATAAATGATATCACACCACTTATTCAATCATGTGCAAGATAATGCAATGAGAAAGACAAAATAACATCCTCAATACATAACAAAGTAGATCCAATACATAGATTGGATTCAAATTTTCCTTTTATTGATCGAAATCTGATTTACAACTCAAA
Source organism: Sequoiadendron giganteum (assembly GCA_007115665.2). Lineage (NCBI taxonomy): Eukaryota > Viridiplantae > Streptophyta > Pinopsida > Cupressales > Cupressaceae > Sequoiadendron > Sequoiadendron giganteum. Next base: position 123,642,615 of record CM021102.1, read on the forward strand.
AACATAGTTTCAAAATTTCTCTTCAATTGGGAATCACTTTGATTCATTAGCTTAAAGGTATTATATATAAAAGAGACCCCTCATATATATAGAGGAGATTCAAGAGCTAAACTAGGAGAGTTAAAACTAACTTGACTTATTCAATAATAAAGTCTGATTTGATTTAGGACTTCTATGTTTTCATAAGTAAATGCATATTTACAAAAGACATATAATATGTCATCTACAAAATACATATTGCATAAAGGGAAAAAGATAGAAATAAATAGTATGGAATAGGCACATTCATTCTTCTTCATTTTTCTCCATGAAGTCTTCATATTTCTTCAAGGTTGCTTGGACTTATCAATCATCTGGTCTTGTGGTATGGCTGGAGACTACACAAGTACTCATGTGATCGAGTCTTCGATGTTGATGCATTCTTTCTTGTGCCTTTCCAATATTATTTTTAGGTTATCCAAATTTACTTGAAAATCCACCAGTCTGTCAATAGAGTCTAATGAAAAAGCTTCATCTTCAGCCTCTTTCTAGATCAATGATGTATATTCTTGGATAACTGTGTCAATGGGAAGGGTTTTTTTATCATCATCAAACACTTGACAAGGGAGCTCCTTAATTATACTAATGAGATTTGAACCTCTATCTTCACCTATCTCTTGAGCTTCTTGTAAATCTCTTATCAGATCACTGATGACATTCTTCTTATGCTTCATCATTTCTCAAATTCCAATGAAAATATTTCTATTTGGAATCACCCCAATTTCTTCTAACACATCAAGCTTGAGATATTTAATTTTAGTCCAAGCTTCATGACTTTTCTCTATCTCTTGCAAACTTTGAGATAGAGTATCAACTATTTGGCTTAGTTCTGCCTTTACATTCTCCATATTTCCAATCCTTTGAATTGAGGATTTTAGCAATTGTGTACCTTGAGCCAATATCCTATCAATCCATTCTATAACAAATCTACCCCGTGTATGTGTCCTTTTAGACTTCTGAATGATAGGATCTTCTATGCTTGTAGCAACATACTCAATTGACTCAAAAGATTGGGTTATCTTCTAGATTACTTATGTGAGTTGCTCAACCCTAACTTTCAATTCTAGTATTTGACTATCTTATCCTAATCACACTTCTCAATTAGAGAAGTTAATGCTGCTTGCACATCTTTCGTTGCACTCTCATGCATCCACTTATCCAACTCTATCCCAGTGATAGAATATTCTAAAAGATCAACCTCTTCTACAGTTTTATTAGGAGGATGATGTGCTACCTTTGCATAATTGTAACCTGATTTGTCAACCAATACCCTGGAAAGAGTTTTTTCCTTCTTTATTGGTTTGGTCTTGACAGGTGCCAACTGACAAAAATCAAAGTCATCTTGAGAGACAAGTTGTTTCTTCCTCTTCGATGTTTGAGAGGCCAACCAAGGGGGAAGAGGAGAACCTACATTTGGACCTGTCACCATAGTTTGAGTTGATGGTCATGTACTAACAATGGTGGTAGTCATAAATGGTGGAGTGTTGGTCAAGATAGTTGTAGGAATTTCCACATTAGATACATTTTGTGAGGTTTCAACCATAAATTTGTGAAACTCAAAATAAGTAGGCACATCAAAAGTAGGAGAAGGTAGACTTGGAAAAGAAGGTGAGGAGCCAATTTTTTTAAAAATTTATTCCTAGGAATCTTAAAAATAGAAGCAGAAGTTGGGGATGAATGAATGTATTGAATAGAAATGGTAGGAGAACCAAAAATAATGGTAGCAGAAGGAAAAGGTTGTTCAATTAAAACAAAAAGAGGATTGGGACTAGACAAAGTAGTAGTAACAAGAGAAGAATAAATAAGAGAGTCTTCTAGAGTAGATTCATGTGGAGACTATTGTGCTTCTTCATCTGGATTCTCTTCCCCTTGTTCTTCACCTTGAGTTGATGCTTCTTCTGTCAAAGTAGATGGCCCTTCTGTCCCTTCACTCTTATCCGCTTTCACCATGAAAATGAACTTAGGCTTCAAGGTTTTACTAGTACTTGGTACATCAATTTTATTCTTTGTTCTTATATCTACCTTATTCCTAGTATTCCCTTTAATTTCCTCTTCTTTAGATCTAGTATTAAAATGATTCAATTTAATCCTCCTCTCCTATAACTAAGCATTTGTGTTAGTAAGAATCAACTGGAACCTTTCCCTGATTGAGATCATTTCCTTTTTGGACCACTAGATGGGAGGAAGAGAGGTTTGATTAATGCGATTTCATTCATAAGTGGGATCAAGGATATCATCTTCATCCTACATATCTTTTGGGATATTGGCTTGATTCAAGTTTACAATCTGATCCAAGGTAAGTCAACAATAGTCAAGCTTCATTATATCATCATCCATCCTACAATCTACCCATATATCCTCCACTCTATGCACATGTAAATAACTCTTCTTGAGCTTGTCCTTCATTCCTCTATAGATAAATTTAAGCCTCCTTTTGTATGTCTTCATAGTGAACCACCACATTTATTTTTCCATAGCCTTAGCTTTTGGAGATGTGGTAATAGAGTACCTATTGATTGTGAGAGGGAACTTGAATCTAGGCTTGTGTGATTTAGCTTGCCATCTATGAACTACCATGATTTTCCTATATAGTACAGTCTTGTCTCTTCGATACATTGGAAGCATATATGGGTATACAACGAAACACTCAACATTGATATATGTGAAGGTGGGGAATTGCAGGAACATACAACCAAAATTATTAACCAAAGACCATGCATGATCTAATACTCTTCTCTTATCAAGCTCTGTGTCAAACATACACAGGTTTGGAATGAAGAAGGAATCATTGACCATCCTTAAGTGTTTGATACTTGTCTTTAGGGTCAATTGAGAGTAATACTGATAAACTGAAACATGCCTCTTGTCACCTTTTGATTTCAACTCTATAAAATTCCACATTGAGGAAACAACATAGACTAAGTATAAGGTCATATCAAACTTAAATGAGGTGGAAACCTTTATGAGCTGATCATGGATGGCATCACTTATCTACTTTCCCAAAATATTTATTACTGTCTCTTTCTTTTGACAAGAATATACAAGTACATCCACTCTTGAAAAGTGGAAGAAGTGGGCAATCCCTTAATCTTGTTGAGAAGGGTGATTAAGTCATTTAACTCTTTGGTAAAATCACTTCGAGGAATTCTCTTGGGCCATCTTGAGATATTTTTCCTATGATTCTTGAGCCACCTTGTGTTGATTTCCCTTTTTCACTTATCTAGATCACATAATGAGCTTGTCCATGCTCAATGGTGAGATCAACGTATGTATCAATGCTTGGGAATTGAAAGATATTATCAAAGAACTCCTCGTCCAATCTTATGATTATATTCCCATCCACATCCTTGAAAATTTTGGTTTCTTTATCGCAATGAGTTGCTATTGCAAGTATAAACCCAGGATTATGTGCCGATACTGGAAATGGAACCACAATTGGATATTGCTTTCCACAATGCATACCATTCTTGCATCCAATGGCTAATTCTTCATCCTTTCCAGAAACTCAGACATATCAACATGGCCAATCTCAATATCCTTGATCTCATCTATATTTCAAGCAATAGAGGTCATTGGAAAAACCCCTTGGTATTTAAACTTCATGTTTTTCTTACTCTATGAAGGATCAAACATTAAAGCGAAGAAACTAAATAAATAAATTTCTTGTTTTCCCAGTGTTAGAGAAAAATCAAGATTTCATGCACTAGTAGGAAAAAACTGAGCTTCTTCATGTGTTTGAAATTGGGATGCAAGAGCATGGAAAAACTCCACCCTTGCATGGGGTATTACAACTCAGATGTAAAGGGGAAAATTTTTTACGCCCCTACATGGGTAGAGAAAATAAATGTAAGGTGAAAGAAAACTTGATATTGCATGTGATAAAGATGATTATATGCAGGTCAGGGTTTAAAACCCAACCTAGACTTTGGGTAATGCAAGATTGTGGTTTTAGTTAGGTTTTAAACCACGATTTACATGCTAGATAAGCAGTGATATTGTTGGATGTTGTGGTCAAGTTGCTGATATGTGGTTGTCATTGATGTCAACACTATTAGCATTAATGTCTTTAAGATTGTACATATATCGAGGATATTGAGAAAATTGTAATAAAATATGTTACAGGTTGTCTATGAAGTAGTGAAGATTAATATGGTAGAAAGTTTAGTATGTTGATAACTAGATGTTGCAGATTAAAGGGTTTGTTTTCAATCCTATCTAGTTTCTACTCCAAAATTCTCAAAGGTGCACATGAAGATTTGAGCAAGTTATACGTTTCCATGTTCTGACAACTATTATGTTACTGCAAATGGTGTTCATGGAAGAAGATAATGTGATTCTAGTAATTTGAGTTGTTGTGTATGTTCCTAAGATGGTCGTGGACATTTCTAGATCATGTTCTATTTGTGTTGCACATCCACATTGATCATTGTGCTCATGATCTGATATTTTCTCTTGCGTGTTCATGTTTTTCATGTTCGTGACCGACAAGGTGTTTGAAGCATGTTGTGGATCTTTGAGGAAGAATATTTGAAGGTTTTTTATGTTCGAGAACATTGTTTCAAGTTTCTAGTATGTTGTGTCCAACCTTGGTTGATGCACATTGATAATATTTATTATTTTCGGTCGACAGTGTGCATTCATTCTATTATTGTCTTGAAGCCAACATAAAGCAATGAAATTTCTTGTTATAGATATACATGTGATTGTTTCTTCATTTGAGATGTATGTGAAGTGTGCGAGTTCTATCTATGAAAAAGGTTAAGATCATTCGAAGGTAGATCAGAGTGTGAAGAAGAGTGAAAGAAAGTAAAGTAGTTTTCATGTGCTTAACTGGAACTGTACTCAAGCATTAGCAGATGCTACTTTCTTAGTTCCAATTCTTCAGATGGATTTAATCTGAATATTTTCTATAAGATAGTGAGTCTTCCTTTGAGAAGTGAGCTCTAGGAAGTGTGCCTGAATGCATGTGCATTCCTCATTTATTCTTCTTATACTTTTAAAAAGGTATAACTTGTGGATTAACCTCCACTGTGGTTTTTCTCCTAACATGGTTTCCATGCAAAAATATTGGTGTTATGTGTGTTTTTGATGTGTTGTTGATTCATGCTTTCACTATTATTAATAAGATCCGAGAATAAAACTTAATAAGTTTAATAAGTTTGAAATTTTTTGACAACTGATTCACCCCCCTCTCAGTTGTCTCCCTTGTGTTTCCAATAATTCATATCATAGTAGGTTCCGAGTGATCCCACATAAATGGTTAACACTTTGAGGGAGGAAGGAAAAATCAATTTTCCACCCTCCCACAAATTGAAGGGGTTCGAGCAAACCCATAAAATGGTTCAAGCAAACCATTGGGTTCGAGATAACCCCATGGTTTGATTGAACCCTTTTATGTTGGCAAGGAAATAATATAAAAAAGGGGTTTGAGCGAACCTAGGTTCGCTCGAACCCTCAAAATTAGGATTAAAAAAAAAAAATAGCGCATGTCATCATTTTCAATCAGTGTTCAAGCAAACTATGGACGGTGAACGAAGCAAGTACAATCCTAGTGAAGACTGCATCACCCTCCATAGTCTACCACCCTTAGCACCCTTAGCTCTCGTGTCAAGCACAGGTTGGTCAATTTCTCTGGAATTGCTTTTTCTTGAAAGTTTTTAAACTATATTCAATGGTTGTAGAATTAGGGTTTACAACCGCCGATTGCATTTGCTTGAAAGTTTCTAAAGCCTTTTCAACAAAACCATTTTGTAAATACGGGTTGTCAAATAGTTTTTCTGTCTTGTCTATGTTTCCACATTATGCATACATGTCTACTTGCAACTACAACATCTGACAAAATTCCTCTATCCTTTATGTTTTGATGCATGTCAATACCTTGATCCAATGCTCCCATTTGACACAAGCTAGGAGGATGGTGGGAAAGGTTGTAGAGTGTGGCTTTACAACTGCTAATTGAATTTGCTTGAATTTTTCTAAAGCCTTTTCAACAAATTTGGCACCCTGGCTGTCCATACCCTGTTCCAATGCTCCCATTTTTGGTATTCCAATTTGGCTTTACACCTACCAATTGCATTTGCTTGAAATTTTTTAAAGCCTTTTCAAAAAATCCATTTACACCTGCAACTGCATTTTCTTTAAAGTTTGTAAAATATTTTCAACAGATCTATGTTGTGAATATCCTCCATTTCTTCCTGTCAATCAGTTCATGTGCCTTGTCTATGCTTCCACATTTTTTATATTAATTTTTTTAAGTTATAAACCCAATGTAAAATATTGTGGCAAGATGTTCAACTTGAAATAAACCTTTAAATTTTCATTAAACGGAATGGACAAATAAAAGAGAATATGATGAAAGGCTTTATAGGTGTAACCAAATTTTCTATTGTAAAATCTAGATATTTCTATGGTCAAAGGAAAAATTGACACCTTAGTGTTAGATATATAGAGCTAACAGCTTGAAGCTAACTTCTCTATAAAACAATTCACTAATGATAAGAAAATTTCATTTATAGTGATGAAATCTACCTTGATAAGCATTTTAAGGGTGAATATATGAATTTTTAGACAAGAAAAACATAATTGTAAGGATTAGTTTGTTGAAGAATACACTTAGTACCATGAATTTTTCACACAATTGTAGGTGAGTTTCTCAACATCACAAACTTTAGTTCAAACACATCAATATATTATCACCTTCATTATTGCTAAAATTGAGTTCTTAATATTTTATGATATCATTAAGTACCAATTTTCAAATTGAATATTTATTTGGAAAATTGATTTTAAAATAAGGAAGGACTTTACAGATAGGTGTTTATTCAATTTGACTTAACCAATGCTATAATTATTGAGAAACTAAGTAAACAACCTAATGAGATTGTTAACCATAGTGATCAAACTTGAGTCATATATTAAATCATAAAATATGAATAATAAGAGCAACACTAAAAATATACAAACCATAAGAATATTGATACGAATGTAGTAATTTTATTTTTTCTTATTGTATCTTGAATGCGTAAGTTGTTTCTAATATGCACTTAAGGAAAATTGTTTTTATTTTTAATTTAGAAAATAGAATAGGGCATTAATACAATAATAAAAAAGCAAACAATATTGACAATAATAATAATATGGCTTGGAGAAAGTTAAAGAAGGCTAAGGTTTGTTCTTGCTCAACTCACCATCTCAATAATTACAACAATTATAGGTTCTTTGTAAAATAAGGTTTTCAAGGACTTCTTATTTCGTAAAATAGTGATGTCCTACCCATACAATTTTCTAACACTTCACACATTTCCTAATCCCTTTCCACACTCTCAAAGATTCAAAGGCTATAGAAAACAAGGCTTTGCAACTAATTTTATTAATAACACTAAGGAATTTCATAATTATTGTAACAACCCTCCTTGGAGCTTTTGACTTGAGCATAACTTATGACAATAAAATGTAGACCATCGGTCTAAGTTTCTTTATGTGTTGTAGTGATTACCCTTCTATGGTGAGTAAGGAAAATATAAAGTGTGTGATAGATTACAATAAGAAACAATAGGGATATACACATACAAATTAATTTATACACACATAATAGAGAGATTAACATCTTATCTATCAATTGATTATGCTAGTGTAATATATTATCATGTGTCCTTCATCGTGCATGGATTTATAACATTCATAAAATATGTGGTATCTAATACCCTATCTCTTATGAATTTATCATGTATTTGTCTTCTCCTCAACATTAGATCACCTATTGCAAAAAAATGTATATTTTAACTAAGAAAAGAGAGGAAGAAGGTCAATAATTGGATGATGCCCGACAAAATAATTTGTTACAAAAAATTTATATTCCATGATATTGACAAGCTAATCCACAATGTACTAAAATGGAGCACATTATCCGTCTCTACATATAGTAGAAATTTAGTCCTTCACAAAGAACATTAGAGTGTATTTCCAAAGGAGACAAGCATTTGGAAAGTTCTTGATTTAAAGTGGATGGATAAGGTATAAACACCACAATAGAAGTTAAGTGGTGCCTCTAAGAATAAATTATAGAATCCAAAGGAGAAGAAAATCCTCAAAACTTAAAAAAATATAAGTAGAAGAAGGGGGTTAAATTATGAATTTAGCCACTAATAATGCATTGAAAATAAATATTTCAACATGAACCATTGAGGACTAGAGAACAACATATAATTTTAGAAGGAACCCTAAGATGGAAAAAATTGGAGATTAATGGGATGAAAGATAAGTGATGCAAGTGGAAAATTTAAAAAAATATGAAAAACTTAAATTCCTAGAATATTTGCTAACCTAAAAGGTATAAAATAAGTGGTAGGAACCATGCAAATAGAACTAAAAGAAGGATCCAAACCATAAAGGAGAATAAAATATATTAAATTAAAACCTCAATCCATACTATTTTGTATTTTCATTAAGCTATTTATGCTAACAATTTAGGCTTTCCTATTGTCACTACATTTGACACTTGGCATCAACTCCTATGTGTTATTGTTTTATACACATTCACATCATCACCACACACTCAAATAGAAAAGTATTTTTTCTATAACCTTTTAATTTGTGACCTATATTCATCTTTCTTTTCTTTTAACTTATCACATGTACATTACTTTGGAATACACACAATTGTAGGTTCATATTGAAGCTATTTATTGTCTTATAACTTGGTGATTCCTCTTACCTAGTAAACCCAAAAATAGTACATGTGCATGTATCTCTATGTAACTAACTTCTAGATTATGGTGGGTTGTATGCTAAAGTAGTTTTATGGTATGCATGTCATAGATATAGTGGTAATGTGTGTTTAACTAGTTTAGTCTTAGGTATTAAATAAAAGATGAATCTATCTTTTGTATGGAGGACCACATGAATTTATTCAAAAGTAATTATGGATATGCAAGTTAATTATATTTTAGATCAAGTATCAATTACTAACAAAATTAGTGGTGCAACACATTCATCTTTTATTTGTATTAGATAATTGGTGGTTGTGGTTGTAAATGCCTTGAATTCCTAGGAAATTTAATGTCACCACTTTTATATGAGCATGAGGCATCCTCATCCTCTTCCCATAGAGATAATTTTCCAAACATCTATAGTTGAAAATCCATAGCCAAAACTCAACATACTATCACACCTAGTTGGAATCAACTTAGTCATCCCACTAGTTCTCTAATACTTAAGTTCATAATTATGTTAAATACCATGTTTGTGATTTTACTATCCAATCTCTTCAATATTGGTGATAATTGAGAGAGCTTATCCTTTTTCAGGAAGTGTATATTCACTTGATGGTCTTGCATTCTCTAACTCTTCAAAAAGTAATTTGGCCTTGTATGAGACAAATATAAATTAAGTCTCAAGCCAAAGAAATATTCTTAAGTATTTTTGAACTAGAAGACCTTCCTCCTCTAGGGATAAATTTTCTATGATTTCATCCTCTTGATCCAATACCTTTGGTTTTAGTTCTTCCTTTTTATCCACTCATGGCTCTCCTATTAAAAAAGGAATAAATATTTTATCCCTTAAGACAATTTTGGCCCTCTCATACTTGTCAATAGATATGAGAACTACTAGCTACTACTATGAAGGAACTTCCAATGTTGAATAAGGAAGGATTTGTCACTCCAAAATAATATATCAAGGATCTTACTAATGGGTGCTCATTGCACCATGTGTCATTGATAAAATTATGGCTCTCAAAATATTTTCCACCTCCTTTAGAGGCAGGGTGATGGATTCATTATGTGTTAGGTCAAATTTATAATCATTTGAAGATGGGATGTCTTGAAAATAATTTTCTATGAATACTTCAAATAAATAGGAGATTCTATATCATTATTGAAAAGAATCTCCTACATTTTAACCTCAAGCCCAAGTATCTAGTCCTTCTTTAACTTCAATCTTTTGGTGTCATGTTCATGAGAAAAAATATATTGTGTCTACAAATTGTGTTAAACTGGACTTAGAGAAAAAATAGTTGACATTACCTATCCTAAGCACCTTGATTTTCTTAACAATATGATTCTAAAAAAGAGATTTAAACTCCTAAAATATCAAAAATATTTCATACTTCCCATTAATAAAATAAATCCAAAAGTACCTATAAAAATCATTAATCCTAATTATAATCTTTATAATTCTAATTATTTTTCTCACCTTTCTTCTCCTTAGATCCATCTCTAACAACTAGGGTATCAAAATAAAGTTTCATCCATGGAATTCTTTCTAATTTCCTTTCTTAACAAAATTCATATGATATTTTTGAATTTTGGTGAGATTATTAATATTGATAAATATTATCAGTTTTTCCCATGAACTGGGTAAAGAATAATTTAATAGGATGCACTTATCCTCTTCATCCATCTTGACTCCTATCAAGACACAATTTGAGTATGTAGATCATATTAAATTTGTTCAAGTGATTAGTTGTATTGGTTCAAGTAAATGGGATAATAAAAATACACAATCTTACATAATACTTGGATATTTACATGGGAAACATTTATGGGAGAAAATTTTCCATCAAAATATTTTTACTTTGTATTATTCAAAATCAAAGATTGAATACAAGAATGTCTTTCCTTTTATTGATTCTTAATCTCTTATATAATTTATTTGATGTTTTAAACCAATAATATATAATCTAATTTTCCATATGACAATCTTGTTTCAAAATCAAATCTACACCATCCATAAGTTAATCAATAGAGAATAAGGCACCTAGAATTAACAATAATAATTTCAATCACAAAACTAGTAACCCTTAGTTCCTTCAACTTACTCTAATTCAAGTTTTGTTCCAAGATGAAGAAGAAATCAAGTGACTATTTTTAAAGCTTTTGTTATACACTTGGTCATCCTACATTTTAGTGTACATTTATAGAATGGATGCATTAGAGAAATCCATTCATCAACATAAAACTTATATTTCTTCCTCCTCTTTAACCAATCATATGTGGAGTTCAATTTTTATTTAAATAAAAAAGGTAGAGTGGACCTAGATGGAAAATAATGAGTGTAGACAAAGAAGCTAGATATTTTGGCATGAATAAATATTAGGAATCCAATTATATAACCTTTGATTGTCATCCCATCATTTGTGAGTCATTCATCCCACTTCAGGTTATTAATGGAATAAAGGGGGAAAAATCATTTAAGGAGTTACATGCCACATGATTGTAAGATATAGAGAAATTATCTTATAATTTCCAATTATTAAATCATTCATGCTATAAATCCCTTGATTTGAAAAGAAACATATTGTCTTGTTTCCTTTATGGTGTCAACATAGTTAGAGAATAAGTTGAGAAGAAACATGTCTAATCTAGATACATGTGTGTGTTTTGAAATCTCAAGCTAATTTAGAACTTGTTGTCCCTTGTGATTTATTCATGTGGATCATATATTTTTGATCATTTTATATATTTAAATGTAGAGTTAGAAGTTTCTACATTTTGGTGAAATGAGTTCGTGCATGACTTTGTTCATTATGTAAATTTAAATATTTATTAATATTTCAAATTGATTTACTTGTTGCACAAATTTGTTTAGTAAAAAATGTATCTAGAAGTTACATTAAATTTATTGAATGTATGTACATGCACAAGTGAGAACTATTAAATCTAGATATATAGATAGTGTTCATGTTTAATTTACATTCTATATCATGTGCACACAAGTGTAAATTTATTTAGAATTGTTTTAGATTTCTATTCTTTAGATCTAGATATATTAAACCAAGGTCTCATTCCTCCATTTTATAATAATTAAGAGAGATTAGGAGATTGAGAGAGTTATTAACTGATGGTACAGATGTAGGAATATATTCAAATGTTTGCATGTCCATTTTACAAATCTTAGAATAATTAAGAGATAAACTTGGATAGGCTACTAGTTTTTCCCTTGATAGAGTAGCTGCGATTCTTTCCCACATGCGGGAAGAAGTCCATGGTGAGGTTTATTATAAACAAATACAGGAGGCTATGACCAAAGAAATGATAAAAAACAATTCTTTTCCATTCTATCAAAATATGCGTAGGGTGAAGGGTTATCAGGTCACAAAATGTTTGGATCCTCTTATGGCCTCATTGATATACCCATGATTTATAGCAGCACATGGTAAGTATCCAAACAATGACCAACTTCCATTATATTTTGTTCAGCAGTTGTATGTTGAGGTCCATCTGAGCCTCAAAGTCAACTACCTGGACATTCCACCATAGGCTAGTCAGTGGCGTAGTAGAATTACCGATAGGCCCACCTATTGTCGAGTGGATAGACCAACCCTAGTTTTTAGGATATTGGTTGGTGATAGGTCTCCTATTCTCACCCTAGCTTTGACCCCCTTAGCGGACCAGGTTATCATTGCTTCCCAAAAGGAAGCAATTGACAGTGTTGGTGATATTGCATTTGTGACCACTCAGATATCTACCAATCGTGTGGGTCAGTATTTGATGTATCGGTGTTCGTGATCCATACCATTTACAACATAGGAGAACAACATAGATCCTTTTTAGGTGGCGGGCATCCCTGGACCCACATTGCTCAATGGACTTACAAGAGACATGTGGCACAGAGGACTATGATTTCTTTGGCTGAGGACCTCTTGCAGGCATATCCTTACATCACATTGGACTATGGGATCCCTATAGACCATGTCAAAGGTCATTTGGATTGAGGACTTTTTTCACATCTAGGATCTCATCATTCTCATCACTCTCAACCTAGTAGTAGTGCACATGAGGATCTGCCTACAGATCATTCCATTGCTACAAATGTTACACGTTTTATGGAGTTGTTGACTGGTCCCGGTTCAACGTCGATGCCATCTCAGCTGCATATTCCCCTCGACTCATCATTTATGGAACGTTATGTGACAAGCCCTTAGATTGACACGTTGACTGAGCATCTAGTTGATTTGGTGGAGATAGCTATGGCAGATGGCCATGAGCATCTGTTACTAGATGATGTTTATCTATGTGTGCATGTGCATGTTTCAATTCTTTTTTTAAAAAAATATTTTTAAAATTTAGTTTTAACTAGATATTCATGTAATATATATGTATATATATTGTAGATGGACATGCCTCATGTTACTCTGAGCCTTGGTCCAGATCGTGTACATTGTTGTGACTCTATGGATGATTTTGTTTGTAGTGGACATGTGATTTTTAAATTTTCTTATATGTACATGCAAATATATGTATAGATCTAGATAGATAAATTTAAAAGTATATGTACATGTTCTTAAAAATAACCTTCATAAAATTTATAATATATTATATGTATTTAACACATTTTGTACACAATTTTATCTATAGAGCTCAACACATCTTTCAGTGCAGGGTTCTCATTCAGATGATTGTTCGATTAAGAGTCGATATTCATATTAGGTTGCTTTGGATTTATGAGCTGTTTATGTTCATTATATATGACTTGGGCTACATTTTTTATGACTTAGGCTACATTTTTTATGTTTTATGACTCGGGCTACATGTTTTATGTTTTATGATTTAGGCTACATGTTTTATGTTCATTATACTTGGGCTACATTGTTTAGATTGTTGATACATTTTATGTTCATTATATATGAATTGAGCTACATTTTTTAGATTGTTGATACATTGTACATTAGATTATGATTATGATGGTCATGTGGAAAATTGTGGTTTAATTAATGAGTTTTGTGGTTTGTCTAACATAGACAACTAGATGAAAAGTTGAAGGAACTCATCTTAGGGACTATAAACTCTTTCTATATGATGAAGATAGACATAAATAAAGTATACCATAAAAAGGGCTTTTTCATTAGTAAAATAATTGAAATATTTCCCTTCTTATTCATTTCTCAATCTAAAATAAAGAAAACTATAAATAAAAATCGGAAAACCTTTGTCAATAATTACGTAGACATTTTCATTTTTAGACCTAAAGAAATTATAAAAAAATTATTGTTGCACCAACCTCATTATTTTCTCATACTAACTGAATGATAAAAAACTAGACTATACTTTCAATCTTCCAAAATATATATTTATCTAGGATATTGTTTGGTATTTTACTATATAATTTTTGCATTAAAATTTGTAAATCATAGAGCCCATACTTTTATTTACACATGAAAATTATTGATGAATTTAATCTAAAATAATAAATTTAAAGAGCATTTATACACCATAGATGATCTAATCTATCTTAGAGTTTAATATTTTACTTGAGTATAGCTTTCCTTCCTCAATAAAGTAACACCTTCTTTCAATAAAGTTGTTTTTTCTAGTGGGTATCAAGCCAAAACCCCACTTTAATTATAGTACTTATAATAGCCAATGAATTTTATAACTTTCTTTCTTGAGAGTTGTTGGTGCAAGTAGGTGTGCATGCAAGTGCAAGTTTTAGGTGTAGATTTGAACAAAACTATAGTGTAATTTAGCACTCCAAGAGTTTAAACTTCCACAAAGAACACATAATAAAGATTTTATTAACACAATAGTATATGATCACACATGCATCATTAAAAAGAGTGGGAAGTAGATATCTAAATTAAAGAGGATAATATTAACACAATAAAAACTTATCAAATTGTAATGATCTCTTCCACCAAAATAGAACAATTTTTTTTCTTTATCTTAAGAAAGAGTCAAATGAATCTTGAGAACCATATTATAAAGAATATAGAGAAATAATAATATGTAAAGTACACTTTGTACAACAAGATAAATGAACCAAAATGTTGGAGAAATGTCAAACTAGTATTTAGGGAACATGAATAAGAACTATGGTAAAGAACTAGTATTTAGGGAACATGAATAAAAACTATGGTAAACATATTGAAGATATAAATAAATAAACATGGTCTTTTTGGGATCATTGAAACTAACACTAAATTTTATTCTACTTCCACCATCACTCTTCCAATGACTTTTTTTATGAAAATTAGATACTATAGGATACTCAAATTATGGACCAATAAATTTATTATAGAAAATATTCATTGTTTAAATACTCACCTTTAAATAGATAGTCATATTAAATAGATATAAACATTGCAATTTTTGTGACAAGGTTTTTAAATTATGTACATAAAATAAAATTAAGCATTGAATTATTGAATCAATTTATAATAACTTTTCTAGCTATAAGTGGAGATGAACTTTCAAATGAAATCATTTAGATTCTTGAACAAGTACTTGAATTCCATGGAAAAAATATATAATTGGAAATATCTACTCAATTTAAGGTTCTCAATGTATTTCAACCCTTGATTTGTGTCCAACCAAATTTAAAACAATTGTCATCAACATATATTATAAGTAACTAAAACAATTCGGAGTTCAAACAAGTTACTATAAGTTCTCATCTTGAACATGTATGTACATGTACAAGTGAACTTGGAAATCATGGATATAATCTAACTCAAACATTCTGGTTCAACCCGCTCTTGAATAACATGTAAATTTTTTTGATGGTCATCACTATCTAGTCTCCATTTTTCCGTCCACGTGCATGTGGAACTACATGAAGATGTAGGGTGGTAGCAATTATAAGGCACAACTATATTGATATACCTTGTTATCAACTTGATAGTCCACAAAATGAATCCCATGTTGAAATTTTTTGACTTGTTTTAGATATATCCCTTGCACAACAACAAAACCTGCACGGTAAACATGAACCTGAGGTAAGACATGTGCACATGTACAACATTTTTGTGCTCAAGGTTTGTACAATATATATTTAATGTTTTTAAGGTAATGTACACATGTACACAATGTATATATATAATTTTAAATTCAAACTCACTTGTGGGAAATAACATTCCATCATTTGTTTAAGGTTGTGTTAGCTTATCCCTCTCTGCTATGCAATGTAGTAAATAATAACTAACACCTTCTATGTTTCCAAGCTCTGCTATGACTACAAAAAAATCTCCTATACACTAAATTTACACAATAAAATTCTAAAAAAGTTAGAATTGTCTCTAGACTTTAAAGATCATTAAATTTATATAATATTTAAATTATTGAAAACTTACGCATGTACCTTTTCTAACCAATCCTAAAATATGGTCATAATCAATTGAAATCAAAGGAATGTCTTGAAATATTTCATCCTCATTTTCATCGTATTTGTCTGAAATGAATAGTGGCACCATATCCCATTTACTACCATATTCAAGTTCTTCGTTGTTGCATGCATGAGAGTTTCCCACAATACACTCTATGCAGAAACAAGAGTAATCCCTCATGTATAATGTCCATCTAGGGTGACTATCTAAACTCATAACACAATACAAAGATCTTGTTTTTTCTACCCTCTTGCGTCCATCATCGATCTTCTATCCACACCTAGATACATGTACTTGCAACAAACTTATGCGAAAAAACATGTGTGTATATATATATGTAAATTTTAAATTTAAATAATTTAATTTTTTGAAAATGTAATTTATACATATCCGATATCTCCCAAAACACTCTATGTGGAATGTTTCGGTTTGTTCTTGAAGATGTGTCAAACAAATTTGATGCAAAGTGTTTCTTGCACCATTCAACAACATCATGTGCATCATCTATACGATCTTCTAAATAACTCATTTGATGCTTTCTTAAAGCACGTTTGATGCAAGCTCCTATGCCATCATGCTCACCCTTTCCATGCCCACTCTCAAATAAACTCCGAACATGTGGTATGTTGTAAATTTTATGATATATAGAAAGTGCATAAAATGGCCATGATGATTTGAATTGTGCCGCACATCCATCTGACCATACAAAATGCTTTTCAAATTTTACACCCCTGCTTCTCAAATTCTCAAAAAACCATTTTGTAAAACAATGTTGTATAAAAAGTGTGTCATGCTCTTTATCATCACTAATGTAAAAGTGATATTCTTTCTTGATGTCCCATTGTTCATATGTAATCTCAACACCATCTAATTCCAATTGTGCATGTCGATAACACACATGAACCACAATAGTGACTTGCTTTGAAAAGTAATATTATGATTGAATCTGTACAAAAGAGTAATTTTCTGCAAAGTCAACTACTGATAGAATTGTTCCAAGTGGGGAATTATCTCTTAATTTTTTAAATTGATATGCTTTACACTTAGCACAAAAGGAATGTTGTATGTATGGTTGTATCAATTTTTGAAAATTTTCCATAAATTTCCCAATAGGTATCTCCTCTTCTACATAGTTTAACCTTGTTGATTCTTTCCCAAAATTTGTTTGAAACTTTACATACATGTAACTCTTGCAATTTTCTGTCTTTGTTAGGTCAGCATTTTTGTTTGTTGAAGGAAAGTTAGCCAAATTTCCACATGTTTCACAGAGTTCTTTTATGGATTTTATTTGAGGTCCATTTTCATGATCACATAATAGATCCTTTATGAACAAACTTTCCTGTTTAGGAGGTTCCTTTTGAAAACCATATCTTTCTTCTCTCATCTTTCAAAACACCTAATAGTAGAGATCAAATTCAATGTGATAATGACAACAACAAGTTTCAAAAAACTTGTTTATCTTCACATAATATGGCTTTAACCTTTCAAACATTGTTTGCCCAATATTTATATGAGGATAAATATTACAAAAGTTCATATACATCTCAAGCTATGTTATGTCTAGCCAATGTTTAATATGTTATTCATAAATACCAGATCCAATCATGTGCCTCATAACATCTCTAGTATTTGATGATGAACGGGTCTGATCATTCCAAAAACTTGAGATCAAGTTCCTAACTGCATCTTCAATCTTGTTAGAATGGGGAGCTCTACACATAATTTCCCAATTTCCTTCAGAACAATCATCCAAAACCTTTCTCTTTTTCTTATATTTTATTAGTGTGGTTCTACTATAACCAAATTCAGTGGAAAGTGTTGACATTTTTCTTTTTCTGGATATTTCTTTATTTAAAATAGATGTCAAAATCACCTTTCTTGCAGTGGCCCTATCCACTGATCAAGATCCTTTCCCAATGGAATCCAAACCTTTTTTAACATTTTCAACAATATATTTGTGTAGTCTCATGTGTTTCCTCTTATTTGATGCAGAATGTGTACCCAATAATTGTAATGACTCTTTCAACTCATTATGAAGAAGTAAACTTGATAACAATTGGGTTTTTTCAAGTGTTTCAAGATGATTGAAATGATCATGGATTATTCTATTTATAGATTTAGTCATTGACCTCTTACTCCTATTTTTAGGTTGGTTGGCATAACATTTCAGTTTCTCCATATCCATTTCAAGTAAATGATCTAAATTTCTATAAGAAATTTGTTTCCCCACCTTTTTAGCTACTTTTATATGCTCATCCATTGGTGTAGAAGGAAGTGATCCCAACCCCTCTCCAACATGCATTGTTTGAACTCGGGCCTCCTCCCTATATTCAAGGTCCATTTGTCCTTCAATTGATTCGTTTGGTCCAATATCTAGATTGGGCTTGAATTCTACTTGTTGAGCCATTTGTACATGCCACAAAATATTGTGCAAATAAAGTGAGAGATGATGATATATAAGTGGAGTTGAACATATGAAATCAAATGAAATCAAAGATTCTTGAACTTAATAATTCCATGGAAAAAATGCATTTGAAAATAGATGATAAGCAATTATTAGGTTCTGAATGAAGAATAGAGGATAAGGGTGATAAGTGGACACTTGAACTGTGGATTAATGGCATGGATTATGTTAGGAAACTCTTGATGGTGAAGGTAGGTGGATGAAGGATGAAATCTTATGCAAGCTAAGGGTTCTATTTGATCAATGATGAATATGCAAAGGACTAAATTCATGGAATGTATGCAACTTGGTTAGGTGATATGATCTTGATATATGCAAGGGGTTGTACATGCAAGAACTAGGTGGAATGATATATATGTATGCAAGGACTATGTGATGTGATCTATGTATGCAATACTAGGAATATGTAAGGACTAGGATGCAATGAAAATGATATGATTCTAAGATGGGATATATGAAAATGGTATGATATGAAGTGATAAGCTAAGATGTAAGAGCTCAAATGTAGCTCTAGGTCCAAATATAAGCTAAGAATGCAAGACTTGACTTGTGTTATGATGGATAAACACAAGGGACCAATGACCAAGAGAGGGTATGTAGGAGATGATGGACTCTAAAAGGATATCCCTAGACAAGAAAGGATAATGGTATGTTCCCTAACTCAAGTCCATGATAAACCTTAAGTGATGTGGGTCATAGATAGCCAATGGGTTGATTTTGAGACCTAGGAAGAGTAGTGGAAGTGCAAGCTAAGGGCTCTATTTGATCAATGATGAATATGAAAAGGACTAAATTCATTGAACATGCAAAGGTTAGGTGATATGATATTGATATGCAAAGGGTTGTACATGCAAGAACTAGGCGGAATGATATATATGTATGCAAGGACTATGTGATTTGTGATCTATGTATGCAAGACTAGGAATATGTAAGGACTATGATGAAAGGGATATGAATATGAAAGGACTATATGGGATGGAAAGACTAGGTGGAATGCAAGGATTGAAAAATCAGAACTAAAGGATGATGGCCCCAAGAAATCTAAGTGATACTTGTTCATGTTGTATGTTTTTATTGTTTGCTGTTTTGGGATTTTGCAAGGTTTAAGGTGTTGCTAGGTATTAGGTGTGATGTTTGTTTGAGGTTTATTTTTAAACACACATGCAAGACATAGCAGACAATTTTTTTGATTTTAACAATACAAGCACAAATCCTAAGGTTGGCAAGGACTATATTCACTGGATTCCATGTGGGTTTCCCCAGTCGCACTTATTCTTAGCGGGTGACTTAGAAGCTTGGCCACACTGGCTACCCCTTACATTACACTCACTTCTTGGGTCAACCAATCTTTGATACCAATTGAATCTCCCATGACAGACTCTTTACCTCTACTAAGAAATGTAAGAATGTGGATGCCTTTGCAAGGACCGTTGCTGCACCAATGAATAGAAGGGATTTTGGCTTTCTAAAACAAGAGGGTTCTAGTGAATATTCAGGGACATAGCACCTCACGAGCGTACAACAAGCCACTTAAGGCTTTAACCACTCTACTAGGGGCTCTTATACCTTTAAAATAAAAGGTAGGTACCCATTTCCAATGGAACTTGCACGGCTAAGGCCTACATACCATGAGGACTTGAAAATTTAGATTCATCCTTTTATATACCGGCCCAAGCTAAAAACCGGTTGGAGTCGTTCCCTCTTGTGAGTCAGGCCCCTCTAAGGTATTAAATACATACAAAGACGATGGGTCTGGTTTCTGATCACCAAATTCACAAAGGTGAGATCATACTCCCTACCATCTCAAGCATAACAAACAGTGTTCATTCACCCCCTAATTAAATCTATATGATGGAGGACAAATGTTAATTTTAAAGAACCAATCAAAATGTGTTCTAAGCTAAAAGACAGTTAGTTTCAAAATCAAGTATCCAATCAATCGTCCTACACCAAACTAGTTAGTAGTTCCAATTTTTAGTCTTTGACAAGATGCCACGAAGTAAAAATATGCAAGACGTCACTATATATATATCTAAAATTTGTCTGGACCTGTATTTATGTTCTTTTTGATTGAATACTTTATATAGATATTATAAACTCAAATTATGTTACAAAATATCTCCAATGCATATTTTTTACATTTATATTAAATTTTAAAGATTTCTACTAATGTTTGAAAATTTCCATTTTGTTATTCTTGAGACACCTTAAAATCTATACTTGATAATCACAAGAATGCCTTGGAATTGATGGAGGAAACTGAGGGGGTTATTTTATGCATTTCATTCAACATAAAATTTACCATGCATAATTTATTTCAACTTAGAGATGAGTATTTTGAGGTGTCAACAGATTCAAATTTTAGATTATAATTAAAAAATGATTCAACATAAAATGAAAATAAAAGTGATTTAATTTTGAACTCAAATTTCTAAAAAATTAAAGAAAATTGCTCCTTGCATCTTATAGATAAATGATTCATTAAATTAAAATTACCCCAAATCAACAAAAATACACTTTATAGTACACAATAATTTTATCCTATTATGTATGAAGAAAATAACACACATTACTCATGACTATTTTTCATCAAAAATATGAGTGTGTTACAACATGATAGCTCACTATTATATTTTCATGTTTTAATGTAATTAAATTTATGCATGCTAGTGACTAAGCTTTAGACTTGTTACTATCAAGTTCTATAATTCAATCATGTTATATAACATAAGAATGTTATGGTTTCCATAAAAAATTAGCATGTTATTAAATAGTGTGGTAAGTCTATGAGCCTCTTTGTACATAAGTAGATAGTTGATCTAGTAAATTTAAATATTTAATTTTTCTTAGATAAGGTATCCCATTACGGGATATCGTTAGGATTTGTGTCTCAACCTTCAGTCTCTATATATTAATACTGAACAAAATCTAATTTTCAAGTTATAAACAACATATATATATAAATTTCAACACTCAAACAATTTAATTTTTGGCTTGGAACATGTTAGAATAGACATTAATTAGAACATGATAATTAAAACAAAATGCATCTCTTTCACATCTTAATATTTTTAAATGGGCACAATCATATATAACTCATTTTTATGGATGAAAAATATATTAATAAACTTGGGAGTAGATGTTAAAATCATTCTTAAAATAAATTGGGAGGAGCTTTGGAAACCAAATTTACATGATACTCCCTATGATATAGTACTAGATGAGGGAGAAGATCCAAAATTTTCATTAGCACATGGTAGAATATAAAGTTCAACCTATTGGGTTTAAAGGAAAAATAAATTTTGAGGTGTTTGAGATTCAAAAGGACTCTTTGGTGCTTTTAAATTTTTGCTTAAACTCAAATTGGTTCATGTAGAATGTAATGAAATATTTGACTCCCAAAAAGAAGAATTGACATTTTATACATGGAGGGCTAGATAGTTCATATATCATTGAATATGAATATGGATTAAGAATATGACAAGAAGATAGAAAAAGAAAGAGATGTAGAAGAAGATGATGTATTTAGATGGCTATATTAATTGATGAAGCTACCTAAGATTGATACAAAGGGAGATACCAAGATAGAGAGGTAAATACTGGTGAAAGATTGTGTTTCTATCATAGATATAATTGATGATGCATAATTGGATGAAATAAATACAAGGATTTAAAGGACATAAACACAGATAGATACAAAATTGGGTGCTACAAAATAATACAAATAAAGAGAATATATTGTAGATCAAAACTAGTAAAGAATTTAGTATAAGGATTCATAAAAGAGTAGTAGTAGACACCACAAATATGTTTGCAATCGATATGGAAATTAAATAGAGTACTAGAAAAATTTAGAAACCTATTTTAGGAGGTAGGAGATATATGGAATATTATTAATAGAATGAAAAAAAAGGTGGGGCACTAAATATTGGTTGTTTCCAAGTAAGGAAGGAAGATGAAGGCCATCGGATCAAAATGCGTATTTCAAGGAGGAGACACTAGTAGAGAATGCAAAATGGATGCTAAGTGAAATTGAATCTAACAATTCACATAAGCTCATGTAACAATAATAAATACATTCAAATAATCTAAATATGAAGGAATGATAAATTGTGATGATGTAGAATAAAAAAATCAAGGATGTGCAAGAAAGGATAGATGGTGATAAAAAGGAAGGTTGTAGCATAGAAGTAAGAATATAGAGTTGTGATAAAGTATCATGGATCTAATGAAGAAAATTTGAAAGTAAGAATGTATAAAGATGAACCATTGATGCTACAAATAATTATTTATGAAGAAAGAGAGGAAATTGAGAGTAATGCAGTAGTATGAAATCTAGTGATGACTTACAGATTTTAGTTTTATAGAACTCATTGAAGATGTGCATTTGAGTTTTAATTTTCATAAAATTGAAATGAGGAACCTTCAATTTTCTTAAATATCAATTATTTGATGAATTTTTCCTTGTTGCTAGATAAAACATATGATAAACCCACTATTTTAAGTAAATAAATTTACCCATATTTGATGAGAAAGAGAAGAAATAAACACATACCTTATTTCCTTATATGATAATTTGTCAAGTTTTGTTTGCATCTATTTTCTTCTTTATCTTTTGAATTTTTTTGTTGAGCCTTGTTTTTTCTTTTTGCTTTTTGTCCCATTTTCTTCTTCAAATTAAAAATGATTGAAAGCTGAAAGAAAATTCTCCTCCAAAATGCAAAAAATCTGTGACAAAAGAATTGAAAAAAGTTACAACAATCGCCTCAAAGATAATAAAAAATGCAACAATAACAAATAAGATATATAACATTCTGAAAAATTTCATCATTTTTCACCTGGGAATTGTCTTTTTCAGCCGACACGCCTAGAAGCATGAGGGTCACTTGAAAAATCTCTTTTTACATAGACTAAGCTCGGAAAAACGCAAAGAAACCCTGGAAAAGTTATTTGACTTTTGTATGTATACGTCGGGGGTTCGATCGAACCCATATTGATTGAACCCCCTACCAAAAATTCGTATATTATTTTAAAGGGGTCGAGTGAACATATTTTTTGGGTTCGTTCGAACATAGGTTCGAGAGAACCCCCTTTTCTCCTTGTCTCTCAAAAAAATTATCTTTCAAAGCTCAATTTGAGGATGAAAATGGAGAAAAATTCAGAAACCCAACTACATAATGATATTCCTTGGAATGATCTATCCATTGAATATAATTTTAATATGGTTTTCTTTTATTATGTATTTGATTTTTTAGTTTTATTAAAAATAGGTTTTTCATTGAAAATCAAGCTCTCTATTCCACACATGTGGAAAAATAGTAGATTATCAAAATAAAATTTTGAAAAATATGTTCGGACTGGATATTGATGTCCTTGATCCATTAAAATAAATAAATTGAATTTTGATACATACAAAAAATGTTATGTTGTATACAGTCCATCTATTTTTTTATTCTATTTGGTTTGACTTTGAAACTTGATTAAGGAAAAAATATTTAATAAAACACTATGAAACCAAATGAAAGTGCTAGATATCATATTTACAAATCTAAATTAAAAAAAAAAAGAATTTTATCCTTCATACAAAAAACATTATGTTGTATATGGTGAGCGTCACTCCTTAAAATGTTTTTTTTAAAAAAACACTAGTTTTCAGAGGAGATGGAAAAAGAAGTGCAATCTGATTCCAAAAAAATTAAAAAAAAGACATTTAGAATTTATAGAAAAAATGTCACAAATCACTAGTTTTCATCATCTTCAAATTCCTCATGGTTTAGCCGCTATAGGAGCCCGAAAGTGAAGATTTAGTTAAAAAAAATTAGTTTAGTGTTGAGTTTGCCCAAAAATTGTAAACCAATATTGTGGGATCACCCTTCCTTGGAAGAAGTTTAACAACTTGAGGTGATGTGGGATGGCGACATACAAGAAGGATAGTCTCAAATTTGATGGAAACAATTATTCTTTGTGGAAGACTCGAATGGAGTGTCATCTGAGATACATTGGTGAATCCTATTGGAACATTACATGCCATAGGTATGTTATTCCTCTGAATGGTCCTACTAGTACTATTGAGATTAGGTATGTTGAATATAACATCAAGGCTAAGGAAGCATTATCGAGTGCTTTGACTGATTCTGAAATAACGAATGTTATGTGTATAAACCTAAAATTGGTCTAGAGCATCAAATTAATTAAATACGAATTATTTGATTAATTATCCTAATTTCCTCTACTATCGAATAAATAGAAATATTTATTTATATAGTTCGCATTTAAAATCTCATCTTAATTAAATAAAAAAAATTAAATACTTTGTTCAATTTAATTATCAAATCCCTATTTCAATCTATCACATCAATCTTAAATTAATTAAATAAAGATCAAAAAACTTTATTGATTAATTGCCATATTCTTCTATTTAATTTAATAAACAACTATCCTATAGTTCATTTTATTAAATTATTTATCCCTCTTTTGCTAATTTAAATAAATCAAAATATTTGAATAAAGCACAAGGAATATTCCATCTATATTCTCTCAAAAATGAATTAGATATCCTATAGCTAATCTATGTCTAAATATGTCACAATTAATGCTTTGAAACTTCACGGGAAGTTTTGGAGACAAATTGGAGACAAATTCTAAATTCCTCTCTCAATCCTCCTCCATTAATCTTTCCTCTTATCTTTGCTGGTGTTTTCATGGGTAGAGACAATCACCAAAATTCTCTCAATCTCCTCCATCTTTCACCATTCAATCCTCCATATTGAATCCAAGCCTCTCAATGTCTTCCCTATGCATTTATACAGCCATGAATTATATAAATACAACCTCATTGAACCAAGAAAAGGATCCAGATAATCTAACTTATGTACTCTTACTCTACAAGAATTCAAGCATCAAGCATCAAGCATCCAATATCCGGCAATCAAGCTTCAAAATCATGGCTGCCTCCTATAGTTGCAATTGTCTATTTCATGTCAATTCATGCTAGTTTAATTCATTTATCATCTAGTATTATTATATTTAGCTCCATATCATTGCATTAGCATCCATCTCATTCTTTGAATTGTCATTTTAACAATCATAGTGTCCTCACGATCTGAGAGCAATAGTGGTTTAATAAATCTTTGAGGATAGAGAACAATATGACACTTTCAATTGATTATTGCTTTGATTTGATTCATTTAGCTCTGTCTTTGATATAATGTCTTATTAATAAGTGTGTTATGTGCTTTACACCTAATTCACCACTTACAATTTGGCACCCACCATGGGGCATTAACCCCAATTTTACAATTTTTTTGGAAAGTGTCACGCAGGTTCTCAGTGTGTTTTCTTTTAGCGCTTTCATGAAATACTATAGCGCTTCTGTGGAAAACTACAACACTTCCGTACTCTATTTTGGTGCTTCCGTGTTACTACAATGCTTCCATCAAAAATTTTAGCCCTTTCAACTTTTGCACTTCTGTCAACTGTTTCAGCGCATCGGTGATTTAGCGCTTCCATGGCAAACTTCGACGCTTCAATGTCCTGTTTCGGCGCTTCCATGTTTTAGCAGTTCGGTGGACTATTCCAGTGCTTTTGTAAAATCAGTCTGGATC
Organism: Sequoiadendron giganteum; assembly: GCA_007115665.2. Taxonomy (NCBI): domain Eukaryota; kingdom Viridiplantae; phylum Streptophyta; class Pinopsida; order Cupressales; family Cupressaceae; genus Sequoiadendron; species Sequoiadendron giganteum. The sequence goes on from CM021102.1 coordinate 123,668,821, forward strand.
CGACGTGGTCGCGACCAGTTTTTAATTTTTTTCACAGTTGGACTAAAATTTATCAATCCTAGGATAGTCACTTCTGGTTTTCTAAAATTTATCAATCCTAGGATAGTCACTTCTTGGTTTCTAAAATATATCAATCCTAGGGTAGCCACTTTTTGTTTTCTTAAAAGAAAATTTATCAATCCTAGGATAGTCATTGCATTTTTACAGTACAAGTTAAAAAGAACAACATGATTTCTATGAAGCAACACCTTCACTTAGATCAGAAAAAATTCTTTTTGGGCTTAAAACAAAACAACTTATATGCTATGCTTGTGGTGATTAGGCTTATGCTTTCCTCTGAACTGGGTGACCAAAATGCCAGATTCACTTTTACTTCATGCTATTTACGCTTTGTTAAATCCTTTAGAAGGCCTGCCGTAGTGGGAAAAAGTACTCACCCTACGAGAACAACCTAAGTGGGAACACCTAAAGCCAAGGATTCCAACCCATTATAATAAAAATGTAAGTTGTTGATGAAATTCCAACTTGACGGTAGTGAGCAAGATAACCATCCCCAAAATCTTTGTTCTAAAGATTGGGAGGTGTCCTGAGGGAGTTTATCAATTACCGCATTGCACGGAAGCCCTATGTACAAACCATAGAGTAGTATCTCGCCAAGTTAGTATCCATACATTGTCATGCTCATAGTGCAAGGGGAGGGAAGAATCTATCCACAAGAAACTCACCATATAATTTCCACAGACCGTTTTCTCAAGGGATGAGAAATCCAACTCTGAGTACGCATCTAGAAATGATGAAAACATGGGCACCCTCTAGGGGGTGACAAGGCTGTGTGCGTCAATGCAATTCAAGATGTGGGCTGTGAGTATAATGATGACCTACTTGTCCTTAAGTGTGAGTCTGTTTGATTTGTGTACAATTGTCGAAACAACCCGTCAAAATCAATAAGAATCATTTGTGATTCTTGAACATACACGATCTATTCAGTTAAAACAATTATTCACAATTGCTTGTTTTTTTTTCACAAATTCATTAAAATCAGATTTAAGATCATCCTGAAAACAAAAAAGTCAAGTTATATCAGAAAATCCATGTTGTGAAAGTGGAAGTCCACCACATTTCTCAAGAGGAAAATCAAAATCACAAAACCCATGGACCCTCTCATTTATCAAAATAAATTGAAAAGAAAACATTTTCTATATCAAAATAGAAAACTCCTTTTACAACATAGAACATTCATCCACATATATCATGATTTTTCTAGGGGTCACACTTTAGATTATGCAGTAGAACCACTCTATTCCCAAGCCTTCTTCCAAAGAAGAGCTCTCACTTAGTATCACAACTGTAGTTAGTGCATACATCCTTCTTATCTTCCACAATCCATGATACAGTATGCCATAAGGCTAGATCAAATTTTACAGTAGAGAGTCTTAAAATCCTATTTTTAGTGTTCTGGAATCCCGTTTCAGCTCTTCTGGTCACTGTTTTAGCGCTTCTATGAAATAGCACTTTTGGGCACTGTTTCAGCGCTTACAGTCTATATTTTAGCACTTTCATTAAACAACGCTTTCATCATCTTTTCTAGCGCTTTCATGCACTGTTTCAACGCTTCCATCAATTTCTGCAGCGCTTTCATGCATTATTTTAGCGCTTCTGTCAAGATAGTGCTTGTGTCACCTATTTTAGCACTTTAGAACTCTATTCTAGTGCTTCTGTGAAATAGCGCGTCTGTCCTGTATTTTAGCGCTTTTAAAATAGAGAGTTCAAAATTTTTACGAGTCAATCAATTTGTCATTTTATCTACAGTCTTCATCACAACCAAGTTTCTTTTTATTAGAATCACTTTCTAGAGACCAAAAACATAAAGGTTTATATGAACTTCCAATCTTATCAACTGAAACAAGATCTTGCAAATCACAAGTGTCAAAATCAAGTACATAATCAATTACTACTTCGAGTTTTCATCATCGGGATACTATCATCCTTCATCATGAAACCAAGTATAGTAATCAAATTTTTAACATAGTCTCATCAATAAGATCAATCATCTTATTTGACTTTGTTAAAAGTTCAATTGACATTTTCCCAGCATATAAGATCAACATTTTGGAAGAAAGGGTAAAAATTTGTATGCCAATCTTCACTAGGTCCCAAAAATAGAGACTCTTAGAGCAGGAAATTTTAAAATCCCAAGCAATGGTAGAGGAAAATACTTGGAACAATTTGAAGTGAAACGATAAGAATGAAATAACTCCAAAGGATATTCAAGAAGCTCAACAAGATCCCATGTTCCATATATTTATGGAAAAGATTTTAGAACAAGATATGGAGAAGTATCTTTTGATGTTGGTTGAATCAGGTGCAAAACTTCCCAAGGACTTCGATGTGAATCATTTGAAGGAAACACCTAGAACAAGCGAGACTGAAATTCTGCAACCTACACAAATAATAGATCCAGTTGCCGCTTTAACATCTCAAATGCAACTATTACAATAGCAGATACAAGATATGACGAAAGGGAGTACCAAGAGATATGCAATATAGGACATTTGTCCTTATCCTTTCAATGCAACCATTGGTATGATACCTTTTCCTAGACACTATGAGATCCCAAAGTACTACAAGTACAATGGAAGAATGAATCTGATAGATCATATCAAGGAATTCAAAACAATGAGTCTCGAGTTTTCCCAAGAGGAAACTTACTTAATGAGATTATTCCCAAGGAGCTTGGGAGGATCATGTATGGAGTGGTTTTCAAAACTAAAACTAGGTATTAGAAATTTTGAGGAATTAGTCAACAAGTTCATTTTCTAGTACTCCTTTAACATCCAACATGATGTTACAATAAAGGATCTTTATAACCTAAAGAAAAACAAAGGGAAAACATTCTTGTCTTTTCTACAAAGATGGCGATGATTGTTCGATAGATATCCTCGATCCATTCCTGAGGAAGAAAAGATGGATTTATTCATTGAAAACTTGATGTAGGAAATGAGTTATAGACTTGAATTACAATGCCCTCCCAAATTTGAAAAATTCAAAGAAAACGGTCTTAAAATTGAGGAAGCATTAGTCAAAAGAGGAGTTATCAAAAATTTCAACGATAAAACAAATAACACAAATAACTCCTCCAACTAATACCCAAGCAGTGATAAGCTAAAATTTTGGAAAAAGAATCGAAACACAACTACAAATGAAACAACAAGTGATTCCCAAAATGTCAAACCGGTCTTTAACTTGACAGCATCTACATTAAAGAATCAAAACAATGATCAAATTGTCAAGTCAAATATCATACAAAACAATGAGATCGTAAAGACACAATCATATCAGAAACCATCAAATTAGTGAAGGTTCACACCTTTAGGCCAAACAATAGAATCAACTATGAAAGAACGAGTCGCTAGTGGCCTTATCACTGCACGGGAGGCCCGATTCTGGGATCCAAAGGTCAAACCACCATGGTGGAATGATGCTGATTATTGCAACTTCCATAATAACAAGGGTCATAAAAGCAATGATTGTATGGAGTTGAAACACGCGATACAAGATTTGATTGACAACAATAAAGCATAGGTGGAAACACCCCAAAACAATAATGATCACTCAGGTTTCAAAGACCCTTTGCCAAACTATGACAAAGGAGCATCATCATCCTCAAACTACAAAGGTAAGAACATCAATCATGTCTATGATAAAACAATCCTTTGTTTTTCTGAAGTAGAGAGTGATCATACAGTTGGTCACAACATTGACAAACCCAAAATCAATAATACTACTCCGTTGGACTTGCTCCCGAACATATCAAACTCTGATAATCAAATCAATGTCTTAAAAATTAGAGACCATCAAGAGCATCAACCAGTAAATGTAATGACTAGGGGGCAATCCAAGGTCATTTTAAAAGGAGTTTGATCTACACATGCAGTTCCACCTCCATCTCATTATAACATCGTGAATGAATTGCAAAACATTCCTGCTCAAATATCTATACTAGAGCTCCTTAAAATATCACCATCACATAAGGAGGTTCTTGAACAAGCTTTAGTTGCCACTACAGTACCAAAGAATCTAGATGTTTGTCAGTTCCAAGCTATGGTGGGACATTTGACTACCCCACATTGTCTATCATTCTCTGAATAGGATGATATCTCACTAAACCATCCCCATAATACTGCACTCCATATTGAAGACTTAATCCACAAACACTATGTCAAGAGAGTCTTAATAGATGGGGGAGCTGGTCTGAACATTTGCACTCTCAAGTTAATCCATGCATTAGGATATTCAGATGATGCTATTGATTCTCGAAGAAAAATGACTACCAAAGCATATGATGAGGAAGAAAGATCATCTGAAGGCTTGATTGTGCTCCCCATTCAAGTGGGGCCAATGATGAAACATATAGCATGTCAAGTGTTGGAGAAGGAGTTAACATACAATATTCTCTTAGGGCAACCATGGATCCATGAAATGTAGGTTGTACCTTCAACATATCATCAATGATTGAAGCTCCCAATAAATGGATGAGAGGTGACTATATCTACTAATTACAATCATCCTCAACATTGTGAAACCCTTAGGATCTCTCAAGATACCTTTATACCACACATCAGGGAAGCATCATGCTCAAAATCATCCAAAGAAGAACAACTCCCAAGTATCACAACTAAATAGGTAGAGAAGAAGGGTAAAGAAAAAGAGACAAGTCCTGCTGAATTTGAATCAACAGATAATCCGGATCAACAAACTCCTTTATCACATAAATTCCAAGAGCAAGTTCAACTGACGGACAAGGGAATGGGAACATATTATATGGAGCAATCGCTTAACCTATCATAGTTAATGCCATCTCCTAGGACATATGGTCAACCATTTATGATCAAATCTCAAGCATCCTTACCAGTTACAGCTCTTGACGAAAGGTTTGTCAAAAAAGGTACAATAGAGGATGAAATAAACAACAAAGCAATCCTGGATTGGCTATACAAAGATGAGGAACCCTCTACATTAGATATCAGTATCAAAAATGTCACCATCAACATCGATAAATATGGAAAAGGAAAATCTATTTTAGAAAAAATGGGGTATGAAGGATAAGGACCCATTGGATTAAGAAAGGATGGAATTAGAGAACCTATTACACCCCTCACTCTCCACACAAAAGAGAAGCCGGGACTAGGATACTCTGAAGAAGAAAAGTAGGAGCTAACAAGGACGGCTGTAGAAAATATCCTTCAGTTTAGAGATAGCTCTGAAACAGACTCAAATGAATATGAGTGGGTGTTGTATTCTGATCTATCTTTCATTGATATTCGAGTCGATGTAATTCAACAATATGCACCTACACGTGAGGAGGGCCAAGGTTCTGGGTCTAGGCCACTCGTGGAAGGGTCACTAGATATCGATGATTCAAGTGGGGATGAGCAGACTTCGAGTGGACTAATCGATCTTAAAGAAAGTACCATCATGGACCTCGATATTCCAATAAATGACTATGATGAAATGGATATCCAAACCCTTACATCCATCACCTTGAATGAATCTGATAACCTCATGCCATTAATCCATCCTAAACTCATTGACTAGGAACCTGTTGAACCTTTGAATATACCAATATTTACAAACGATGATGCCATCGTAAAATTCCTATGTCATACTGAACCAGGTACAAATTCTGTCTATAATACTCATAACAACACGACTTGGTATTAGGGTGTCAAATCTTCTAGTTGCAAAAAAAAAAACAGGGAAAATAGATCTAATGGTGAAAACCATTCTATGGCAGCATTAGATCTAGAAAAAGTAAAAATAAAGAACGCATCAAACGGTGAAAAACTTTCTGAGGCATTGAAGGATGGAAGATTTTACACTCTTCCGAAACATTATCATGAGTGATCATCAATCTTAGTGGAACCACCACAATTTGTGAATATCGGCACTAAAGATAAGGAAAAAATCCTACATTTGGTGGAATCCATGACAGAATAAGAAAGATTGGAATTCATCCAATTCTTTAAAGAAAGAAGCATCAACTTCGCTTGGTCATATTCTGATATGCCAGGCTTAGACTCAAATCTACTTATGCATCACTTATCTTTTCCCGAAGGAATCAAGCCTATCAAGCAAAAATTGAGAAAAATGCATCCCCACATTGCATTGATAGTAAAGACAGAGCTAAAGAAATTATTGGATGCTGGATTCATACGGTCTATAAACTATGCTTAATGGATATCAAACCTTGTACTTGTTTCAAAGTCAGACAATAGTATTAGAATATGTACATATTTTAGGGACCTAAATAAAGCATGCTAGAAGGATGATTTTCCACTACCAAATATAGACATCATCATGGAATTAACGACAGGGCATGCCATGTTGTCAATCATGGATGATTTTTTTGGGTACAATCAAATAAAAATAGCCCCAGAAGATCAAGAAAAGATGGCTTTTACATGTCCATGGGGAACTTTCTGCTAGAACGTCATGCCATTTGGTCTAAAGAACGCAGGAGCCACTTATCAAAGAGCAATGATGACAATCTTCCATGATATGATGCACACCTTCATGGAAGATTATGTGGATGAAATTTTGGAAAATCTAGTACAAGGGAAGGACATCTGCATATCCTAGACAAAATCTTCACATAGATGGAGAAATTCAATGTCAGGTTAAACCCCAAGAAGTGTGTCTTCGAGGTCACATCAAAAAAACTATTAGGGTACATTGTCTTGGAGAAAGGCATTGAAGTGGATCCAATGAAAGTCAAAGCAATTATGGAGATGCCACCTCCTAAGAATATAAGTGAACTTAGATCACTATAGGGAAGGCTCCAATCGATTAGAAGATTAATCTCCGAGTTGGGGGACAAAAGTCATCCTTTTAATCATCTATTACATAAGAATATAGTTTTCAAGTGGGATGAAGGGTGTGAAACAAAATTCAATCAAATCAAGTAGTATCTAATGTCACCACCTATTCTCATGCCACCAACAAAATGTAGACCTTTGATATTGTACATTGCTATGAAAAATATCTCATTGGGGGCACTTTTAGCGCAAGAGGATTATGAAGGAAAAGAACATGCTATCTACTATATCAATCGTACTTTGAATGGATATGAAATCAATTACAATTTCATAGAGAAATATTTCTTGATGGTGGTATTCGCTACTCAATAGCTGAGACACTACATGCTAACTCATACAATCAAACTAATAGTAAAAATTGATCCTTTAGAATATCTACTCAGTAAAGTTGCCTTAATAGGTAAACTGGCAAAGTGGATCATGCTATTAAGTGAATTTGACATTCAATATGTAGAGAGAAAGCCAATCAAAGGATAGGAAATCATTGAACAATTAGCAGAGGCTCCTTTACCAGATGATCGACTAATGACAATGGAGTTTCCAGATGCAGACATTCTGATAGTAATGCCCCAACAATGGGTATTATATTTTGATGGATCATATACACAGTGCGGATCAGGAGCAGGAATCTTGTTCATCTCTCCACAAGAACACACCATTCCAAAATCATATAGATTAATGTTCTAGTGTACAAATAATGTGGCAGAATATGAAGCATTAATCATTGGGGTCAAAAAAGCAATTCAGTGGAAAATCATAGACTTAGAGGTATATTGGGATTCTCAACTAGTTATTTATCAAGTAAATGATGAATATCAAACAAAAGATGATAAGTTGATGCCCTACAAGCAACAAATAGATAATCTGAAGTAGTCCTTTGTCAGTATCAAGTTTGATCAAATTCTAAGAGCCGAGAACAAAGTTGCGGACACTATGGCTATAGTTGCTTCATTACTACAATTGCCTGAGAAGCATGTTTGTTATGAGTTTATGGTAGAAAAAGTATCATGTCCTTCCCATAATAATCCAGAATCCTACCATATTCCATATTGAAACCACATAAACCTCTATCTATGAAACAACCTATGCTTACCTGAAAAATGATGTCCTTCCTCCTGATCTATCCAGGAACCAAAAATGAAATTTCATCTGCCAATCCGCACAACATACTTTAATTGTCGACATACTTTATCGTGAAGGTCTTAATGGTACTTTACTCCAATGTCTAGAACACAACGAGTCTGAAATGGCCGTACGAGAGGTTCACAAGGGTATTTGTGGCACTCACTCGAGTGGGATAACTCTAGCTAAGAAACTCCTCCGTTTGGGATATTATTGTCCATGCATGGAGAAAGAATCCTATCAGTTTGTTAAGAAATGCCAAAAGTGTTAGATTCACATCAATCTGATTCATACACCAGCACAAGAGTTGCATTCCTTCACATCGACATGGCCTTTTTGTCAATGGGGCCTGGATCTGGTAGGAAAAATAAATCCATCTTCATCTAATGGACACAAGTTCATTATAACAGCTGCATAATATTTCACAAAATGGATAGAAGAAATACCTCTTACAACCATCACTGGGAAGCAGATTTCCTCTTTCATCTTAAACTACATAATATGTCGATATGGGATCCCTTAATCCATTATCACTGATAATGGATGACCTTTCAAGGATCAAGATGTCCAAGAGCTATCTGATAAATTTCATATCCAACATTGGTTTTCAAAACTATACTATCCTCAAGAGAATGGCCAAGCAGATGTCTCAAACAAAACAATACTCAAAATTCTCAAAAAGATGGTTAACGATGTTGGACATGATTGGCATGTTCAACTCAACCCTGCACTATGGGCCTACATAACAAGTATCAGAACACCAACGAGAGCTACACCATCTGCCTTGGTATATGGGTCAGAAGCCATATTTCCCATTGAAGTTGAAATTTAATCCCTATGTGTATCACTCAGAGGTATCATTTCAGATGAAGAGTATAGGGTCTCTAGACTACAGGAACTGGAGTTGTTGGATGGGCATCATTAGCAAGTTGTTAATCATCTAACGGCTTATCAGCAGAGGATGTCAAGAAGATACAACCACAGAGTAAAACCAAGGGTCTTTCAGGTTGGTGACTTGGTACTAAAAGAAAACCCTAGGAATCAGCAAGACAGAGAGAAGAAAGGGAAATTTGAGCCTAAGTGGCTTGGTCCCTTTATCGTCATATCAGTGTATGGATCAGGAGCATATCAGCTACCAATGTTAGAAGGGGATTTGTTTGATGAACCTATCAACAGTATTCATCTCTAAAAATTCTATGCTTGAATCTCCTAGTACATGGGTCAAAATTCTGAAAATTATTTCCTTGATGAAAACCTAGCAAACAGGCATCTTGGCAACACAAAAATACAAAAGAAAAAATAGAAACTACAAAAAGAAAGAAAAAAGAGAAAAATGAAAAATACACAAAAACAAAGAGGGTAATCAAAGCATATGGTGAAAACCTGGAAACGGGCGTCGTATGTGATTCTAAGATCAACTTTCCCATCTATTTTGATATATATCAAGATCATTACTCTGGCAGTTAGTACCATTTCATATCATGTCAGTAGTCTTGCCATCTTTGCTTCCATATCAAAATCATGTTCAAATAGTCAAGTATCACTCCAAAGCTTGGGGGAACATCTGGATATCACTAGGGGCAACAAAAAAATCAATTTCACCAAAGGGGACACAATAGCATTGTAGAAAAACAAAAATAAAGATCAAAACACCAAATCAATCATTGTCAGAAAGGCATCAACCATCCGTACATATTTTTAAAATCCAAAAACATGTCAAAAAGGTAAGTCTGAAAAAGCAACATCCAAAAAAATAGGTCTGTGTCACTTGAACTACATGGTCTTTGCATGTGTAATGTAGGCAAGGCTAATCTTTGATCAGCCCCCGAGACCCCTAAGATAGGTTACTAGGTTAGGTCTTTGGTCAAAATCTCGAAAATCCAAAAACAACACAAAATCAAGATGGATGATCTAAAATCTGAATAATGAATGAAACACTCTAAGTCAACAATGGATAAATTGTATTTTTGATTATCATTTCTTTGGAGTAACTCAATGATGTATTGAACTAGAGGAACAAGGAAGAAGAATGATGTTTTTATTATCTGTTGTTTGTAAGTTGATCATTTAAATGTATGAATTGTCAGGGGATGTGCTATGCAAATGTATCACCAATGACATTTAGAATTCACACATTGAAATGATTAACTACTGACTATTTACGCAATCAATGCTCAGGTCATCTTAGTTAAATCATACCTAGATGCTTGTGTTCACTTGTAATATCAAAAATCATGAAAGAGGTACTCAGGTCGTCATTGGTCTAACACATACCATTGACGCTTGTATTCACTTTCAACATCCAATAAAGCTCTATGATGACAAAAAGGCACAAAAGTACTATTAAAATGACAATTATTTTGCATTTAGTTGCATGTTAATATTGCATTCATCATGTTCATTATCTATGGAGTATTTGTTGCATAAATGAATCTAATAAATGATTATCTAATCTACAAATAAAGATTGAGTATACTTGACATAAATCCAAAAATCATCAAAAAAAAAATACATGTAGGAGTCGTCATCTCATCATTTAGTTTCATCATTTCATCATTCATACATTTTAACATACATCAAATCAATTATGAATTAAGTTGTACCATAAGAACATCATGTTCATTTTTACCACAAAAAAATTCATTACATTATCATCCATCAACATCATATGCATACATCATTTTTTACCATCCATACATTTTATCACATATATGAAATAAATGCAAGTCATGTCATTATTATTTTTACACCCATCCATTATCATCAATCATAAGATCATCATTTTTATCATCATCCCATTTAAAAAATAAAGCATCTATCCATTCATCCATACATACATCACATCATATATCCATGTATTATATACTCTACAAATACATTTATCATCGAATCATTACATAAAATAAAAACATTCGTCATTACATCATCACATATTGCATAGATCAACATAATAAATGCATCCATCACATAGAAATCATACACCATCATAAAATCACATCAACTGAATCTCATATATATATAATCAAGTGTCAAGTATATAATGAAGTCTGAAGATACATCATAAAAAATGAGCTACATCGTAATATACATCATGTCTCAAAGAGGAGAATCATAATAGCATCTACGATCTGCTACTACCAGAGTGTGCGGGCCCAACAGGACCAATACCACCACCCCCAGAAGGACTAGGATCTCTGGGATCTCCGTGAGGAGGTTGTGTCACCCCCTCACTGACTATCAGCGTATGTGTTTGTCCAGATCTCGATGGGGCATAGCTAACTCTACGCTCAACAGGCACTGCATCATGATATCTGCCTCTGTAAAACTCTGCCTCTTGGCTAGCCTAGAGAACCTCTCTCATATAGTCCCCCACTGAGGTACCATCAACCACTCTGCGAAGAGTCTTCGTTGTCTCCTGTGCCCTCTCGGCAATCTGTCGAGCACTATCTCTCTCCACTGTCAAAGTGGCCACTTGCGTCTGTACACAACCGAATGAAGATCATGATAAAGATGTGCCAACATGCACATCCCCCATGCATATCTAGTACCATGTACCATCATGCTCTCTAGAGTCCTACCCCAGCCAATAAGGAATCCCTTTGACCTATGATCAGGGAAAAGGAAACCTCCAATAAATCCAGCTAGCATTGTTGGTAGTGTCGCGTAGGAATCAATGATCCTCCTCCATCGAACACTTGGACCCTCAATGTCCCAATCCTGAAATACTCTACGAAGAGCATCTCTATTGCCAGTCCCATGGGAATCATATGATACAATCTCCCTCATGAATGGAATGCAAAGAATCTGCCACACATCCTCAAGTGTGACCGTCATCTCACCAGTGGGAAGATGAAAGGTGTTGTGGTCACTATTCCACCTCTCAACCAAAGCAGTCAACAAACCCTGATTAATCCTAATATGGGGCATATAAGCAAACTGGTCAAGCCGCATTGACCTATAACCTAAAGCTCATCTAGTGTTAGATGAAGTATCAAGTCCGTGGTCCAAGGAAACCTCTCTCGTATCTAGAGAGTACCCAAATCCTTCTCTCATCACAATGAAAAATCCACAATCAGTGAACTATGTCAAGAAATCGAAAGTCATTCTACTATCAAGTCTATTCCAAAATTTTGGTATGAATTTTCGATCAAAATTCATGGGTGAACATCAAAAAACCTCACCTATCATGAGGTTCATCAAATAGTATCTAATCTTGCCTATCATGAGATTTATCAGATATTGAATCATCTCCTCGCCTATCATGAGGATCATCACAAATGGGATTCCTTCTCACCTATCATGAGAATTAGTCTTATTTAAATCATCATAATCCAACATCAAGAATTTGGATTACTAATCATACCAATCTGAAGAATGGACATGATTAGAAGTAACAAAATCAAGGTTATCTAAGTCAAAATCTTCAATTCTAATATGAAATCACTAAATCAGGCTTCCAAAGCACTCAATCTCGGAAGCACTACTTTATCGATCAAAAGCGCTAAATCAGGCACCCAAAGTGCTAAATCTCGAAAGTGCTATTTCAACACTCCGATGAGCTATAACAAGCATCTGAAGCACTAAAAGTCACTAAGCGCTACTTTTCTACATCTAAGTGCTACAACAGTCAGTCAAAGCGTCGCTTTACCAGAAGTACTAGAACAGACCATGAAAGCGCTAATCAACCAAATCAAAGTGCCAGAAGTCTCTAAGTGCTAAAATCCAGCATCATAGCAATAAAATTCACTATCTAAGCGCTATATCAATGAAAGCGCTACATTATCCTATGGAAGTGCTAGAGTTTTTAACACAAGCACTAATCTACCTACTGGAAGTGCTACATTAGAGTGAAAGCACTACAGTGCGGCTTGAAAGCGCTAAAACAAGAAAAAAAGTGGAAAGCTATAAAATGCATAAAAAACAAAAATGCATGAATTATGAGGAGGTTAAGGGGTACATACTTGAGGTCCATACGTGGCCGGCCGTCGGTGACATCAAACGCACTCAAAATGGTGAGTGTGGTAGGGGATAGGCATCCTACTCCAGCTAGCTGAAATGTCTCTATCACAAGGTTTTTTAAACTCAAATAGTGCAAATGACTTTGAAAATGACCTTTTGGACTATATATAATTTTTGGAAAGGTAATTTTGGTAGGTTTTTATTATCTTTTGATTAATTTAATCCATGAAATTAATTAAAATTCATCTGTGGGCTAGATTTCTTCATCATTTGTCAGGAGATAAATTATTTCATCATCATATCTTCATCAAATCATCATAAAATCATTAAAATTCAAAAAATTCTGCAAATCATCAAGTCATTAATTTATCTCCCAAGGGGGCATATTATCCATCATTTGAAAATAATTGTCTGGGGCATGTCTGGGGCATATGGAATTATTTTTTTATTATCATCGATCTTGGAAATAGTAGCAAAATTCTCTTCGAAGCAACGTGTAAACACATCACTTCGAAGAGGGGAAAAATGTATACACCTAAAATTGGTTTGGAGCATCAGATTAATTAAATATGAATTATTTGATTAATTATCCTAATTTCCTCTACTATCAAATAAATAGAAATATTTATTTATATAGTTGACATTTAAAATATCATTTTAATTAAATAAACAAAATTAAATACTTTGTTCGATTTAATTATCAAATCCCCATTTCAATCTATCACATCAATCTTAAATTAATTAAATAAAGATCAAAACACTTTATTGATTAATTGCCATATTCTTCTGTTTAATTTAATAAACAACTATCCTATAGTTCGTTTTATTAAATTATTTATCCCTCTTTTGCTAATTTAAATAAATCAAAATATTTGAATAAAGCACAAGGAATATTCCATCTATATTCTCTCAAAAATGAATTAGATATCCTATGTCTAATCTATGTCTAAAATATGTCACAATTAATGCTTTGAAACTTCACGGGAAGTTTTGGAGACAAATTGGAGACAAATTCCAAATTCTTCTCTCAATCTTCCTCCATTAATCTTTCCTCTTCTCTTGCCTGGTATTTTAATGGGTAGAGACAATCACCAAAATTTTCTCAATCTCCTCCATCTTTCACCATTCAATCCTCCAGATTGAATCCAAGCCCCTCGATGTCTTCCCTGTGCATTTCTATAGCTAGGAATTCTATAAATACAACCTTATTGAACAAAGAAAAGGATCCAGATAATATAACTTATGCACTCTTACTCTGCAGGAATTCAAGCATCAAGCATCAAGCATCAAGAATTAAAGCATCCAATATCCAACAATCAAGCTTCAAAATCATGGTTGCCTCCTGTAGCTGCAATTATCTATTTCATGTCAATTCATGCTAGTTTAATTCATTTATCATCTAGTACTATCATAGTTAGCTCCATATCATTGCATTAGCATCCATCTCATTCTTTGAATTGTCATTTTAACAATCATAGTGTCCTCACAATCTGAGAGCAATAGTTGTTTAATAAATCTTTGAGGATAGAGAACAATATGACGCTTTCAATTGATTATTGCTTTGATTTGATTCATTCAACTTTGTCTTTGATATAATGTGTTATTAAGAAGCGTGTTCTGTGCTTTACAACTAATTCGCCACTTACATTATGGATCTGAGAACTGCTTATGAGATCTGGAAAAAGTTGGAAACTTTATATGAAGGTGATGCTAATGTGAAGATGGCTAAGCTATATAGTCTGAAAGGAAAATGTGAACTTTTGAGAATGGGTAATGATGAGAATATTGTTACTTTCATTCAAAGAGTGAATGGACTTGTGTGTGGTAGCAGATGTGCTGGTGGATAGGTGGATGAATCAAATATTGTTGCTAAAGTGCTTAGATCCTTGTATGATGCATATAAAATCAAAGTTGTATGCATTGAGGATCTCCGAACTATGACAAATATAACCAGAGATATGTTGGTTAAAAAACTTACTTATTTTGAGTTGAGTGAATTCGGTGATGCCCCTCCGAAGATAGAATCTGCATTTAAAGCTACTACTTCTAGGAGAGACAAGAAGAGATATGATCCAGGTGAAATTTCTTCTAGAAATATATTCAGCTATGAGGAGGAAATGAAATAGATTGAAGAAGAAGAAAGAGAACCGAATGAGCTTGATGTACTTATTGTCAAAAGGGAAGCCAAAGGAGAGGTTAAGTATAAAGGAAATTTTCCTATAAAATATTTTTCTTGCAACAAGATAGGTCATTTTTCATCAAGGTGTCCAAAAAGAGTTCCTACGCTAAGACCTTAAAAGCCTAAATTTCAAAAGAAGTGTTATTATGCTATTGATGAAGGTGTGACAGATGATGAATCTAATAAAGGGAATGCAAGTGAAGATGAGTTTGTGTTTATTGCTATCAAGGAAAATAAGCATGTGTGTACTGAATCTGCTAGTTGTATAAATGTGGAGAAAGCTCTAGCTGCTCGAGTTGAAGGAAAAGATGAATGGGTAATTGACAATCGTTGTTCACATCACATGACAGGTGATAAAAGTAAGTTTGTAATCCTAGAGAAGTATGATGTTGGTGTTTTAATATTTGGTGATAATAATGGTGGTATTATCCATGGTAGAGGATGTATTTCTTTTGATGGTAAGCATAATACTAATGATGTTCGTTATGTTGAAGGCTTGAAGCATAATCTTTTAAGTGTTGGATAGATGGTTGATAAGGGATGCAGTCTTCAATTCAAAGATGGGAAGTGTAGCATACTAGGAAGTTCTAGAAATGTGATTGCTTCAGGTACTAAAACCAAAGGTAACATCTTTCATCTGAATGCTGCTAGTAAAAGTTGTTTGATTGCTCAAGTTGATGAAAGTTGGTTGTGGCATAAAAAAATGTGTCATGTAAACTTTGAAAATATTATCAAGATAAGTTCCTCACAGGCTATGAGAGATCTTCCTAAGTTGGTGAAGCCTACTAATACCATATGCAAGGAATGTTAGTGGGGAAAACAAACTAGAATTTCATTCCGAAGAAAACAACATTGTTCAAATAAATTGTTGGAGCTTGTGCATACTAAATTGTGTGGTCTTGCTAGAATCAGAATTCTACAAGGTTGCAGGTACTTCATGTTTCTTATTGATGATTACTCTAGGATGATGTGGGTTACTTTCTTAAGGGAGAATTCTAAAGCTCTAGAAAAATTCAAGATCTTTATGGCTATGGTTGAGACAGAGACATGTCTGAAGATTAAGTGTCTAAGATCAAATAGAGGTGGTGAATTTACTTCCAATGAGTTCAATTCTTTTTGTGAAGAGCATGGGATAAAGAGACAGTTATCTACACCATAGACCCCTCAACAGAATGGAGTTGTGGAAAGGAAGAATAGGATAGTTCAAGATGTTGCTAGAACTATGATGTTGGAAGGAAATTTCCCTCATATCCATTGGATAGAAGTTGTGAGTATTGTTGTCTATATCCTTAACCAAGTACAAATCAAAGGTAATACTAGTAAGACTCCTTTTGAGCCATGGTTTGGTCATAAGCCTACTATTAGATATTTGAAAATCTTTGGGAGTAAATGCTATATTAGGAGAGATGAAGATATAGGAAAATTTGATGCTAGAAGTGATGAAGGAATATTTCTTGGCTATTCTACTAAGAGCAAGGCCTATCGGTGCTACAACAAGAGATTGAAGAAAATGGTTGAAAGTGAAAACGTTAAGGTTGATGAAGAAATTGCTAGACCCTCCAGAACTTGTGGATATGATTCTGATGATCAAAATGATAGTACAAAAAAGATTTAGACTTCAAGTCAAGTTCAGATCATTCTGGTGAATCAAGAAGAACAAGAAGAAGGAGAGACTAGTGAAAGCACAGAAGAGAGACAACAAGAGCTTGAAATTCAAGAACACTCTAAGACTCCAAGGTATGTGAGATTAAATCATTCAAAAAATTAGATTATAGGAGATAAGAACAAAGGTGTCCAGACTAGGAGAAGAATTGCGAGAACTATGATGTTGGAAGGAAATGTCCCTCATATCCATTGGAGAGAAGTTGTGAGTATTGCTGTTTATATCCTTAACTAGGTACAAATGAAAGGTAATACTGGTAAGACTTGTTTTGAGCTATGGTTTGGTCATAAGCCTAGTGTTAGATATTTCAAAATCTTTGGGAGTAAATGCTATATCAGGAGAGATGAAGATATGGGAAAGTTTGATGCTAGAAGTGATGAAGGAATATTTCTTGGCTATTCTACTAAGAGAAAGGCCTATCGGTGCTACAACAAGAGATTGAAGAAAATGGTTGAAAGTGAAAACGTTAAGGTTGATGAAGAAATCGCTAGACCCTCTAGAACTTGTGGATATGATTCTGATGATCAAAATGATAGTACAAACAAGAGTCAGACTTCAAATCAAGTTCAGATCATTCTAGTGAATCAAGAAGAACAAGAAGGAGAGACTAGTGAAAGCACAAAAGAGAGACAACAAGAGCTTGAAATTCAAGAACACTCTAAGACTCCAAGGTATGTGAGATTAAATCATTCAAAAAATCAGATTATAGGAGATAAGAACAAAGGTGTCTAGACTAGGAGAAGAATTGCAGAAGAATACTATTTAATTTCAAAGGCTGAGCCAAGTAATGTCAATGAAGCATGCAAATATGAACATTGGATTGAAGTAATGAAAGAAGAACTACATCAAATTGAGAAGAACAATACATGGATTCTTGTTCCTAGACCTAAAGACAAAAATGTAATTGGAGCTAAATGGGTCTTTAGAAACAAACTGAATGAACAAGGTGAAGTTATCAGAAAGAAAGCAAGATTGGTGTGTAAGGGATACTCTCAGATGGAAGGAATTGACTTTGAAGAAAAAATTTCTCCTGTTGCTAAAATTGAAGCTATGTGATTGTTTCTTGCTTATGCTGCTTATAAAAATTACCAAGTTTATCATATGGATGTCAAGTTAGCATTTCTAAATGGTGAATTAGAGGAAGAGGTGTATATTGAGCAACTTGATGGATTTTAATTGACTAATCAGGGAGATATGGTTTTTCGGTTGAAGAAAGCATTATATGGACTCAAGCAAGCCCCTAGAGCTTGGTATGCTAGATTGGATAAGTATTTGTTGAAGCTTGGATTTAACAAAGGTACTTTTGATAGTAATCTATATTTCAAGATTGATGATGATCAAGATTTTTTTGTGGAAGTCTTTGTTGATGATATCATTTTTGGAGGAGATGATGGTTTGTGTGTGAATTTTTCTAATGAGATGCAGAATGAGTTTGAGATGACAATGATTGGAGAGTTGAAATTATTTTTGGTATTGAAAATTATTTAGGTAGATAAAAGGATCTTTATATCTGAGTCCAAGTATGTGAGAGAGTTAACTACTAAAGAATTTTGGTATGGAAGATTCAAAACTAGACGGTACACCCATGGTGAATGGATGTAATTTGACACAAGATGATGATTCTCTGAAGGAAAATCGGACTAGATATAGATCAATGATTGGTGGATTTCTATATTTAAATCAAACTAGACCTGATATCATGAATGTTGTATGCATTGTTGCATGATTTCAAGCCGATCCTAAGGAATCTCATGTGACTGTTGTGAAGATATTTTTTAGATACTTGAAGGGAACATTTGATTTTGGCCTATGGTATCCTAAAGATGATGATCTTACTTTAAGTGCCTTTATTGATGTTGATTGGGTAGGAGATGTGAATGACACAAAAATTACTAGTGGTGGTGCATTTTCTTGGGAAAGAAATTGATTTCATGGTTAAGAAAAAAGCAAAATGTCATTTTACTGTCTACTGTAGAGGCAGAATATATTGTTGTTGCTAACAATTGTACTCAAGTATTATGGATGAAACAAATGTTGAAAGATATCAGATTTGTGTATGATGAACCTATTGCCATATTCTATGATAACTCAAGCGCTATAAAAATTTATTAGAATCCGGTGTTGCATTCAAAGACCAAGTATATGTCTATCAAGTAAAACTTTTTGAGAGACAAAGTGAGTGATAAGGAATTCAAACTGGAGTATGTGCCTACTAAGGAACAAATCGCAAACATATTTACTAATCCTTTGCCTAAATATACTTTTGAGTATCTCAGACAAAAGTTAGGGGTGATTACCTCTTCTAATCAGAACTAAGATGCATTGTCTTTGCATCAGTCCATGCATTCATAGTCATATCTTGATCTGGATTGTTGTTGTGGTGGTTGCTACTTAGGGGGAGTAGTCAGATGATTTAGATATGTGGTTTAGAGCTTGTGTACCTTTGCCATTGATGTCAAAGGGGCAGAAGAGTAATGTGAAAAAATCTTGGAGAACTAAGGTGGAGAAGAGCAATGTGTAAAGGGGAGATTGTTGGAAGAAGAGTTAGTTGCATTGATGGTGTGTTTTTCACATCATGTGTTGCCATCAATGCCAAAGGGGGAGATTTTTGGATGCTATGGCCGATTTTCTGATATGTGGTTGTCATTGATGTCAACACTATTAGCATTAATGTCTTTAAGTTTGTATATGTTGAGGATATTGAGAAAATTATAATAAAATATGTTATAGGTTATCTGTGAAGCAGTGAAGATAAGTATGGTAGAAAGTTCAGTATGTTGATAACTAGATGTTGCAGATTAAAGGGTTTGTTTTCAAGCCTATCTAGTTTCTACTCTAAAAGTTTCAGAGGTACGCATGAAGAGTTGAGCAAGTTATAAGTTTTTGTGTTCTAACAACTATTCTGTTACTGCAAATGGTGTTCATGGAAGAAGATATTGTGATTCTGATAATCTAAGTTGTTGTGTATGTTCTTGAGGTGTTCATGGATGTTTCTAGATCATGTTCTATTTGTGTTGCACATCCACATTGATCATTGTGCTTGTGATCCAATATTTTCTCTTGCGTGTTCATTCTTTTCATGTTCATGGATGACAAGGTGTTTGAAGCATGTTGTGGATCTTTGAGGAAGAATATTTGAAGGTTTTTTTGTGTTCAAGAACATTGTTTTGGGTCTCTACTATGTTGTGGCTGACCTTGGTTGATGCAAATTGATAATCTTTATTGTTTTGGGCTGATAGTTTACATTTATTCTATTATTGTGTTGAAGCTGACATAAAGCAATGTAATTTCTTGTTGCAGATATATATAAGTGATTGTTTCTTCATTTGATATGTATGTGAAGTGTGTGAGTGTTATGTGCAAAAAAGGTTCAAATGATTTGAAGGCAAAGTAGAATGTGAATAAGAGTGAAAGAAAGTAAAGAAGTGTTCATGTGCTTAACTAGAACTGTACTCAAGCATTAGCAGATGCTACTTTCTCAGTTCAAATTCTTCAGATGGATTTAATTTGAATATTTTATGTAAGACAGTGAGTCTTTCTTTGAGAAGTGAGCTCTAGGAAGTGTTCTTGAATGCATGTGCATTCCTCATTTATTCTTCTAATACCTTTTAACAGGGTGTAACTTGTGGATTAACCTCCACCATGGTTTTTCCCTTAACAGGGTTTCGAAGAAAAAATCTTGGTGTTATGTGTGTTTATGATGTGTTGTTGATTAATTCTTTCACTGTTATTAATCATATCTGAAAATAAAGGTTAATAAGTTTAATAAGTTTGAAATTCGGTGACAACTGATTCACCCCCCTTCTTATTTGTCTACCCTTGTGTTGCCAACATATATGTAATTTTGATAAATTTTCCTACAATTACATGCTATGTAAAGCATGCATAATAAATGTTTATGTCAGGGTTTGAACCCTAAATTACATCTTGTGAATGGTAAGTCATGTTTTAGTTAGGGTTTAAACCTTGACTTGCATCTTGCATGCAATGTTAAAATTTAGGCAGTGTAAAGTGGGTTTTAAACCCCAAGATGTAAAATGCAATGTATGGAGGATGCAAGTTGGGGTTTGAAAATTAACTTACACATTGAATGCAACAAAATGGAAATGTGGGTCAAGGTTTAAAACCTTGACTTTCATGATGGCAAAGGATTTCAACAATGCATGCTATGCGGGATTTATACCCTGTACTACACCATATGAGAATGTTAGTCAGGGAAAATCCCTCGAGTAACATGACTATTATAACCATGATTCACTGGAAATAAATAAAATGAATCCAAGGTTTCCAAGATAGTTTTTGGAGGGTTATTCAAAATTTAAAACCTGAATGACCTATGTGTGAATGTGCAAAACACAAGATTTAAAGCCATGAAGAAATATACATAATAAGACATTTAAAAAGAAAACCTAAATCATGAAAAATGTGAGGAAGGACATAAAATTAAACTTGAAAACAAATGAAAATGAAAAATCCAAATAAACACTCAAAAACCTAAACAACATATTATTATAAAAGAAAAATAAAGAATAAAAATGCATACCTCAAAAACCCTAATAATGGCAAAAATTTGGAAAGTTTGGGGAGGAATTCGAATAAAACCTTTACAAAAACTCAACCAAATTCCCATAATGAGCAAGAAGGAGGTAGGATTGTGCATACACAGGGTGAAAATGAAATAAAATAAAATTAAAAATGATGTAAAACCGATTAAAAATCTCTCAATCAAACACATTAAAAATTCAATTAATGCCAAATTTGTGAAAATATGGGTGTAGCCATGCTGAAAATTAGTGCAAGTGTATCCTTAAAATGTTGTTGTGAAAATACTGAAATTTAGTGACCCTACATGTGTAGGAAAAAATATAACTTCTAAAAATAGAGATTTTGTAATTTTCCAAAAAGCAAAAACTTGATTGCTTGTGTAGTGTCAAAAAATGTCATGAAGTGACATTTTCACACTTGTTTGGGCCCTCCTTATAAAATTTAGCTTAATGATGCCTTGACTTAGTGTTGTAATGTGTTCAACACACTCACATTAGGTCTTGGGTGCTTGTAAACTAAATAAACTTAATCATACCTTATTTAAGGCGTTGTAAAGTGTTGCAACACTTTCACACTTTTCTAAGTTTTTATTAATAATTGGGCTTCTTTATGCTTTAATTGGCCTTATTTTGCATCCACAAGCCTCATTTAATGCATCTTTTTGAGGATGAACCTGGCATAAATGAACATCCAATCAAAATTCAGGTGTTTTTAGGTTGTGTGGCCTAGATTTAGTGATATGGGACTCATACACCACCTTGGGCGTATGAGTCCCACCAAGGGTTTTGGGTCTTGATATGGATTTCACACCTTTCTAAGAATTTTTTAAAATGGTCCCATAATTAATGCCTAATGGGACTCATACGCCATCTTGGGTGTATGAGTCTTGTGTGACCCAAAATTAAATTTAATTCAAATTCTTGGATGGATTTTATCCTCCTAGATCTGATGTCAGCTTGTACTATTGTAATTTTGAGAAATTAGGCATAACCAAGTATAAATACAAGGTTATTTCACTCATTTTCACCCCAAGCATTCAAGTATTCATCCTTATATCAAATTTGAGTCCAAAAGAACATTCAAGTGTTTACAAGAGCATTCAAGATCATTCAAGGGCTAATTATCAAGTGTTTTAGAGCATTATTCAAGTATCAAGCATCATGTTTTTTTTTGAGCTAACGATTGTGATGTAGGGTTTCATGATTGAAGCTAGCATTCAAGTTAAGATCTATCATATTCAAGTAAGAGTCAAGATCTACATCCATTAGAGCCACTACATACATGTTTACAACACTTTGTTGCTAGGTTTTGGTGAGTTGTAACAATGTATGTTGTTCATTCATCATTCTCTTTCTTATTTTATTTCATTACAAGGTTTGATTACCAAAATAGGGTTTGACTAAGGAAAACCCTTTCCTACTAACAAAACAACAATTTTCCCTCTCTTTAGTGTTTGATTTAAAGATTTAGGTTGAAGACATATTGAAGAGAAATTTTGGAGAAAGTCATCAAAGTGTTCTAAGTTGTCAAAGTTTCCACCATGCATTAAAGATCATTGTAAGACTTTTACAGGTTACAAATCAAGGTTTCAGATTCAAAAATAAATTTGAAAGGATAGAGAATACATTGAAGAGAAGATTAAAACTTTGAATTTCCAGAAAAATCTAACTAGACTGATAGGCCACTTCTAGCGTATGAGTCCTAGAATAGGTCAATTTCTATACTTTTGTAGATTCAAAATCTATAGTGCCAAAAACCTGTTCCTATTCAGAAACCCTGATCTGGGACTAAATCACCTATTTTGGTGTATGAGTCCCAGTCAGGAATAAAATCAATTTTTTAAGCATTCCATAGCTTCATCTAGTCCTCTTCAGGTTTCTAGGTGCACACCTTTCATCTCTCAACTTTTCATTCTGTTTTACATGCATTTTTGGTCATTTAGTGAAAGTTTGCATTTCATTAGGTTTGAGCATTAGGTATTACATTTAATTTGTATTTCCAAGTGCTAGCTTGGTGGAGAACCCACCTCTAGTTCACAATTAGACCCTAGGACAACCCTAATTCAAGATCTCTCTCTCTCCTTTATATACTTTAGATTTATATCTCCAGGGTTTTCCTTGAATGAGAGTGAACCGATGAATAAAATAGGCAGGGGTGATTACCTATTCTATCTTGTTCATTTGATTATGTCTTAGGATTCCTAATTGGATTGAATAACAACCTCACAAGGTGAGTTAATACACAATGAGGAGGACCTAGGAGGGGGTTCTTTCAACTTTAAAGGGGTTCACCACCAAGCAAATGCTTGGAAAAGACAAATGAACATTCAACCCACAAACCCTAGTTATGCAACCTAAATGAGTTATGCATATAATGAAATTATGTGATAGGGAGATAGGATATGTGTACCTAGGAAGTCTAGAGATGTAAGGATTTAGGAAATGCAAAAAGTTGCCAAAATGTGCTATGGAGGACTAAGACGCCCAAGGTGGTGTATTATTCCCGCTGCTATTTTTTGGGGCAAATACATAATCTTCGGATGTCAGAATTGGATTTGAGGGAATATTTGAAAAATATGCCTAGGGGGACTAAGACACCCAAGGTGGCATATTAGTCCCATTATGAATTTCTGGAAATTTTGAGTGTGGTCTCGAAGCTTAAGATTTGTACTTCTTTCTTCACCAAGTTTCCAGATTTGAACATGTAAGAAGATCTCTAGGAAGAAAATAGAGCAATATTGAAAGATGAAATCAATCAAGAAATAAGTCCTTAGGCTTGGATAAATGGCTAGTTGTATCTCCAACCTAGAATCTCTCATGATCTAGAATAGGCATCCATTACTAATCCTTGGCAATCCTAGATCTTGGCTTGGAAATAAACTTGGAAAAACCTACAAAAACATAATAGAAGGCTGCTCCAAGACTCCAAAACTTCCTTCAAATTTCTCAACTTATGTCTCTTGTCTCAACTCATGTCAACTTATATCAAATCCTTCTTCTTCTTATGAAAAATGGGTGTGAATCTTACTTTTAGGCATCTCTACCTAATAACCATATTATTGGATCTTAAAGGCCATCAAAAGGTCAAATAAATTCAAATATTTTCATTTCCTGCACTTCATTCCCGAAAATAAGGCCCCTGGGACTAAGACACCCCAAGTGGCATCTTGGTCCCACTAGGTGCGACTAAGGCACTCTAGGTGGCATCTTGGTCCCACTAGGTGGCACTAAGGCACCCTAGGTGGTGTCTTGGTCCCACAAGGCTTAATTTACCAGTTCAAAAGGTGGGTTACCAAGATTGATAATTGTTTACAATTTTGGTCAGGTTTAAAGTTGGAATATTCCTCGAGATACACAAAAAGGGGTCTTAGGGGCCCATAATAAGTGACCTAAAGGGAAATAAATACAATGGGTGCTAAAATAGGTCCAAGTTAAGTGTGAAAATGCAAAGGTATGCATTTTTCTACACTATAGAGAGTGTAAAAGATTGTTATTCTATCTCCCAAGTATAGAACCAACAAAATTATTCCTTTCATTTTGGTGAACCTCACTTTAGAACATTATAGTTTTGATTTGGAGTGCATCATCATCCTAAATCTTTCTTACATTAACATTGCATTAGGGTTTGCATTAGTTAATTGGAATTCTAGGGTTTATAAATCTTGTATTAGTGAAAGTGCATATAGGTTGCATTTTTGCATCTCAAATCATTGAAAATCATATAAAATTTTCATTTACATTTAGGTAACAACTCATACAAACTAAAAATAATTAAAATCACTTGAAATTTTTTGAAAATTATGAAAAAACCCTCACTATGACTCATACGCTCCTCTAGGCAATTTAGTCCTAGTGTAGGTTCTAAACTACATAAATTCCAAACTTTAAAACTTTCCTTTTGTGCTCTTATTTTATATAGATAGCTTTCTATTTCAGGTACAAATTTTATGTTATGTTCATTTCATTGTACTTAGCTTAAATTTCATTTGCATCCATATTGCATTTAATATCCCTTGCATGAGCATTTCTACTTGGTGTCCTCTTGCTAATACTATAGTGAGATGAAGTTCAAGATTCATGTCATCCCATGACAACACAATAATTGTGGATCTTGGGTTGTCTAGCTCTTTCACTTCTAGTATTCACACTAGGTATGGACCATACCCTTAACAAATCTTTGCCTTAAAGTAGTGTGACAAATTTTGAAACATTGTTTGCTATTATTCTACAAGAAAACATAATCCAAATTTAGGAAGACTTAGCAAACCTACAAAGTTAAATAAGTACTAAGAAAATTTCAAATACCACCATCCCCACCATAGATAACATTCATCACATGCTTGAAAGTGAATATGGACTTGAAATTGTGCATAGCATAGTTTAAATCTTTGGAAAACACGTTACCTCAAACACTAGTTGTTCTTTGTACCTACAAAAAATTTCACAAGCCAAGGAGGAATTCAAATTCCTCCTCTTGTATAAATTTCCTCTATTCCTACCTATACCAACCCTCAATTCACAAAAATGACACAAGCGACTAGTAATGTGATTCCTTCCTTGGGTATTTCTACTAGCATCCCTAGTATCTTTGTGGCATCAAATGTCATATCTCCTACCACTTTCCAACCTACAAGAATTCCATTAAATTTTCCTTTAAACACTTACACACCTCCACCATATTCACCTCCATATCATAATACAAGCAATGATCCTCTCATAAACCAAATTTTGCAAACCATTTCATCCCTTCAAAAACAAGTTTCCACTATCAAACAAAATAAAAATGGCCCACCTACATATTATGTCAAAAGTAGTCCCTTATCCTTGGAGGTATCATGAACATTGATTCCACAAGGTGTAGAGGTTCCTAGATTCAAGAAATATTGGGGGAAAGGAGATCCTTCTAACCATGTTTTACATGGCTTTATGCAGAGATTTTGTCCTTGATGATAAACTCTTGGCTAAAATTTTCCCTTGATCCTTGAAGGATATTGCCTTAGAATGGTTTTCTTCATTACCAAACAACTCAATTCATTCATTTCATGAACTTTTTGAGGCATTTATAAACCATTTCCAACTGCATATGACTCCTAAGATGACCTTGGCTGATGTGATGCGATGTAAGCAAAAAGAAGAGGAAAAGATTACTAACTTTATTTCATGCTATCAATCGCTTTATTCCCAAATCAATGTAAAGGTTCCCAACCCTCACCTTCAAAAAATGTTCATAGGAAATTTACAAAGTAAGATACAAGATAAGCTTACCATGATTAAATTCCCCTCCTTTATGCACTTATGTATTGTCCTTTGTGATTAGCAAGACTCTGTTAGTAGTCGAGATGTAAAATCCACCTCTAATAGAACTAAGAAGTCCAAGTTCGCAAATCAAAAAAAATAAAAACCTTTTAGAAAGAATAATAAAGGCTTCCTTCAACTTAATCCCCCTCAATAAACAAGTCAAAATACAAATTACCCAAGTAGTTGCCATAAAAGAAACAATACCCTACTTGATAACCTTCATAATAGAATGAACCAACTTTTAGAAGAACAAATGATTACCTTTCCTCCCATTAAAAGACCTGATCCTAATAAGCCTCTATCTTTGAACTTTAGATCAAATTCTTATTTCCATTATTACCAAAAAAAAGGACACAATACAAAACATTGTAAGCATCTTAAACATCTTGTGCAAGACCTCATTGATTCTGATTGGGTTTTCATTGGAGGTGTTAATAATCAAGGAAATAAGTTGGTTTCCCCTCCTAACCAAAATTTGCAAATCTCTACCAAACCCATGTCAAAACTTAATATTTCATTTATCAAAGCTATTAAAAATACAAAAATTGATGTGATAAATGTTGACATGGATGATGAGAACATAGATACAATTTGATTGGTTAAAAAATGGATGCTTTATGGTTTAGAACATAGAACATCACTTTTCTCCAACTAACATTCAAGGATTCCCTAGAGACCTCAACCTAATGAAGAATAAAGAGATATAACGGGTATGTGCACGATCATCATGGAAAAAATAGGCCCTTAAGTGGTGATGAAAATTCAAAAAATCAGAGTTAGGCAACTTGATGTAAAAATTTGAATAAGTTATCTATATCACTTAAAAAATATGCAAGAATAGAATCTATAGAAAATTGAATGTAGTTTCTAAACTACTAGGTTTATTTAAAAAAATAAAAATCTATTTGGTGAAAATTTGAAATTTCAATGCAGTAGTACTTAAATTTCAGGAAAAAAAAAGGAAGTAGGTGTTTTTCTAAACAACCTAACCACAATAAAATGATAATATTTATTTATAATATTTTAGATATAAGTGGAGGACTCATGTCTCAATGTGATGCATATTTTTTTGTAATTTTTTTTCGAGTAAAAAATTTATTATCAATTTTTTATTACAACTTTTAAAAAATATAAAAACTCGTATGTCTGACCACCTTAACTTGGTCAAAACTTCATGAAATTCATTTTTTTTTAATCCTATAGTATGCAAAGTATAGAATGTGATGCATGTTTCAGATTCAAAAAATGTGATACCGTTTGAAAGCTATAGATGTTTTTCAATTAGCCTATCAATCAGGACTTTAGTCGTAATTCAAATAGAAAATGAATAATAATTATTTATTAAATTCAAAGTAAAGCATAATTTATATTGGTGGAAAGCTAAGAATCTCCTTTAAAAACCCTTTTCGTTTCATCAATTTTGGGTAAAAAAAAAGTCGTCAGCCACATGGGCCATCATATCACTTACATATCACAACTTTTTGGTCCATCACGATCCTGTAAATACCCTAACAATAGGGTATCTTAGGAGATGTTTAGAGATTAATTAAGGCTAAATGAGAGGTTCACCACCGAGTGTAAACTTGGAAAAGACAATGAAATGCAAGAT
Organism: Sequoiadendron giganteum; assembly: GCA_007115665.2. NCBI lineage: Eukaryota > Viridiplantae > Streptophyta > Pinopsida > Cupressales > Cupressaceae > Sequoiadendron > Sequoiadendron giganteum. The sequence goes on from CM021102.1 coordinate 123,697,070, forward strand.
GTAATGCCAAACCCTAATATGATGCAAACTTGATTTAAATGACCTGGTAATGCAAGTGAGGCAAAATAGAAAGATGCAATATAGAAGGTGTGCACCTAGAAACTTGATGATGACCAGAAACAACTCTGAAATTTTGAAAAATCTGAATTTTTGACCTACTAGGACTCATTCGCCATTCTGGGTGAATCAGTCCTAGTTCTGGATTTCCGCACATAAGCGGGTTTCAAGAAAATAGGTATCCAAATCTACAAAAATATCTGAAAAAAACCTATAGTGGGAGTCATTCACCACTTGTGGCGAATGAGTCTAGTTTGGACTTTCTAAAAATTCAAATTTTGAATCTAGTCTTTATTGTCTGCTCAATTTGTTCCTCTATGTTCTTAAATTCTAAACTCTAGTTTCAGGGTTGTAAATGACCTTTTAGTGAAGATTATGACCTTGCAAATGGGAAGAAAACACCAAAAAGCTTGTAACCTAATCTTCAATGATCTTCAATTCTTCAAAGCACCTAGATCTGCAATTACACAAAGAAAGAGAGCAAAAGTGTTTATTTTCAGGAATAGGGGTTTGTCTTGGTCAAACCCCTTTTAGGTAATTAAACCAAATGATGAAACAATGAAACAAGAACATGAATCATGAAAATATGATATGAACAATGCTACCTTGAATGATATCTTGTAAATGATGTCTTTAAATCTAAAACTCAATCATGAAATGGCCATGAAGGATGTAGATCTTGATCTTTACAATAGGAGTAGAATAATGATCAATCTTGGATCTTAAATGCTATATCAAAAAAATAGCTCAATAAAATGCTTGATGCTCGATATGTCTGACATGATGATGGATCTTGAATTGTTAAAACAATTGATGAAGAGTTCTTCCCTTGAATGCCTTATAATTAATTTTTAAAGCTATCTTGATGACCTTGGAATGCTTAACCCTTGCTTTCTTGACTTGATATCATGTAGGATTATGTTGTTTAAGTGAAATAATTGTTTGGAAGCTTGCTTATATAGACAAGCCACTCAACTGACCATTGATTGGATCCCCAAGGATGACATATGAGAAATTTGAATAAAAAGCCCACTTTTCCCACTCAAAACCTTGAAAATAGCTCAAATGGGACTCATTCACCCAAGGTGGCGAATGGGTCCCACAAGGGCTATTTTCAGTCCTAAAGTGTCGAAGAGTGAATAAATTAAGCTTATATGTTGATCTTGTCAGGTTTTTGATTAAAATATACCTTGGGATGCATAGTATGGCATCATAGGGGCCTATTAGTGATAATATTAAATTCCTAAATGAAAAAGGTTCCAAAATCCAATGTGAAAGTGTAAATAAACACAGTTTACAACACTAAATTAAGGAAAAATTAAGTATGTTTAGCTTAGAAGGGCCCTAAATCCAATGTGAATGTGTAGAACACATTACAATACTAGATTAGGTCCACTTTAGTTTACAAGCCACCTAAATTTAATGTGAAGGTGTAAATAAATACACTTTACAACATTAAATTAAGGCACAGTTAGGTTAATTTAGCTTAAAAAGGGCCCAAGACCTAGTGTGGATGTGTAAAACACCTCACATCACTAGATAAAGGTGATATTAATTCTATTTTATCATTAAACATTCCCAAATCAAGTGTGAAAATGTACAAGGATACATTTTTCTACACTACATTTAGCCCCCAATTTAGTGAGAGGATAAACTTGCTTCAAACTCACACTAAAGAAGATATTCAAGAGGGGTCCAAGTGTACCAACGTGGATGGTCTAGGATAAAAAATATCAAGGATGTGACCAAGCCCCAAGGATCCAAGATCATAAGTCAAATCAACATAAATACAAGAAGGACACATACAAGGTGTATAATTTGTAGAAAAACAACGTACATAATCATGCAATGTCATAGAAATAGAGAAAAAAAGAAAGAAGAAGGTAGGTGGTTTGATTAAAATGTGCTCACTCTGGGGCCATGAAACTTTAAGTCATCCATGGGGTGAGTAATCCACAATATGCTCACTTTGGAACCACAAAAATTTAGGTCATCCGTGGGGTGAGAAGTCCAAAAAGGTGAGAAAAATACTCCTTCCTAGTATGCACTCACACAAACACATGAGTGGCTATGGGGAAAGTCATGCCTCAGATCGACTTCCTGCTCAAATCATACCAAAGTTATACCTCCTGATAACTTTGATAAGGCACCACACAAAAAATGATATTCGAGCTTTATGAGGCAAGCAAAAATTCGTATACTTGGGACTCATGAACAAACAAAATAGCTCTACAAGCATGCAAGATATGTTATGCAAGGTGGCCATATAATCAAAATTGTAAATGTGAAATAGTGTAAGGAATGTTTAAAGGTATTTTGCTTAGTTCTTGCAAGGTCTCTTCTTTGGGAACATCGTGCTTAATTTTTCCAAGAGAGAATAAGTCAAAGAAATATCATGCTCTTGGAGGAAATCAAACCCAATGATACCACTAAGAAAAGAATGCATTGAATGAAGAAATAAAAACACACAATAAAACATGAGTGTTGATGTATTCCCCCACTGTAAAGTGGTCTTCTTAGAAGAAGTATTTGGTTGCTCCACTTATTCTTTCTGCAACTTTTCCTATTCTATTTTCTTATTTTGAGCTCTCATTTATTCTATCCTTTTCATTTCTTCTTCTTTTTGTGCAACTTCATCTTTATCCTTCAATATTTGTTGTTCTAACTCCATAGCACAAAGTTCTTCTGCTACTTTAAATCTTGCTCAAATTTTCCTGTTGTTCCAATTCTCGTGCAAGAGTCTCTTCTTTAGCTCTCTTTTGGGCTTCTACAACTTCCTTTTCTTAGGATAGCTCATCTTTCCTTCTTTCTTCTTCTTCACTAGCTAGATCTTCAAAAAAAATCTTTTTAGCAACCTCCAAAATCTCCTTTTATTCCTCTTCAGTCAAAACATCATTAATTACAACTTCACCCCAGAGGCTTCCTTTTGGGAACTAAGTCTCCTCTTCTCCAACCTCCTCCCTTTCAAGACATTCTTCCCATTTTGCTCTTTCTTCTTGAGAGTGAGTTCCTTTAGAATTTGAGGGCAAAGGGGAATCTATCACATTAATCATGAAAGTCTCTCCTCTTCAACAACACTTGTTCTTGAAGTTGATGGTGTAGTAGCAGTGGTATCCTTGGTTTGTAAAGGAAAAGGAAAAAGACCTTCTTCAATAAATTCCTATCCAAGATACACAGTAGCTATAGGTGTTGCACCAAGACCTGGAATAACCCCTGCAGTAGTAGCTTCATAAGTAACTTTAACTTTTTGCAAAGCTTTGTTAACATATTTCATTGAAAATTATTCTTCTATTGGGGTAGACTCTTCCATGGTGGCAACACCTTTCTTTAATCTCTTGCATTGTCTTGTTTCAGTAGAGGAAGTAGGCTCACTGCTAGAATCCCTCATCCTTGAATCCTTAATCCTTGGTTGCTTTAAATGAAGATCAATCCATTTCAGACTTCTATCCACCACTACCGGTGATAGTTTACATATATTAGATTCCTCCTTTTCCATCCAATTGATGGGTTCCAAATCTATGGTAGCCACTTTATCCATTTCATAGTGGGGATCAAGAGTGATCCTATCATCAGTAGTGCCTTCTGGTATATCCCTTTTAACCTCAAAATACTTCATTTTGGGAATTGTTAATCTTTCATATCCCCTTTTCCTTACTTCAAACTGATCTTGCAGATTGACCCAAAATTCTTCAAGAAGTGGCTAATGATGGGGAAACTATGAACCATATAAACCATACATTTTCCTCTTAGGATCAAAACTTTTAGTCGATGTATGATGTTGGAAATTCATGGACTGAAACTCGTCCATTTCTGTTTTGGCTACTAGAACCTCAAAAAAGGTAATCTGGTGGGAAGGGGGAATGATATGTATTCACACCCACCTTCAAGGAGACTCCACTCAAGGCTAACCTTGGAGATCTCAATGCAAAGGAGATTGAAATACTACAATACGGTTCTCCTAGAGGTTGAATGATATTTAATGAGGGATTCACCACCAAGTTTAGACTTGGAAAAGACAATGTAATGCAAGTTGTAAAACAAAACCCTAATTGAATGAAAAATAACCCTAAATGACTTTAAAAAATACACAAAATGAAATAGAAAGCTATGAAGCTAGATGTGTGCACATAGGAGATTGAATAAGGTAGAATGGAGATCTAGAATTTTGGCAAATCTGTTGTTTATGTTGACTAGGACTAATTCACACTCAAATATTTTTGTGGGTTCATTCAAGATTAGGGGCTTGAATAGGTGTGATGTGTGTGACCAAGTGTTGCAAAGTAATGGAATGAACTAGCTATGAGATGTAAACTAATAGAATGCAAATGTATTGAGAACACTATGTAAAATGACCTAAGAATGACCTAAAATGCATGCAAATTGTAACAAAACTAAAGGAGGTAGAAGTGGTGCACCTAAAAATTGAAGGTTGATGGAGAGGAGCTTTGGAATCTTCCAGATTTTACTGTTGATGCTGACTAGGACACTTACGCCAAGTTGGGCGACTTAGTCCTGCTTCGGGGAAACTTTTCCAAAACTAGTTTTTCAGAAATGGGTGTTTAGATCTACAAAGATCACTTTTCAAGCTTGGCAGTGGGACTAACTCGCCAATGATGGTGACTTAGTCCACCTGGTGCTTTCGAGAATCTCAAGACTAGAATCTATAGCTACCCAATTGTACTTCTTTTTTTGACAGAGACTCATGTCTGAATTTTTAGAATCTAACCTGCAAGTTATCTTCAAGATCCTTTTAGGGTTTTTTGACTTGGAGTGATGTGGATGGAATGATGACACCTTTTAGCACCTTAATCTTTGACTAATTTGTATACAAACCTCCAAAGCACACATGCAAAGAGGGGAAAAAGGTTAGGGTTAGAGAATAGGGGTTTGATTTGTCAAACCCCATGTTGGTAATCAAATCCAAGATAATTAAATGAAATGTAAAGGGAAAGATGATTGAATAACATGAAATTGCAACAAATTACCAAGCCCTTATTGAAGAAGTCTGAAGATATGCAAGTAATCAACTCCAATGGATGTTGTTTGAAGTGCTTAGTGCTTTAATGATTGATGCTTGCTTAAGAAGATAGTTTTCTTGATTGCTTATGAAGATGGAGAAGATAAAAATGAGGAGAAAAACCCTTATTTATACATGTCCCTAATTCCCTAAAAATAACACATCACAGGCCGACCTTAGGGTTTAGGAGACAAAATCCTGCTAGAAATTAAGATTAAATTTGATTTTTATTCCAAATGGGACTAAGTCACCCAAGGTGGCAACTTAGTCCACTGGACAATCTCAAGTGGTTGTCGAGGATTAAAAGGTGATTAATGTTAATTAATGGGATTTTCTCCCAAAACACACTTAAGTAGGACCTATAAGTGTATTAAGGGGTCATTTTATCATAAGAAAGGGTTAATTTAGTGATGAAAGGCCTAGGAAAGTGTGAGAGTTTGTTACAATACCTTACAACACTTTGAAATAAGGCTTGGAAAGGGGTTATTTAGATGAATTATTGTAGAAAAGTCCTAGAAAAGTGGGGAAATGTGTTACAACACTTCACAACATCTTTGTAAGACATCAGTAGGTTTTTGTTGATTTGCAAGTATTCAAGGCCTAATGTGAATGTGTTGGCCACATTACAACATTAGATCTAAGTAAAATTGGGCCAAAATCCATGGGAAAAGGCCCAAATGAGTGAAAAATGTCAAGTATACATTTTTTTATGACAAATTTAGCCCCCACTTTAGTGAGAGGATGAACTTGCTTCAAACTCACACTAAATTAACTAAGACATGCATATCGAGAGGGATCCAAATGTACTCATGCTAGTAAGATGGGACAACTATAATCAAGAGGGATGATCAAGTCCCTAGGATCAAGATCCCATGGCAAACCAAACATCAGTATAAAAGTTCACACAAGGAAGTGATGTGAATGAGTGAAGAGAATGGTAATTTCGAATCAAGCTTTGACCATTTGTGTAGCTAGTTGTGGATAAGATCTATGCTATTTTTCTGAAAGAAAGTGTATTCACTCAAAGGCGATGAAACTTTTGGTTGTCTGTTGGGTGAGAAGGTCCAAAAGAATAAGAAACATACACTCATGGCTGGTATTCACTCATACACACAAGTGGCTATGGTTTAAGTTGTGCCGCTAGTTGGGCTTCTCACTTAACCATCCCAAAGTTATACCTCTTGATAACTTTGATAAGGTGCCACAAAGAACAGGGGTTTTTGAGGTTCATGAGGCAAGCAAATCTTTGTATGCTTGGAACTCATGAACAAGTGTGAGATGGAACCACATGCATGCAAGTTGTATTATGCAAGGTGGCCATATATGAAGAATGTAAAATGCAACATGTAAAATGAAAAAGGGATGTTCAAAGGCGTCTTATTTAGTTCATTCGAGGTCTTTAACTTAGGGAACATTGTGTCTAATTTCTGCAAGAGAGGACCAATCAAAGAATAGAAAATACACAACTTAGGGGATGTAGTGTGTCACATAAGGCCACTAAGAGGAATGAATATGCTAAGATATATCACTTTCATGAAGAACATTACACCCAAAGTCATCCACAAAGTGAAAAAAACAACATATGAAATAATAAGGCTGCACTAAGAACCAAGAAAAATAAAAATAAAAATAAAAATGCAAAAAGAAATAATGCTATTGTATTCCCCCACTTTAAATGAATTTCTACATACCATTTTGTGAGCAATTTCTTTAAAGTAGGAAAATGAGAAATGTAAAAAGAAATAAAGGAAATGAGAGCCAACTTGGAAAGCCCTATGCCAAGTGATATGTTTCCAAGTAAGGCTGCATCATGCAAAGGAAGAAGAAAAAGAAAGGGAAAGGGGTTGCCCCCAAAATGAAAAACACCAAACACATAAGGGATCTATGGATTTGGGGTTATTATGCTCATTGCTGCAATGCTTATTTAGAGACCTCAAAACTATCATCATTCCCCCAAATACATAGAACTAGAAGGACACAAAGAGAGTAAAAACAGAGAAAAAATAAAGAGTTGTTTTGGGTCAACATGGAAGAGACCTAGGGTATCTCGACACTTTGCATTGTCTTCAAAGGGACAAAAAAAAAAAACAAAAAAAATCCTTTGGGTCAACATGAAAGAGACATTACTATTAATTCCTTGCATCATCCCCAAAAAGAAGGCAAAAGAAAAAGACAAAAGGGTTGGGGGGGGGGGATTTTGGGTCAACATGAAAGGGACATTTCTATTTTCAATGCCTTGCATCATCCCCAAAAGGAAAGCAAAAAACAAATGAAAATGAAAAGAGCCTTTTGGGTCAACATGAAGGAGACATTGTGGTCTCAATGGATTGCATCATCTCCAAAAGGAAAGAAAAAAATAAAAAGAAAAGGAAAAGGGGCCTTTTGGGTCAAGATGAATGATAAATTATGGTCTCAATTCCTTGCATCATCCTCAAAAGGAAAGAAAAAAATTCATGACATAAAGAAGAATGAAGGGAAAAATAGAAGAATGTTACGAAGAGAGATAACATCAAATAGAACAGTACGAGGGAACACATTACACACAAGCAAACATGCAAAAGAAAAAAAGGAAAACAAAAAAGAGACTAGTAAGGAAAATACACTTCAACCATCAAGCTTGTCATGTGCCTCCCAATATTGTTCAATGTAAAGTGTGGGTGGGTGAATAGTGAGAGGGATAACAACAATTGCATAACTAACATCAAGATCAATGCTCATTCTATGAGATGTGTCATGTAATATCATGGATGAGGAGAATAATGTATTCAAATTATAATGCACCTCTTCATCTATTTTAACAATCTCCTCCTCATCATCATCAAAATTAATCACAATAGGAGGGCGAATGAAAATATTAGTTGAAGCAGATAATGTTGGTTGGGATGGAGGTATAGGATCCTATGGTGGTGGTGGGGGAGGAGGGTCATCAGGCATTTCTTCTGGAAAGTATGGATTATGATTTTCATTATTTTCTTCATTACGTGACTTGCGAGCAAGAGCACGACGGTGACGCCTACACTCCCTAGCTCCTCTATTTCTTTTTATTCTATTGTCAAGTTCCATCTAAGAAGGAGTGGGTTGATCAACTGTAGGTTGCTTGTCATTCCTAGGGGGAGGAATGGGAGGAACTATAGGCTGGTCAACCACTTTCTCCTTTTCTTTATAAACTTGTTTGATGCAAAGAGGTAGGATGGAATTATTATCATGATCTCTAGGAATATTTGACAATGTAGAGGAGGTTTTAGGTGTTTTTTGGTTAGGCAGGTCTGATTTGAGTTGCAACATAGTTTCATCAAGGATGAGAGTTTCAGAAGTGGATGGGGACATATTGCAAAGAGATAATTCAGATTTTTTCATAGCTTTAAATTTTTGAGAAGCAATGAAAAAGAAATTTCTTCGGGGGGTGATGGGTTCTATTGGCTCAGGCCAAAAGGATTCTAAGGAAAATTTTCCTTTGGAAGACAAATGGTTAAAGTTGCTATGGTAGACAATGAATATATCATTGTCAAAGGGAAACTTCAATCATTTGTGAAGAATCAAGGGGACCGCTTTCATTGAGAGAAGCCATGGGTGGTCTAGCCGCAAATGAAATTGGTTTGACTGTGAGATGATAGAGAATGTAGCATCCAATGTCTTGTGTCCTATTTGTAATGGAAGAGCGATCGATCCAATCGTAGGGAAAGAAAAACCATTGTGCATTTTGATCCATGCATTAGGTTTATCATAGAAATCTTGATAAAGATCATGTAGTACAAAAAATTCTTTTGTGATCACATTCTCTCCACAAACGAGATCTATTAGTATCCCATTAGTGGGCTTGTCATAGATTTGGCCGAATATGTAGAGAGGACCATCAAGACTATTTTTTAGTATGTCTTGAGGGAAAAAGTAATATCAAGAGATGTTTTAGTTTGGCTCTTATGAGGGATAATGTCTATCATGCCTACCATTTCATCCATAGGCTAAATACATGGGTCACATTCAAAAGAAGATCAAAATGTTCATCTTGTGTATCAACATTCATAACATCTTTCTGTGGAGTTTCACTAGCTTTGACAAATGAAATATTATGTTTAGGCATAGGATTAGTGAAAATTTGTAAATTTTTTCTTTGGGGGCCAACAAAATTATTTCCTTTATCATTAACACCAACAATGTATAGATGACTTGAATCAATGAGGTCTTGAACAAGGTGGTTAAGATGCTTACATTATTTTGTGTCATGTCCATTTTGTCTATGAAAATAGCAACAAGCATTGGAGTTAAAGGATGGTGGTAAAGGCTTTTTAGGATCAGGTGTATGGACAATAGGTAAGGTAATCATTTGTTGTTGTAAAAGTTGGGTCATTGTATTATGGAGGGTATCAGGTAAAGGTGTGAAGTTTCATTTTGGATCTACATAGCTAAAATACACCATACTCTTAACAGCTGCTATTTGATTATTGACATGTGGAGGGGTTTGTTGAAGAGGGTTGAATTGAAAAAACCATTTAATTTTCTTTCGAAATGGCTAAGAGTTGGTTTGGTTGGCAATGTTGGATTTCTCAATTCGACTATAAGTGGATCGTGTATTGTGACTACTAGTTGAATTATGATAATCACAGAGCGTTGTGCATAAATGCATAAAGGAAGGGAATTTTATCATGACGAGTTTGTATTGAAAGTGTGTTAGCAAGTCTTCAATAAACATCTTTTGAAGATGGGGATCGAGGATCTTGACATCAATTTGGGAATAAAGCGATTGATAATGTGAGCTAAATTATATTATCTTTTCATCATTGTTTTACTTACATCTCATCAAATCGGCCTAGGTATTTTTAGGAGTCATGTGCACTTGGAAATGGTTGATAAAGGCATCAAAAAGTTCATTGAATGAAAAAATTGAATTGTTCGGTAAAGAAGAAAACCAATCCAAGGTAGTGTCTTTTAAGGTCCTAGGAAACAATTTAGCTAACAATTTATCATCAAGAGAAAAATCACTACACAAAGCAGTGTAAGCATTAATGTGGTTAGAAGGATCACCCTTCCCTTCATACTTCTCAAATCTAGTTATTTATATTCCTTGTGGTATCAGGATTCACAAGATTTCCAAGGACAAAGGATTACTGTGAACATAATATGTGTGTGAACCATTCTAGTTTTGGTTGATGGTAGAAATTTGTTTGTTGCATGGATGAGACAGTGTGGAAAATTTGTGTTATGAGAGGATCGATAGGTGGAAGAGAATGTGGTGATGGGGTGAATGTAGTTGTAGGTCAAGTGAATGGAATGCTAAGGGATGGTATGGTGGAAGAGGATAAAGCATGCGATGCCACTTAGGAGGTAGGAATACTAGTAGGAATACCAATGGAAGGCATCACATTACTAATTGGTTGCATTGTAGTTGTGATATTAGAGGAAGCATAGGTAGGAATGGAAGCTACCATTGAGGGAGGAGGAGTTTGAGGTCCTCCTTGGCTAACTATAGGGGTGGCTAGTTGAGAGACAATAGATGTGGAAGGGACATGTTTTTGATATATCTCAACTATTTTCTTCACAACATCTAGGCCTTCATCACTGTCAAGCATGCAATGGATATTATCTATAGTGGGACTATCAGTGGAGGAAATGTTTTCTAAGCTCACTTGATGCTGGAGGTCTACTAGGTCTGCATGAATATGAAATATATTGTCATGTGGGATATCATTAGGTTTATTGTCAACATGCATGTTTCCTGAATGCACAGAGTTATTAAGGGTAGTTTCCAAGCCTAGTGTACTATTATCAATACTAGGAGTGAAAGTTCAAGATAACCCAAGATCAACAACAAGCGTGTTATCATGAGATTCCATGTCTTGAACTTCTTCTCACTAATGTATCAACAATAGGACACTAAACACTCATGCAAAGGTGTCTAAAGATAGGGTGGGTGCAAATGTAATGCAAACAAACAACACTACAATGCTTGTAACTAAAATGTAGAAACTGCTTTGAGAATACCATAAACTATAATGTAAAATATGTAGGTGGACTAAGTCACCCAATGTGGCAAATTAGTCCCAACAATGATTTTTTTGACTATTTTAAAAAGTTTTGAATGATTTTTATGATTTTTAAGCTTTTCCAATGCAAATACATAACACAAATGCATAATTTTTGTACTTTTACAATAGAAATACAATGAAAAATGCAAGCTAATATAGACCTTTCACTAATGCACTTTTAAAAACCCTAGAATGCAAAACTCTAATGCAATGCAAGCTTTTCCTAGGATGCAAATGCAAAATTATAAGTGAAAAATAAGTGTTCTAAGGATGGGTTCACCAAAATAGACCACCAAAAATAAAGAGGGAAAAGAGGATTCCCTAAGGGATTCTAGGGTTTTCACCTAGAAGCTAGTGAGAGAAAGCTCTTTCACACTCAAACATTTTTTTGGGTTCATTCAAGATTAGGGTTTTGAATAGGTGTGATGTGTGTGCCCAAGTCTTGCAAAGTAATGGAATGAATTAACTATGAAATGTAAACTAATAGAATGCAAAAGTATTTAGAACACTATGTAAAATTACCTAAGAATGACCTAAAATTCATGCAAACTATAATAGAACTGAAGGAGGTAGAAGTGGTGCACCTGGAAACTAAAGGTTGATGCAGAGGAGCTCTAGAATCTTCCAAATTCTACTATTGATGCTGATTGGGACACTTATGCCAAGTTGGGCGACTTAGTCCTACTTCGGGGAAACTTTGCTAGAACCAGTTTCAAAGAAATGGGTATCCAAATCTACAGAGATCATTTTCCAGGCCTAACAATGGGACTAATTAGCCAATGATGGCAACTTAGTCCACTTAGTGCTTTCAGGAGTCTCGAGATTGGAATATGTAGCTACCCACTTGTACTTCTATTTCTGATAGAGACCCATGTGTGAATCTTAAGAATTTGACCTACAAGTTGTCTTCAAGCTCCTTTTAGGGTTTTTTGACTTCGAGTGATGTGGATGGAATGATGACACCTTTTAGCACCTTAATCTTTGACTAATCTACATAAAAACCTACAAAGCACACATGCAAAGAGGGGAAAAAGGTTAGGGTTAGAGAATAGGGTTTTTCCTTAGTCAAACCCCAGATAATGAAATAGAATGTAAAGGGAAACATGATTGAATAACATGCAAGTACTGTTGGTGTTTTATTTTTCCAGCTAGGCTTTGAAACTCTCTAAGAGGTAGCCAACATCTATATTAAAGAACCACAAAGGCTAGCGGCCAACTGATAGGAAATGGAATTGATACACATTTCCCCTGCACTTTAGACTCTGTAAGACCTAGGGGGTAACCCTTTAGAAACATCTAAAAATCTAGACACACAAGTAACATGATATTGCTTAATAGATAATGCTCTCACAAAATTGGCTAACACCTTGAGTTAATTTCATTAACTATCATGGAGAACATGAAAAATATAACTTAGCAAAATAGATTTGAAATGGTTTTTGATTTAAAGAGTTGGGACCAAACTGAAAAATAGTAGAAACATGATAATGTTCTAGTGCCATAAAAATGGGCTATGGAGTCATATAACTAGCATTCATCTTTTAGTGTTGAACATGCTTGGAAGGTCTTGCAAATGATGTCACATTATAACAACCAGACAACTAAAGCTTTCTCTAATAATTCTTCTTATGAATCCACCAAAAACATAAAACTCCTATCAGATTTGTCAAAACAATTACAATATTCCTAAATAATAGGCAATAATAAATGCATCTTTTGCTTTATTAAAGCAATTACATCATTTATAGAATAGAAGGAAAAAAAATATGTAACTCAAATGCAAACAAATGTACATGAACAGACTCAGACAATTTTATTATTGAATCCAAAATAGCATTACAGTTCAACAATGGAGACAATTATAAGCTGAAATAAACATAACAAAATAATTCAAAACACACTTTCAGATTAAATGACTAACAGTCATATTTTCCCTAGCTTTACAATCTACCCATAGCTTCTTCCTAACTTGTAGAGCTTTCAAAAATTGTGGAACCCCTTTACAATGAGAATAGAAAAGAAGATATAGAAGAAGAGAAGGAAACATGAGCAACCCTAAATCTGATCTGGAAGCTCCATTCCCATTGATCAACCAACCGAAAAGAATCTCTCATCTCTCTTCCTTTGCAACAAAAAACTTATTCTCTCAAAACTACCTTTGCTCATCATTGCTTTGAAATGGAAAATCTGCCCATGTGGAGAATCTCCATTTTACCCCTAGAAGTGAGAAAGTCCTTTTTGTTTTCTCGTGAAAATTCATTTTTTCTGCTCTTTAACCTTTATTTGCAAAATGAATAAATTCACTTTTCAGCCCATCACATAATATTTAGTCATTAAGTGAATATTAAATTCACTTCACATTAAAAATTTCCTCCATGCACTTTCACTTTCATGTGCATTACTTTTGATGACTTTATATTTTATATTTTCACTCCAGGTTGCATATAATACCTTAAATATTTCCCTTGAAATATTTTCCCACATAGAATTTCTTTAGGAAAGATCATTTTACCCATAGTTGAAAACAATTTACTCTCAGGCACTTACCTTGCTGCACCTCATGATTATTTCTAGCAAAGAAAATTGCTCTCATGAAGAAAATTCACTTACATACATTTGAATTTATTTGGAGTCAAAATTTTAAACCACCCATTATACTCACCACTAGAATATTTGCCAACATTATTTCAAATATTTAATTTGAAATATTTTGCCTCTAATATTTCACTTTATTTGACATTTTGGAAATTAACATTCACCCCCAATATTAAAAGGTTTCTTCTTTTAAAATATTACTCAAGTGATTAAAATATCACCAAGGAGATTTCAAGTATATGGTATTATAAAATATTGCCTGTGAAATTCATTTTTCTCTTTCCTTTTAAAGCACTTGAATTTAACACCCCACATTACCTTCTTTTCCTATCGAACAACATTTTAATTTTACATGCATGGCCATTCAAAAATTACGGGTCCACCACAATGCACTCTCATACATTCTCGCCAACCTTGCAGCCCATTTGCCAACTTCATCATTCCTCTTGTGAGGCTGGCGATCAATGGATGTGATTTAGCTGCATCGAAATCCCCTCTCTCCATCGTTGATTCATCTCTGTGTCCTCCATTTTCCCTAACCTTATCTTCTTCATTTGCTCGAGCATTCCTCCTCTTGCTTTGCTAGGTGCGTGTACCCTACCACATACATCTGCCTATTTCTAAGGCATTTTCAACATGTACACTGAGTTCACTTGGAATTCCTATACACCATGTGTAGGTCGTGCCTTCACCAGTGAAACATTGGTGACTTCCTCACCTAGCGCGGGTTATTTCTACTTCACCTGGGCATCACTTTGTTTTTTTTTAAAGCTTCTAAGGCCCTTTTTTAAAAAATCCATTGAAGGCAGGAGCTCGCGCTACCTCTCCTTTGTGCTTTGATAGATGTCTAGAACCTGTTCCAACCATGCCTACCTTGCTTCCCATGGAAAATCCACCACATTCCGTACCAATACCCTCCATTTGATGGCACCCATGAAAATATTCAAGCCATGCCATTCACATTTGCTTGAAGGTTCCTGACACCATCTCAATAATCCATTATCTTTGGTATTCCTTTCTCATGCATTGGCAGATCCAAGTCCAAAATAAACACTTAATATTCACACAATAGTTAATGAGGCTCTCAAAATGTGATGCTTCCTCCCTCTATGGTGATGGTACCCCATTTAATGTGTTCTATCCTCTGCTTCGATGGAAGTATTTAACCGTTCCAAAGCATTCCCCAAAGTGCCAATGCAAAGTTTATATCTCCTCCCATTGAGTGCGCAGGATGGATCACCTTGCACCTGTCATACACATTTTCCTGAAAGTTACTAAGGAAATTTCTATAGATTCATCTTGTCCATATCCTACAATCATGGTGAGCCATAGTATAGGCCACAAGATTCTTCTCACTGTGCAAAACCTCCCGGTGAGCAATGATTCTGGTGTAGGAGCACCCCGAAGTGCATATAGGAGAGTTAACTAGAAAGACATCAATTGACAATTTGTTTTGGATCAAAGTAGAAAATTCCTTCCATTCCTCAAATTTATGCCTTAGAGGCATTTGAGAACTTTTTTTATGTTCATAAAGGTCATGTTGACCATTTGCTAGATTGGGATTTGGCTACAAAGATGATTGATGACCTTGTAAACCTCCCTAGGTGATAGTTTTCTTTCAAATTTGGAAAATAAGGCCTTTGGAAAGTCACAAGCGGCCATGGAATAGTTAGGATTGAGCTTAAATAAATTGGAGAGCCTATTTATGGTGTGCTTCGACCTATGAGCAAGGTTGGAAGGCATTGGAAGTTTTGTAATGTGAAAAATTCTTGAATGCTAAGTGTGGACAGTGAGAAGAATTGTCCAATTTTCTGTGTTTGCTTTGCATTTGAGTGATCAGGAGCGATCATGGCTCTGTAACATGTTGTAGAATGTAGAGTAGATGTGGTAGAAGCTATGTGTTGTAGTATTTAGGGTGTGTGTTCAATTTGTAGGTGTGTTTGGTAGTTGTTTTGTTTCTTTTGAATTGCTGATCTGACTGGCAACCTATCAAGAATGGAGATTTACTTCTCTTTCCCACTGTACCTAGTGTACGGGATTTTGGGGATTGAGGCTAGACTCCATGGTTGTAAATATAGTAGTTCTAGGTGTGGTTAGGAGTCCCAGAGTCATGGAGAAAGTCTTCTCCTAGGCGAGCTTTACAGTGCCCAGCTAGGAAAGACAGTGAGAAAAAGGAACTTAACGTGCAGGGGTGGCAATCTCCAAGCAATGCACAATGTGGAGAGGGTAGGTGAATTCCTTTCCAAGGCTTAATAAGAAGGAGGAAGCCTCATCAACCTGTTTGATGAGAGAAAACCTTTGACAGTCTGCAAAATATAGGAAAAAGACCTAAAATGACCCAAATTCTTGGTCAGTTCTAGTTTGTGGAGTTGTACGGACAGTGGAGACCTAAATTTCCAAAAATATTTGAGAGGTGGGAAAAGGTATCAGGAACCTCAAAGGAAGAATGGATGTTCTTTGGAGAATTCGGAAGTGAAATCCTAGTTTCTCAGAGTTGGAGGCCTAATTGGTGCTCTTGGGCTAGTAGCCTAATAAACGCTAACTGAGGGTTTGGAGGTAGTGAATGAAAAATGGAGTATGGTGGATTGTCAAGAACCCTAGGGAGATGGTTAGAAGCTTTTGGAGACATCCCAAACCCCTGCAAAGATCAAATTGAGTATGGAGTTCACATTAGCCTTTAGGGAAGATTAAGGGCTAAGGGAGTGTTAGTGGCATGGCACCAAGATTGGCTTGGTAGATTGAGAGTGAGATGATAGTGGGGTTGGCTAGTAGAACCAGGGGCACCTAGACATGAGGTAGGTCCTAAAGGTTAAGGTGGAGGAGTCACCAAGGAGATCTTACAAACAAAGATTCAAAGCATGGAATAGTGATTGTTCCATCCAACCCTACCCTATTAGATTGGTATTAGAGCAAGTTAAAGATTTGGGTTAGAACTTGTATGTTAGACCTTGTATCCAGTGGTTCCACAACCATGGTGACAAACATTGAGTTGGCAAAGAAGGTTGAAGATCAAGAGGAAGATAATAGGAGGTTGAGAGAAAGATTGGCACAACTTGAGGAAGCATTGAGCAATGTGCAAATCAAGGCCGATGAGGTTAATGATAAATTGGAGGGAAGGGTACCAAAGAGTGAGGAGGTTGCAGAGGAAGACAAGACCCCTGAATCTAACCCTATTCTACAAGAGGAGCCTTTCTTGAAGGAAATGAAAGCTTTGAGTGGGAAAGCACTTGAAGGTATACCACTATTTAGTGGGAAATTAGAGGTTGACCTAGTCCTAGATTGGATAGAAGGCATGGAAAACCATTTTGAATGTGATGGAGTCATTGAAGCACAGAAGAAGAAGGTGGCCAAGTCTAGATTCAGAGGATCTTCCTTGACATGGTGGAAATTCATTCAGACAGAGAGGGAAAAGGAAGGCAAGAAGCCTATTTCAACTTGGAAAGGTATGGTGGCAAAAGTGAGAGAAGCATACATACCAGATGACTATGAGATTCAGTTACACAAGAAGAGACAAAGCTTGAGGCAACGAAACCAAGATGTGAACACTTACACTAAGGAATTTCAAAAACTTTGCATGAGGTCCAATGTTTCAGAAGATGAAAGTCTCAAGGTGGCTAGGTATCTTAATGGCTTGAAGTGGAACATCTAAGAGGAGATGACTCTTCTAATTCCAAAGATAGTGCACCAATGCTATCAATTAGCTATCAAGATTGAGGAAAGAAGCAAGAGGAAACATGATCAGGCTTCTAAGAGTAGAGGCAAAGGCAGAGATCAAAGAGATCAAAGAGGACATAGAGGTGGCTACCAAGGTAGAGGGAATGAGCAAAGAAACCAAGGAGATTCTAAACTCACTGAGCATGGAGGTGAAACATCTTCTAGAGGAGGTTATGGAAGAGGAAGAGGAGCAGGCAGGAGTAATTCATATTTTGCTACTATGAAATGTTACCATTATGGTCAAGTAGGCCATCCAGCTTATAGGTGCCTGGAGAAAGCATCATCATCAAATGCTGAGAAGAGAGTGGCATATGCTCAAGAGGACACCATGAGTACTAAATCACCTGAGATTAGTCACATTGAATCTAAAATGGGAGAGAATTTGATGTTTAGGAGGGTTTTGATCAGACAACCGATCAAGGAAGAACCAAAACAAAGAAGAGCTCTATTTAGAGTGAGATGCAAGATACTTGGAAAAGTGTGTAAGGTCATTGTAGATTCAGGTTCAACAGACAACATAATCTTAGAAGAGGCAGTAAAGAAGCTAAAATTGGAGAAGGTAACCCACACTAACCCCTACAAAGTGACATGGTTAAACAAAGGGCAGAGTGTTCTTGTCAATGAGCAAGTAATGGTGGAGTTTTCTATTGGAGGGTATAAAGATAAGCTAATTTTTGATGTATTACCCATGGATGCATGCCATCTACTATTGGCTAGACCATGGCAGTATGACAGAAGTGCCATGTATGATGGGAAGGAGAATACTATCTCTTTTAAAAAGGATGGGAAGACCTTTAAGTTGCAGTGACTATCAGAAGAGGATGAAGGATAGTCAAACACACCAAGTGTCTTGTTAAGTAGTGGCAAGGAGTTCCTTAAAAACCTACATCAAGGGGGTGAAGGTTATGTGATCATGTTGTAGTCCAAAGAGGAAGACAAGACTGAAAAAATAGTCATACCCGAAGCAGTCTAGAAATTGCTTGAGAAGTATAAGGACATAATGAGTTATGGTGCACCTGCAACTTTACCTCCTAAAAGAGCCATTAGTCATTCGATTGACTTCATACCTGGAGCATCATTGCCTAACAAAGGAGCTTATAATCTTACACCATATCAAAATCTAGAGGTAGCTAGACAAGTGCAAGAGTTATTGGATCAAGGATTGATTAGGAAGAGCATTAGCCTATGTGTAGTACCGGTGGTCTTAGTAACTAAGAAAGGAGGAAAATGGAGATTATGCACTGATTCTAGAGCAATAAATAGAATCACAATCAGGTATAGGTTTCCTATTCCTAGGATTGAAGACTTGATGGATTGTCTTGGAGGAGCTCAGTACTTCACCAAGTTGGATCTCAAGAGTGGATACCATCATATCAGAATCAAGGATGGAGATGAGTGGAAGATAGCATTTAAGACAACAAATGGGTTGTATCAGTGGAGAGTTATGCCATTTGGCCTCTCTAATTCCCCTAGCACATTCATGAGGCTCATGAATGAAGTACTCAAAGACTTGATAGGGATATTTGTGGTGGTATATCTTGATGATATACTCATCTTCAGCAAGATAGTAGAAGAACATCTAAAGCATGCGGAGATGGTTCTTAGAAGGTTGCAAGAGGAGAAGTTAGCCATCAACCTAGAGAAGTGTGAGTTTTTCAAACATGAGCTTGTATATTTGGGTTTTGTAGTGTCTCAAGGATCATTGAAAATGGATCCAATCAAGGTGGAAGCTATCCTAAACTAGCCTACACCAACCACAGGGACTGAGGTAAGAAGTTTGCATGGATTGGCTCAATTTTATAGGAAATTCATAAGAAACTTTAGTGGCATATGTGCACCAGTTCTAGATACAATCAAGGGTGGTTTGAAAACTAAGTTTGTGTGGACTCAAGAAACTGAGAAAGGATTTGAGAAACTAAAACAAGAAGTGGCAACTCAACCTATTCTCTTATTGCCAAGCTTTGAAAAATTGTTTACTATGGAGTGTGATGCTAGTGGAGTTGCAGTAGGAGGAATGCTTAGTCAAGAAGGCAAGCCCATAGCTTTCTTCAGTGAAAATCTTAATGAAGCGAAGAAGAAGTATTCTACCTATGATCTAGAACTTTATGCTTTGGTTCAGTCACTTAGGAAGTGGAGGCATTACCTTCTACCCAAGGAGTTTGTGGTCTTTACTAACAATCAAGCACTTAGTTATATCAACACCCAAGAGAAGTTGAGCAATAGACACTCGAAGTGGATGGAGTACATCCAAGCTTTTACTTTCACCATCAAGCACAAGAAGGGACAAATGTACAAGGTAGTAGATGCATAAGTAGAAGATTGCTGACAGTGCAAGAGATACAGATCAAGAGCATTGGTATAGAGAGTTTCAAGGATCTCTATGGGGAGGATGAAGATTTCTCAAAGGCCTACAAGGTATGTTCTAACTTTGAGAATCATTTTCATAGCCAATACTCAGAGTATACTTTGCAAAGTGGATTGTTGTTTAAAGGGAATTAGTTATGTGTTCCAAAAGGGTCAATGAGAGAAAACCTCATTCAAGAAAAGCATAATGGTAGTCTTAGTGGACATTTTGGCATCAACAAGACATTAGAACTAGTGCAAAGGTTCTACTATTGGCCTAAGTTGTCAAGAGATGTTAGGAGATATGTGGAGCAATGTATTATGTGTATGAAAGCTAAGGGAGGAGCTAGTAATGCTGGTTTATATCAACCCCTACCCATTCCAAATAGACCATGGGAGTGTGTGAGCATGGATTTTGTGGTAGGACTCCCTAAGACCAAGACTGAATTTGGTAGTGTGTATGTGGTGGTAGACAGATTTAGCAAGATGATTCACTTTATTCCTTGTAAAACCACACATGATGCTAGCTATATAGCTCACCTTTTCTTCAAGGAAGTTGTAAGGATCCATTGATTGCCTTTAAGCATTGTTTCAGATAGGGATGTGAAGTTCATGAGTCACTTTTGGAAGACTCTATGGAGTAGATTAGGTACCAACCTATCTTTTGGATCAACTTACCATCCTCAGAATGATGGTCAAATAGAGGTGGTTAACAGGGTGCTAGGTAATCTTCTAAGGTTCCTAACTAAAGAATATGGATAGACTTGGGATATGGTAATCTCACAGGCTGAGTATACCTATAATGATAGTGTAAACCGGACCACAGGGAAGAGTCCTTTTGAGATTGTGTATGGAATGCACCCAAGAGGTATATGTGAGCTTAGGGATCTAGGAGTGGACATGTAGATGACTTCACTCAAACCATGAAAGAGATTTAGGAGAAGGTAAAGAGGACAGTCACCGAGGCTACACAAAAGTTGAAAGACAAGGTAGATATGTGAAGAAAGGATTTGCAATTTGCAGTAGGAGACTATGTCATGATTCACCTTAACAAATCAAGGTTGCAAAAGGGAATATCAACCAAATTTCAAATGAAAAGGGTGGGACCATGCAAGATATTATCCAAATATGGGAAGAATGCATTCAAGGTGGAGTTACCTGCAAATTTGGGAATTTCACCAATTTTCAATGTTGCTGATTTGATCAGATACAAGGGATCAGTCAATGACATGGATCAGACCAGTAGGGAGATCTTCATGGATGTAAGAAACATACCCTTACCTATTGAAGACAAGCTTCAGGCAGAAAGGATCTTGGAGTCAAGGGTGAAGAAATCTACAAGGCACAAAGTGTACATGGAGCATCTTATCAAGTGGAAGAACAAACATGAATCTGAGGCTACATGGGTGGATGAAGCTTAGTTCAAGAAATAGGGTATTGAACCAACTCTAATCTCTCCTCACATTCCTTAAATTCTATGCAGAGGGGGAGAATGGTGTAGGAGCACCCCAAAGTGCATCTAGGAGAGTTAACTAGAAAGACATCAATTGACAATTTATTTTGGATCAAAGTAGCAAAATCCTTCCATTCCTTGAATTTGTGCCTTAGACGCATTTGAGAACTTTTTTTATGTTCATAAAGGTCATGTTGACCATTTTCTAGATTGGGATTTGGCTACAAAGATGATTGATGACCTTGTAAACCTCCCTAGGTGATAGTTTTCTTTCAAATTTTGAAAATAAGGCCTTTGGAAAGCCATAAGTAGCCATGGAACAGTTAGGCTCGAGCTTAACTGAATTGGAGAGACTATTTATGGTGTGCTTCAACCTGTGAGCAAGGTTGGAAGGCGTTGGAAGTTTTGTAATGTGAAAAATTCTTGAATGCTAAGTGTGGACAGTGAGAAGAATTGTCTAATTTTCTGTGTTTGCTTTGCATTTGAGTGATCAGGAGTGATCATGGCTCTATAACATGTTGTAGAGTGTAAAGTAGATGTGGTAGAAGCTATGTGTTGTAGTATTTAGGGTGTGTGTTCAATTTGCAGGTGTGTTTGGTAGTTGTTTTGTTTCTTTTGAATTGCTGATCTGATTGGCAACCTATCAAGAATGGAGATTTAGTTCTCTTTCCCATTGTACCTGGTGTATGGGATTTTGGGGATTGAGGCTAGAATCCATGGTTGTAAATATAGTAGGTCTAGGTGTGGTTAGGAGTCCCGGAGTCATGGAGAAAGTCTTCTCCTAGGCGAGCTTAACAATGCCTGGCTAGGAAAGACAGTGAGAAAAAGGCACTTAACATGCAGGGGTGGCAATCTCCAAGCAATGCACAGTGTGGAGAGGGTAGGTGAATTCCTTGCCAAGGCTTACTAAGAAGGAGGAAGCCTCATCAACCTGTTTGATGAGAGAAAAAATTTGATAGTTTACAAAATATAGGGAAAAGACCTAAAATGACCCAAATTCTTGGTCAGTTCTAGTTTGTGGAGTTGTACAGATAGTGGAGACCTAAATTTCCAAAAATATTTGAGAGGTGGGCAAAGGTATCAGGAACCTCAAAGGAATAATGGATATTCTTTGGAGAATTTGGAAGTGAAATCCTAGTTTCTCGGATTTGGAGGCCTAATTGGGGCTCTTGGGCTAGTAGCCTAATAAACCCTAACTGAGGGTTTGGAGGTAGCAAATGACAAATGGAGTATGGTGGATTGTCAAGAACCCTAGGGAGATGGTTAGAAGCCTTTGGAGACATCCCACACCCCTTCAAAGATCAAATTGAGTATGGAGTTCAGATTAGCCTTTAGGGAAGATTAAGGGCTAAGGGAGTGTTAGTGGCATGGCACCAAGATTGGCTTGGTAGATTAAGAGTGAGATGATAGTGGGGTTGGCCAGTAGAACCAGGGGCACCTAGACATGAGGTAGTTCCTAAAGGTTAAGGTGGAGGAGTCACCAAGGAGATCTTGCAAACAAAGATTCAAAGCATGGAATAGTGATTGTTCCATTCAACCCTTCCCTATCAGATTCCTCCACTCCAGAGCTCCCACATACTCAATACATGATGGATTTGATGGTGCGTCATCCAATCTTCATTTTCTTTAAATTTTCTAAGGCCTTTTTAATAAATCCATTATGGTTGCGCCCTTTCACAATCTGGTCTTAATGTCCAAGAAACTGAAAAAGAGTTCCTCCATCCTTTGCTCTGGGCCGCACCCCTTAGTCATGGCATTTTCTTCATTCTTTGATGAATGTCTACACTCATTGCAAAGAAACCATACATCCAATACTTTACCTTGGAGACTTGATGAATATTCATACCCTTCTCTAACCGCTGGTTTTTAGAGCCTCATTTTTCTTTGAAAATGTTGCCAATTTGTTTCGAGAGTTGCTGAGGTATTTTCACCAAGTTCATTTTATAAGCCATCCTTTATGTTTTGATAATCACATATGGCATTTGAATAATTCATGACACTATAGAGCTACTAGTTTTCCCTTTCCATAACTGCAAGCAATATATACTTGTGCACTTGATTTACTGATGCCTTTTCATAACCAAAGAGTCCTAAAATAGGCTATAATACAAAGCTTACAACCTAATCACTGGATAGAGCATGTTAGGTCCTCATAGTATGTATTATATTTTCCTTCACTACAAGAAGGCATTGAACCAATCCTTTACCATCCCTTTGAGGTAATTTATCAAATGATTCATTCATCATATTTTCATTGACATCTTCATACTTGTTACCCATACAAATCAATTCACTTGATGGGATTGCAACATTGTAACCATTATAGGTTCATGACCATGCAAAGCATGTCGGGCCCCATGTGGGTCTGACTAAAAAAAAATTCATTTTCAAACAAGTTTTACACTCAAACGATCTGAAACTACCTTTTGAATACTTCATAAGTGAAAACATGAACTGGGTTTCCATTAAAACCCGCTTTCAGTCATATTTGGAGAATGAGTCAAACTAGCCCAGTTGGCTCTAGAATGAATCTGTAAAACTATACAAATGACCTCCTAGAGAAATGGAAATTTGTAGACATATAGTCATTTGACCTGAGAATGCAGTGCAACTAACGACTTAGCAAAAACTGTCACAAGCTGAAAGATATTAATCGGCAAAGTTGCCTAGTCAGGCTTTCTGCAACAACCTGTTGAGAACCAATTAAAACTCAAGAGATCACCTCATTGTAAAAATATGAAATCAACTCCTTGCAAGTTGCCACTAGAAACGTAAGACCATCTAGGTACCCTGAGCATGCGTGCAAAAGAAATTTTCTTGAAACATCACTGATCAAAAGATATTAACAATCAAATTTGACCTTTCTGAAATGTTGCTAGGAATGCAGATGCAAAACTAAACAAACTGCATTTGGTTTTAATCTGTGAAAAATAGCAAATCAGCTCATGATACTTTGAAAACTGACATGTGAGCTCATCTTGGTATGAAGAATGCAAAAAAACATTTATTTTCTCTTGATAGTCAACTGGTTGCAAAATGCAAGGTCAAATGGGATGGAAATTTGCAAAACTGAACGTTTGCAAACAAGAAAACAGTGTCAAAACCCTCCAGCTTCACTTTTTGAAACCCTATCAAAACTTATCGTGGGAAGCTGAAAATTGACATGCCTGCTCACATATGTCAATTGAATATTTTTGCAATTGGGTTTTGCATGAAGATCAACAGGCTTTAAATTATGACCCTCCAAAGTAGGT
This sequence comes from Sequoiadendron giganteum, assembly GCA_007115665.2. Lineage (NCBI taxonomy): Eukaryota > Viridiplantae > Streptophyta > Pinopsida > Cupressales > Cupressaceae > Sequoiadendron > Sequoiadendron giganteum. The sequence continues at coordinate 123,721,526 of CM021102.1, forward strand.
CAACCAGGTAGATTTGTCAAGTGCACTTCTGAAAGTGCAGAGGCAAAATTTTGAAATGGGCATCTCAAATTTGCAAAATTTGAGAGTGCCATCAATGGCTCTGACTAGAGATGTATGCCCCCTGTGGGCATAGCAAGAATCCAGATCTCTGGAGAGTAGACCAAAAGCTAAATCTGTGAAGTGCCCTCAAACTGCTCCTTTATTTAACCTTGTTTTCAACTTCATTTGGTGACCCTAGGCCACCAAATGAAAAAAAGGGAATCAACATTTACCTCTATCAAACACAATTTTGTGGAAAGAGCTGATCTCTTTTAATTCATGCTTGCTTTTGTCATACCACAATAACATAGGTGACATTCTTCTTACAAGCATAAAAAAGTGACGATCACTGAAATTTGCTTGATTACAAACACTGCCACTAATATTTCTCACAACTTTTCGGAGCGTATCACTGCTACCATAATCTATGTTATTCTTCATTGTATAATCAAACATAAACTACAAGATTTCATCATTACATGACACATATGTGTTATATTCATCATATGAAATGCTCCTATTGAAAATAATATTTCTTATTATTCATCTCATTGTCATGTTCTATAAAAATACCTTCCAGCTGAACTAGAAACTGAAAAAGTTCAAACTCCTCCAAGTAGCTGGCATCATGATGTTCAACCTTACCTACAGCTCCTATTTCAAATGTAAAATAGTCATAATAAATTCCCTCGAGGAGTTCATCAATGTGTTCCTTTGCTTACTCAAGACTACATTACAACCATGTGTGAAATGCATCATTGGAAATCTCTGCACGAATAAGTGTCATCATTCCTCATCTCTAGTGAAGATGGAGGCTCATCAAACAAGGGATTTTCCACTATATTTATTTTTGACATAAGAGCCTCAACCTCCTTAACATGAAGGCCCAAATCCTTCAAGTCATCATTGCACTCAAACTCACTACAATCACTAGAAGAGTAGATAGACACATTTTCAATATCATTTTCATTCTCAGATTTTTTAGTACACACATCTAAAGTTTTTTACATGTCCACATAATCTGAAATATCATGGTTAGTAAGCTCTTCAAGCTCCATAAAAATATTACCAAAAAATGGTGACATCCTTTTACTCAAATTTTCATCATAATGCATAAGTTGATCAGCTGAGAGTGAAACCATGTCATCCACATCTTGCATGTTAATGCTATCCTCATTTGATATAAAATTTTTCAAGTCTACTTCATTCAAGCTAGTATGACCAACATAATAAAAATCAACATGATCAACCTAATGAGTCGAATGTGCATGAACATGCCCCATGATACTAAGCTCAGTATTGAGAAAGCTTTCAACCTTGGTAAGATTGTAATCAGGACTACACAGTTTTAGCACACTGAATGATGAATACATTATCTCATTATCACTCTTATCTTCAAAAAAATTACCAAATTCATCAGAACCATAGGACTGCAGATGGACCCTCTCTGTGATCTCATAACCAAAACAACTAGTAGTTCCATTACATGGTGTGATATGCCAAGCATCTGAAACTGTTTCCATCTCTTAGTCAGTTGTGTTATGTAGCACATTTAAAACTTTATGAACACAATCCATAGGTGCATACATCACATTATTTGGATGCTCACTAAATTGTTTCCCATCAACATAAGGAGTAGTCATAGCTTGGGATGAGTCTTCTTTACTCACATCATCATTTGAGTCATATGGCTACACTACACATTGATCAAAATGATTTATAATGTCAGGGCAATCTGGAAGTCCATCAAACTATTTCACATTGCTAATGGGTAATAATGTTGATCTTAGATCCATATAATTGTCATGATGCATAATTTGATCATTCAAAACTAAGTTTCTTCCTTCATCAATATGCACTTCATCATCCTTCTTATGTAGAGATGACACTTCCATCTCTGCTCCATATAAAAAATCATGGACATTAAAGACATAAGTAGGTTCATCAACATCCTCATCACAAGAAGACTTATCACTGCATAAACCATGCTTAGATTCCTCAGAATAAGTGCTTGAACTCCTATCTTCAATGTCTCGATCAAAAATTTGTGAGGAGTTTTTTTCAAGATTTGCATTATCTTCATGAATCAAAACATGACATGGAAAGATATCTTGTATCTCTTTCATTTCTTCATCACACAAGATATTGCAAGAAAAAATTTCATGCATATTTATTTTCTCATCATACCATATATCTTCATCTTCATTACTGCTACAAGGATCTACACCTATGTTGATTGTAAGGTGATTACAATTAATGTCCTCATTCATACAACAAATATCTTCATTTTCTAACACACTCTTTTCATTCTTGTGTATCATGTTCTAAATTTATTGAATAAGATAGCTACTACCTTTATTTGGAGACACCATAGTTTGTGCAGATTGTGATGATAGAGGAATTGAAGTTGCATCATTACCACCTTGACAAGTACTTCTATTATCTAATCTATGAGTTTTATTTGCATGAGATGTGTTAGGATGACCAACACTCATAACCTTATGTCCTTTCATCATTGAAAACCTCAAATTGCTCTCAATATCAAAAGCCATTTGACATGCTTGGTGCAGGGTTGTAGGCTCTTTATCCATCAACAAATAACTTATCTTTTTGTCAAATGCTCCTAAGTACACAACCAAACATTCAAAATCATTTGGCCTTATGTGTTCAACTATCTCTCTTATGATCATTAAAAACCTGAGATTAAAAGATGGGACTAACTCTTCTTTCCCTTTCTCCATATTCATGAACCTTTCCCTTATCAAAACATGGTTAATCCTTTCACCAAACTTCTCCAGGAACACTATTTTGAACTCTTCCCATGAATGAATGGAAGATGCTTTCAAATAAGAGAACCACTCTCTTGCATCTCCTCTCAAGGACTGAAAAAATAACCTCATGATCACATCTTCATGATCACATCTTCATGATCAATCTCATAATCATCCATCACATTACTGAACTCTTGCAAATTCTTATTTGCTGATTCAACCTTATCACCAATGAACCTTGGTAACTTATTTCTAAATTTAGTTGGGATGTCATTTGGGTAACCACTAAGGTCACTGAAATTGATAGCTATGTACCTTCTAATGTTGAAAATTCTTTTACAATCTAGCTAGGACTGATCACAAACCATAGTTCCATCTAGAACCATACTAGGATGCATATGTTGAAGCATTTTGACATGCATTTTTCAAATTTCACATATCAACTCTACAATTGATCATTCATTTCCCTATTTCTATCTTTCGTGACAATCTTAGAATACTATAATGCATAATTCAAATGCATTTACACATAAGATCTATTTAGTGGGAAAATTTAGAATAAACATACTTCTCCAACATAACACATAGGCTAAAAATTACTATTAAGAAGTAGGAAAACAAAATTTTACTGTCATTTCCCTTTCTTAGTGCTAATCACTCAATAGGGAACCAAAGTTTTGCCTAAGATGTTCAAATATGGTTTTCATACAAAAATTTCTTGAAAACCAAGAGTGAAGAATACCTGGAAACTTTGCAACTATTGCAAATTGTCTTCCTGACTGGTAATATTTGTACATTTGGAACTTTATTCAAATTTTCAATAGGTTCTATTAACAGAGTCGCCACCTCTCTTCAAAGAGGACTAAAATTCAAGCAGTATGAAGTTCCTTCACATGTAAATTTTCTTCTGATTTCCTTCCACCAACAGAGCACCACAAATTTTAAAAACTTTCAGGTTCATTGCAACAATTTCTTTCTTTAGGCTTGAAATCCTTCAATATTTGAACCAAATTCAAAATGAAAAATCATTGGATATGACTCTATAACTGTCTGCAACTGGAGATTTTGAATTTTCCCCAACAGATTTGCCATTCTATTGGTGTTTTATTTTTCAAGCTAGGCTTTGAAACTCTCTAAGAGGCAGCCAACCTCTATATTAAAGAACCAAAAAGGCTAGTGGCAAATTGACAGGAAATGGAATTGACACACATTTCCCCTGCACTTTAGGATTTGTAAGACCTAGGGGGGTAACGCTTTAGCAACATCTAAAAATCTAGACACACAAGTAACAGGATATTGCTTAATAGATAATGCTCTCACATAATTGCTGAGAAACCTAAAATATCACTCAAAATTGGCTAATACCTTGAGTTAATTTCATTAATTAGCATGGAGAACATGAAAAACATAACTCAACAAAAAAAAATTGAAATGGTTTTTGATTTAAAGAGTTGGGACCAAACTGAAAACAACAGAAACATGATAATGGACTAGTGCCATAAAAATGGGCTATGGAGTCATATAAATAGCATTCATCTTTCAATGTTGAACATGCTCTGAAGGTCTTACAAATGTTGTCACATTATAACAACTAGAACACTGAAGCTTTCTCTGATAATTCTTCTTATGACCCACCTAAAACATAACACTCCTCTCACATTTGCCAAAGCAATTACACTATTCATGAACAATAGGCAATAATAAAAGCAACTTGTGCTTTATTAAAGAAATTACATCATTCATAGAATAGAAGGCAACAACAAATGTAACTCAAATGCAGAAAATGTGCATGAACAAACTCAGACAATTTTATTATTGAATCCAAAATAGCATTATAGTTCAGCCATGGAGATAATTATCAGCTAAAATAAACATAACAAAATAATTTTGAACACACACTTTCAGATCAAATGACTAATAGTCATATTTCCCCTAGATTTACAATCCACCTATAGCTTCTGCCTGACTTCCAGAGCTTTCAGAAATTTTGTAACCCCTTTACAATGAGAATAGAAAAGAAGATATAGAAGAAGAGAAGAAAACGGGAGTAGCCCTAAATTTGATCTAGAAATGCCATCTAGAAGCTCCATTCCTATTGATCAACCAACTAAAAATAATCTCTCATCTCTCTTCCTTTGCAGCAACAAACTTATTCTCTCAAAATTGCCTTTGCTCATCATTGCTTTGAAACAAAAAATCTGCCCATGTGGAGAATCTCCATTTTACCCCTGGAAGTGAAAAATTCCTTTCTGTTTTCCCGTGAAAATTCATTTTTTCTGCTCTTTAACCTTTATTTGCAAAATGAAAAAATTCACTTTTCAGCCTAGCACATAATATTTAATCATTAAGTGAATATTAAATTCACTTCACATTAAATATTTCCTCCATGCACTTTCATTCATGTGCATTACTTTTGATGACTTTGTATTTTATATTTTCACTCTAGGTTGCATATAATACCTTAAATATTTCCCTTGAAATATTTGCCCACGTAGAATTTCTTTAGGCAAGATCATTTTACCCGTAGTTGAAAACAATTTACTCCTGGGCACTTACCTTGCTGCACCTCATGATTATTTCCAGTAGAGAAAACTGCTTTCATGAAGAAAATTCACTTACTTACGTTTGAATTTATTTGGAGTCAAAATTTAAAACCACCCCATTATACTCACCACTAGAATATTTGCCAGCATTATTTCAAATATTTAATTTGAAATATTTTGCCTCTAATATTTCACTTTAGTTGACATTTTGGCATTTAACATTCACCCCCTATATTAAAAGCTTTCTACTTTTAAAATATTACTCAAGTGATTAAAATATCACCAAGGAGATTTCAAGTATATGGTATTATAAAATATTGCCTGTGAAATTCATTTTGCTTTTTCATTTTAAAGCACTTGACTTTAACACCCCACATTACCTTCTTTGCCTATCAAACAACATTTTAATTTTACATGCATGGGCATTCAAAAACTACGGGCCCACCACAATGCACTCTCATACATTCTCGCCAACCTTGCAGCCCAATTTCCAACATCATCATTCCTCTTGTGAGGTTGGCGATCAATGGATGTGATTTAGCTGCATCGAAATCCCCTCTCTCCACCATTGATTCATCTCTGTGCCCTTCGTTTGCCCTAAGCTTATATTCTTTGTTTGCTCGAGCATTCCTCCTATTACTTTTATGGGTGCATGTACCCTACCATCTGCATCTGCCTATTTCTAAGGCCTTTTCAACATGTGCATTAAGTTCACTTGGAATTCCTATACACCATGTGTAGGTCGCACCTTCACCAGTGAAACATTGTTGACTTCCTCACCTAGCGTGGGTTATTTCTACTTCACCTGGGCATCACTTTGTTTTTTTTGAAAGCTTCTAAGGCATTTTCAATAAATCCATTAAAGGCATGAGCATGCGCTGCCTCTCCTTTGTGCTTTGATAGATGTCTAGAACCTGTTCCAACCATGCCTACCTTGCTGCCCATAGAAAATCCTCCACATTCCACACCAATACCCTCCATTTTTGGCACCGATGAAAATCTTCAAGCCACCATTCACATTTTCTTGAAGGTTCCTGACACCATTTCAATAATCCATTATCTTTGGTATTCCTTGCTTGCGCACTAGCAGATCCAATTCAAGAATAGACACTTAATATTCACACAATAGTTCACGGGCCTCTCAAAATGTGATGCTTCCTCCCTCTATGGTGATGGCGCCCCTATTAATGTGTTATATCCTCTGCTTTGATGGAAGTCTTTAACTATTCCAAAGCATTCCCCAAAGTGCCAGCACAAAGTTTATATCTCCTCCCATTGACTGCGCGGGCTGGATCACCTTGCGCTTGTGGAACACATTTGCCTGAAATTTACTAAGGAAATTTCTATAGATTCACCTTGTCCATATCCTACAATCATGGTGAGCCATACTGCAGGCCGCAGGCTTCTTCTCACTATGCATAAGCTCCTAGTGAGCAATGATTCCTCCACTCCAAAGCTCCCACGTACACAATACATGATGGATTTGATGGTGCCTCAGCCAATCTTCATTATCTTTAAATTTTCTAAGGCCTTTTTAATAAATCCATTATGTTCATGCCCTTTCACAAGCTAGTCTAAATGTCCAAGAAACTGGAAAAGAGTTCCAGAATCCTTTTCTCTAGGCCGTTCCCCCTCAGTCATGGCATTCACTTCATTATTTGATGAATGTCTACACTCGTTGCAAAGCTCCCATACATTCAATACTTTACCTTGGAGACTTGATGAATATTCATACCCTTCTCCAACTGCTGGTTTTTAGAGCCTCATTTTGCTTGGACAATGTCGCCAATTTGTTTTGAGAGTTGTTGAGGCATTTTCACCAAGTTCATTTTATAAGCCATCCTTTATGTTTTGATAATCACATATGGCATTTGAATAAACCCTGACACTATAGAGCTACTAATTTTCCCTTTCCATAACTGGAAATAATATATACTTGTGCACTTGATTTACTAATGCCTTTTCATAACCAAAGTGTCCTTAAATAGGCTATAGTACAAAGCTTACAACCTAATCACTGGATAGAGCATGTTAGGTTCCCGTAGTATGTATTGTATTTGCCCTCACTGCAAGAAGGCACTGAACCAATCCTTTACCATCCCTTCGAGGTAATTTATCAAATGATTCATTCATCATATTTTTATTGACATATTCATAATTTTTACCCATACAAATCAATTCACTTGATGGGATTGCAACATTGGAACCATTATAGGTTCATGACCATGCAAAGCATGTCGGGCCCCATGTGGGTTTGACTAAATTTTTTTTCATTTTCAAACAAGTTTTACACTCAAACAATCTGACACTGCCTTTTGAATACTTCAGAAATGAAAACATGAACTAGGTTTCCATCAAAACCTGCTTTCAGTCATATTTGGAGAATGAGAAAAACTGGCCCAATTGGCTTTGGAATCAATTTGTAAAACTAGTCAAATGACCTCCTGGAGCAATGAAAACTTGTAGACATATAGTCATTTGACCTGAGAATGTAGTGCAACTAGCGGCTTGGCAAAAAATGTCACGAGGTGAAAGATATTAATTGGCAAAGTTGCCTAGTCAGGCTTTCCGCAACAACCTGTTCAAAACCAATTAAAGCTCAAGAGATCACCTCGTAGCAAAAATATGAAATCAACTCCTGGCGAGTTGCCACTAGAAACATAAGACAATATAGGTACCCTGAGCACGTGTGAAAAAGGAATTTTCTTGAAACATCACTGATCAAAAGATATTAACGATCAAAGTTGACCTTTCTGAAATGTTGTTAGGAATGCAAATGCAAAACCGAAAAAACTGCATTTGGTTTTGATCTGTTAAAAATAGCAAATCGACTCACGAGACTTTGAAAACTGACATGTGAGCTCATCTTGGTATGGATAATGTAGAACAACATTCATTTTGTCTTGAAAATCAACTGGTTGAAAATTGCAAGCTCAAACGGGGTGCAACTTTGCAAAACTAAACATTTGCAAACAACAAAACAGTGTGAAAACCCTCCAGCTTCACTTTTCGAAATCCTGTGAAAACGTATCATGAGAACCTGAAAATTGACATGCTTTCTCACATATGTTAGTTGAATATTTTTGCAAATGGGTTTTTCACGAAGATTAACGGGCTTTAAATTATGACCCTCCAAAGTAGGCTAGCCAGGTAGATTTGTCAGGTGCACTTTTGAGATTGCAAAGGCAAAATTTTTAAATGGGCATCTCAAATTTACAAAATTTGAGAGTGACATCAAGTACAACAACTCACCAAGCCCTTGTTGAAGAAGTATGAATATATGCAAGTAATTAGCTCCAATGGCTAATGTTTGAAGTGCTTAGTGCTTGAATGCTTGATGCTTGCTTGAGAAGATAGTTTGTTTGATTGCTTATGAAGATGGAGGGTATGGAAATGAGGAGGAAAACCCTTATTTATACATGTGATGCCCTAATTCCCGGAAAATAAAAAATCACAAGCTGACCTTAGGGTTTAGGAGACAAAATCCCACTAGAAATTAAAATTAAATTTTATTTTTATGCCAAATGGGACTAAGTCACCCAAGGTGGTGACTTAATCCACTTGGATAGTTTCAAGTGGTTGCAATAATTAAAAAGTGATTAATGTTGATTAACAAGATTGTCTCCCAAAACACACTTATGTAGGACCTATAAGTGCATTAAGGGATCATTTTATCATAAGAAAGTGTTAATTTAGTGATGACAAGCCTAGGAAAGTGTGAGAGTTTGTTACAACACCTTACAACACTTTTAAATAAGGCTTTCAAAGGGGTTATTTAGATAAATTATTTTAGAAAGGTCCTAGAAAAGTGGGGAAATGTGTTACAACACTTCACAACACCTTTGTAAGATATCATTAGGTTTTTGTTAATTTGCATGCATTCAACGCCTAATGTGAATATGTTGACCACATTAAAACATTAGATCTAAGAAAAATCAGGCCAAAATACATGGGAAAAGCCCCAAATGAGTGAAAAATGTCAAGTAAACATTTTTTTGCGCAAAACAGGTTTCAGCCAAAAGGGTATCCAAATCTTTAAAAATCTCTGTGAGGCCTATATAGTGGGACACATTCACCAATAGTGGAAAATTAGTCCACTTTTTCTTTTCTATAACTTTTGAATTATATTTTATTCCTCTCGGTCTACTCTGCTCTTTTTGATTGGTTTTCGGATCCGAAACTGCAAATTTCCACCTTTAGGTCTTCTCCAAGCTTCTACAAGGCTTGATGACAACTTTCACAACTTTATGGATTAGACAAATTTTCTCCAACTTTTCTTCTTGAAAATTTTTAAACCTAGCCCTACAAATCACACACAAGAAGAGGGATAAATGTTGTGGGATTAGGGAATAGGGATTTTCCTTGGTCAAATCCCTTGTTGGGAATTAAACCTCAAAATGAAAAGAAATATGAATGGAGGATGATGAATGAAGAAATAACAATGTTACAACTCATCAAACCCTAGCAATAAGGTGCAAAAAACATGTAAGTGATGGCTCCAATGGATGTAGACTTGGAATCTTGCTTCATATTGATAAATCTTTGAATGGAACACTTGCTTGAACCACAAACCTTACATCACAATTGTTAGCTCTAAAAAAAATCGATGCAAGAAATATTTGACATGATGATTGACACTTGAAGAATGCTCTAGAATGCTTGATAATCTACCCTTGAATGCACTTGAATGATATTTTGAACTTAATTTTCTATAAGGATGAATACTTGAATGCTTAGGATGAAAATGAGAGAAAAAACTTTGTATTTATACTCAATTATGCAATAATTCTTGAAATTGCAAGACTAAAAGCCAAGATAAAATCTAGGAGAATAAAATACCATCAAAAATTTGATTTGAATTTTGGTCACATGAGACTCATTCACCCAAGGTGGTGAATGAGTCCATCGAGGCCTAATGTATGGGACCAAAAATAAAAAGTGCCTAGAAATGTGTGAAACCTACATCGGGGCCAAAAAGACCTAGGTGGGACTCATTCACCCAAGGTGGTGAATAAGTCCTAGACACTAAATCTGGGTCACACAAGCTAGGAACACCTGAATTATGATTGGGTATTGATTGGTGTCGGGTTTATCCTCGGAAAGATGCAATAAATGAGGCTTATGGATGCAAAACAGAGCCAATTACAACAAAAGAAATCCCAATTATTAATGAAGAGCCTAGAGAAATGTGAAATTGTGTTAAAACACTTTTCAACACTCCAAATAAGGCAAGATTAATGTTGATTATGATTAAAACTATGGGTATGTGCAGGATCATCATGGAAAAAATAGGCCCTTAAGTGGCAATAACATTCAAAAAATCAGAGTTAAGCAACTTGATGTAAAAATTTGAATAATTTATCTATATTATTTCAAAAATATGTAAGAATAGAATCTGTAGAAAATTGAATGTAGTTTCTAAACTACTAGGTTTTTAAAAAAAATAAAAATCTATTTGGTGAAATTTTGAAATTTCAATGTAGTAGTACTTAAATTTCAAGGAAAAAATAAGAAGTAGGTGTTTGTCTGACCACCTTAACCTTAATAAAATGATAATATTTTTTTATAATATTTTAGATATAAGTAGCGGACTCATGTCTGGGTGTGATGTATATTCTTTTGTAATTTTTTTCCAGGTAAATATTTAATTATGATTTTTTTATTACAAATTTTAAAAAATATAAAAAAATCGTATGTCTAACCACCTTAACTTGGTCAAAAATTCATGAAATTCTTTATAATTTTTTTAATCCTATAGTATGTGAAGCATATAATGTAACACATATTTTGAATTAAAAAAATGTGATACCGTTTGAAAGATATAGATGTTTTTCAATCAGCCTATCAATGAGCAATTTAGTCATAATTCAAATAGAAAATGAATAATAATTATTTATTAAATTCAAAGTAAATCATAATTTATATTGGTGGAAAGCTTAGAATATCCTTTAAAAACTCTTTTCGTTTCATCAATTTTGGGTAAAAAAAAAGTCGTCAGCCACATGGGTCATCATATCACTTAGATATTGCCACTTTTTGGCCCATCATGATCCTGCACATACCCTTATGTTTATTATGCTTAGCTATTTGATAAAACCTTAGAAAAGTGTGAAAGTGTGTTACAACACTTCAAAACACTTTTGCAAGGCACCATTAAATTCCATTAGTTCACAAGGGCCCAAGACCTAATGTGAATGTGTTATCAACATTACAACATCAAATCAAGGTAAAATTAAGCCCAAAATCATACGGAGGGCATGATCAAGACAAAAAATGTAGAAGGGTTACTTTTTGAGTGGTTCCATTTAGCCCCCACTTTAGTGAGAGGATGAACTTGCTTCAAACTCACACTAAAGTAGACAAACACGCACCAAGAGGGGTTCCAATGAACGAATGCTAGTAAGATGAGACAAAAAAAATCAAGAGGGGTGATTGAGCCCCTAGGATCAAGATCCCAAGAAAAACCAACATGAGCACAAAGAAACACACATGAGAATGATATAAAGAGAAACAATAAGGCACAAGCATACACTACTAAATATGGAAAAGAGAAAAATGGTGAATTAAAAGAATCAAAACAAGATTCAACATTTTTCCAATGCGTTGCGGATCAAATCTAGGCTATTAGTTGAAAAACTGCATACTCACTCTGAGGTGACGAAACACCTAGTTGTCTGTCGGGTGAGAAGTCTTAAAAGGTGAGAAACATACACTCATGGCTGGTATTCACTCACACATAGTCAAGTGGATATGGGGAAAGTCATGCCTCGGTCAGGGCTTCTCGCTCAAACCATACTAAAGTTATACCTCCTAATAACTTTAATAAGGTGACACACAAAAAGCAATGATTTTCGAGTTTCATGAGACAAGCAAAAATTCATATGCTTGGAGCTCATGAACAAACAAGATGGCTCCATAGGCATGCAAGCTGTGTTATGCAAGGTGGCCATATAACAACAAATGAAAAATAGGAAATGTTCAAAGGAATCTTCCTTAGTTGATGCGAGGTCTTTAACTTAGGGAACATTGTGCCTAATGTCTCTAAGAGAGGACCAATCAAAGAAAAAAAGATTCACAACTTAGGGGATGCAGTGCATTGCATAAATCCACTAAGGGGAATATAATATGCTAATAGAGATCATGCTACCGAAGGACATCACACCCAACGTCATCCACAAAGTGAAAAATGCATTGTATGAAGTAGGAAGGTTGCATCAATAATGATGAAAAGGAAAAATGCAAAAGAATAATGCAAATGTATGCCCCCACTTTAAAGAAATTATTAAACAACATGCTGTGAGAAATTACTTTAAAGTATCAAATGAGAAATGCAAACAGGAAAGAAGATATGAGAGACAACTTGGAAAGCCCTATACCAAGTCATATGTTTTCAAGTAAAGTTACGTCATGCAAGAGAAAAAGAAAAGAGAGGGGTTTCCCCCAAAATGAGAACACCAAACACACAAGGGATCTATGAATTTGGAGTCAGTATGTTCTTTGCTTCAATATTATTAATAGATCTTGGAACTGTCATCATCCCCCAAATACACATAGAACTAGAAGAATGACACGAAAAGAGAAAAAACAAAGAAAAATCCTTTTGGGTTAACATTGAAGAGACATGAATGTCTTGATGCCTTGCATCATCCCCAAAAGGAAAAAAAAAGACAAATGAAAAAGAGATAAAGATGAAAAAAAAAAAAAGCAAGCCTTTTGGGTCAACATGGAAGAGACATGAATGTCTCGATGCCTTGCGTCATCCCCAAAAGGAAAAGATAAGACAAATGAAAAAGTGAAAGAGATGCATGACATAAAGAAGAATGAAGGTAAAAATAGAGGAATTCCACAAAGAGAGAAAACATCAAGTAAAACATTGCAGGGGATCACATTATGCACATGTAATCACACAAAATAAAATGAAATAGAAATAATGCAAAAGACTAGTAAGGAAAATGTGAGTCAACCTATGAGCAAGTCATCTACCTCCCAATGTTAGTCTATCTAAGTGAAAGGTAGATAACTTAGCTGAGGGACAATGATAGATGCATTACTAGGACAAGGCTAACAACTTCGTGCCCCCACTAAGTACAAGACAAGAAGGAGCTGAGGTAGGTGATGGGAAAGGTCATGTAATAGTGTGAATAGAATGTTCTACAACTATTACATCACAAGGGGGTGAAACAAGAGATCCCAAGATTATTTCTAACATGTCAAGCCTTTTGAGTATATATTGTAAAGTACGACACTCATCGATGAGATGCCTGAGAGTCTTGTGATATGCACAATATTTGTTATTTTTATGATGCTTGATTCTAGTGGGGGTAGTAGGGTGACCCAACTTGATTTAACAAGTTCTTCCAATTTTTGTTCAATGTTTGTGAGATTTTACAAAAATGTAAAGTCTTTGAATTTTTGAGGCTTTTGTCTCTTGCTAGATTCATGAATTTCTTCATGTGAAGGTTAAGGAGAAAAATCAAAGTTAAATTTTTCATTTTTGATAAGTACCGGTTCTTCATGAGGAAGGAGAATATTCATATTAGGAGGGGAAACAAGTATAACTGTACCACCACTTCAAAGTCTTAGATATTATCTAGGAGGATTTCTGTTATGAGAGGGATCTTGATATCCTAACCCCTTTGTATTTTCAATAGTTGATATTTGTTCTAGGAGTTGATCAATGTCATGTTCATTTGTTGTATCACATCCTTGTTTGCTCAAGATTGTGAAGCCTTCTCCATATGTTTCTTCTAGATTGATGGGAGTGTTTTTTACTTTGTTATCATAGGATGATTAAGTTTATGCTTGTCTAGAGGAGATAGATTCACTTTTTCTAGGGAACTTAGGTTCAACTTTTGTTTCATGATCTAAGTAACCAAAAATTTCAAGGGGTGGTATTGTAGGAAAATCTAGTTGTCCGATAGATGGATAGAAAGATTCATTAGCTTCAAGGTTATCAAGACAATTGTTTAGGAACTTATTCATGTTTTCATCATCTTCTCCAATGATGTCAACATCATGAGGGGGAAATGCATTAGGATTTGGGTGAGCATGAGTGAATTCAATTTCGTTAGGGTCATTTCCAAAAGAACAATTTGACACATCCACTAAGAACTTTAATCACATCCAAAGCTTGTTAAAGCACATATCCATGATGCAAATTTTAGATTCTAAACTATGCAACAACATTGTGAATGCAATTTTGATTTTGAGCAATACACAAGATGAATGAGATTAAGCTAGATGCAATAATTTGAATGAAACAAAAATTTTGCAAGCTGAAATAAAAAGGTAACACCAGTAAACAACAACTCATAAAATGAACTGTAAATGCTAGAAAATGCAGTGAATAATATGCAAAGGGACTAATTCGCCCAAGGTGGTGAATGAGTCCAGGTATTATTTTTTTTGAAAATTTTCAAAACTTTTGAATTGAATTTTATGCTTTTTATGTTTTTTGAGATATGTATGAGATGTAAATGTAGAATTTGATTGATTTTTAATGAAATTAGATGCAATAATGCAAAATAAATGAGATTTTCACTAATGTAAGTTTTGAAACCCTAGAATGAAAATTAACCAATGCAAAACCTGATGCAAGCTAAATCTAGGATGTAAATGTGCACTCCAAATCAGAAGAATGATGTCCTAAATACAGGTTCACCAAAATGGAACCTCCAAAAAGGTAATCTATTGGGAAGGGGGAGTGATGTGTATCCACACCCACCTTCAAGGAGACTCCACTCAAGGATAACCCTAGAGATCTCAATGCAAAGGAGATTGAAATCTTGCAATAGGGTTGTCCTAGAGGATAAATGATATTTAATGAGGGGTTCACCACCAAGTTTTGACTTGGAAAAGAAAATGTAACATAATTAGTAAAACAAAACCCTAATTGAATGGAAACTAACCCTAAATGACTTAAAAATATATAAAAAATGCAATAGAAAGCTATGAAATAGAAGCATGCACATGAGAGATTGAAGAAGGTAGAATGGAGATTTGGAATTTTGGAAAATCTGCTATTTATGTTGAATGGGACTCATTTTCCAATCTGGGCAAATCAGTCTAGTTTCTCAAAAAATGTGCGGATACAGGTTTCAGTAAAAAGGGTATCCAAATCTATAAAAAATATCTGTTAGGCCTATATAGTGCGACTCACTCACCAATAGTGGCAAATCAATCCACTTCTACTTTTTTGGAGGTTTTGAAAAGGATTATATTCCTCTTTGTCTGCTCTGCTCTTTTTGACTGGTTTTTGGATCCGAAACTGCAAATTGACACCTGTAGGTGTTCTTCAAGCTTCTCACAATTTTCTCAAGCTTTTGCAAATTGACAACTTTAGGGATTTGAAAAATTTTCTCCAACTTTGCTTCTTGAAAAATCTACAACCTAGCCCTACAAATCACACACAAGAAGAGGAAAAATGTTGTGGGGTTAGGGAATAGGGTTTTTCCCTAGTCAAACCCCTTGTTGGTAATTAAACCTTGAAATGAAATAAAATATGAATAGAGGATGATGAATGAACAAATAACAATATTGCAACTCACCAAACCCTAGCAAGAAGGTGCTACAAACATGTAAGTAATGTCTCCAATGGATGTAGACTTCAAATCTTGCTTCATATTATAAATATTTGAATGAAACACTTGCTTGAATCACAAAACCTACATCACAATTGTTAGTTCTAAAACAACATGATGCAATAAATCTTTTGACATGATGATTGGCACTTGAAGAATGCTCTAGAATTCTTGATAATCTACCCTTGAATTCACTTGAATGATCTTGTGAACTCAATTTTCTATTAGGATGAATACTTGAATGCTTAGGATGAAAATGAGAGAAAGAACCTTGTATTTATGCTCAATTACGCAAGAATTCCCAAAATTGCAACACTACAAGCCGACATCAGATCTAGGAGAATAAAATCCCATTAGAAATTTGATTTGAATATGAATTTTGGTCACAGGGGACTCATTCACCCAAGGTGGTGAATGATTCCACCATGGCCTAATGTATGAGACCAAAAATGAAAAGTGCCTAGAAATGTGTGAAACATGCATTGAGGCGAAAAAGCCCTAGGTGAGACTCATTCACCAAAGGTCATGAATGAGTCCTAGACACTAAATCTGGGCCACACAAGCTAGGAACACCTGAATTATGATTGGGTATTGATTGGTGTCAGGATTATCCTCGAAAAGATGCAATAAATGTGCTATATTCTTCCAAAAGTGAGAATTGAGCCAAGATCCGATGTTGGTCATAGATCACATGCAACTCCAATCAAAAAATGATCAAAGATAAAAATAGCAGAATGAAGAGAAAATATGAAATGAGAGAACAAAGGAGACAAAGCAAGAGAATTTTGAGAATACTCTTGTGACTCTCACCAAACAATCACCGAACTAGATGAACTAGTGAAGGTGAGAGGAGAGTGCTCAATATATAGAAGGATAAGGGAAAATGCATCCAAGAGGTGCATTAACTAATACTACCAATAAAAGGTGGGAGGTTATCACCTACTTGGTAAATGACAAGACATGTGGCATAACCTTTTCAAGTGAAGCCAAGAGAGAGGTGGCACATAAAGCCAAAAGAAGGTAATAAACCCAACCACCCCATAAACTACTTAGGTAAAAAAAAAATAGTAGTTATGAGAGGTGACAAAACAAGCCAAAAGAGGATGTGTAACTCAACTAGCCATGTGTGGGGAGAGAGTGAAACATGCAGATGTATTTTTATACGTTTCCTCATATTACCACATCTAATAAACCTAAGAAAGCTTAAATACTAATGCATAGGAGAAATAAATACCCCCTAACATAAGGAAATTAAAAAACCTACACTAACACCCCCCCTTAAGCGTAGCTTAGGTGGGTGAAAATATGGGTCCTGAAAAATGAGTCTATGTTAGGCACCCATGTACATAGAGATCCCCCCCAAAAGAAGAAGCCCCCTATAAGAGGAATAAACTCCCCTCCCCTTAAATAGAGAGAGAAAATATGCTCTCAAAGTAGAGAGAGTAGAAATAATGACTAAGAATCCCCTCCTGATGCCTTCTTGAATCAACTCCAATGTAGAACAACACTTAATATCAATGATGCTTTCTTGAATCAACTCCCGAATGTAGTGCATATGTATCTCAATGTGTTTTGTCCTTTGGTGATGAACTGGATTCCTTAAGATCTGTATAGCACTCTGATTATCACAAAAGATGACTATATGTTTTCTGAATGGAATGCCAAACTCAGTGATAATATTCTAAAGCCAAATAGCCTCAGTGGTGGAATCTCTTGGCCCTCGATACTCAACCTTTGTAGATGAAAGAGAAATTGCATATTTCTTCTTGCTCGACCAACAAAATGGACTGAAACTAAGAGAGAAGTAATACCCAAAAGTAGACTTGTGATCCTGAGAATCGCCTACCCAATCTGAATCTATATTTCTCACCACATCAATATCGACACCCATTTTATAGCGAATCCCATAACTGTGAGTACCCTTAATGTAGTGGAGGATCCACTTAGTTGCCTTCCAATGCAACTCATGTGGCTCCTACATGAAACTAGAGACCATGCACATAGAATATGAAATGTCGGGTCTTGTATGAGTCAAGCAAACAAGAATCCCAATAAGCTATTGGTATAAAGTTCCATCAACCAAAGGTGAGGAAAACTTAGCCTCAAGTTTGACCCCTAATATAAATTGAGTTGGTGTAGGCTTATAGTTAGCCATGCAAAATCTCGAGAGCATGTTAAGTGCATACTTGGGTTGTCCAAGGAAGATACCTGAAGATGATTGAATGATCTCAAACCCCAAGAAATACTACAAATGACCCAAGTCTAACATAAAAAATCTATCATGTAGGGTAGTTTTCACTGCCCTTATGGTGGATGAGTGACTCCCAATGATCAACAAGTCATCAACATATAGAACCAAAAATGTGAGAGTGTCATCCTACTATAGAATGTAGATGTTTGGATCAGAATGACATCGAGTGAACCCAACTATCAGAAGGAAGGAGTCCATCTTGGCATACCAAGCTCGAGGAGCTTTTTTAAGGCCGTAGAGAGACTTCCAAAGATGACACACAAGTGAAGGATTCTGGATGAACCCCTATGGATGCTCCATGTAGATTTCCTCTTGAAGGTCACCATGAAGAAAGGAACTCTTCAAATCCATCTGATGAACTTCCCAATGATGGGTTGCAACTATTACAAGGACAAGTCAGATGGAATTGATCTTAGCAACTGGTGCAAAAGTTTCAAAGTAGAAATCCCAAGAACCTAGGAGAATCCTTTTGCTACCAAGCAAGCCTTATGCTTGTCAATTGACCCATCTATTACAAATTTTGTTCAATAGATCCAATTGCTTCAAACAAGTTTCCTTCCTTTAGGAAGAGGGACTAGATCCCACGTGTGATTCCTCTCTAAGGAATTGAACTCTTCCTACATTGCAACATCCTACTCGGGAATACCTGAAGCTTCTCGAAAAGACTATGGATAAGAAGATGGAGCAAGAAAGAGATAATGAGCTTGTTAAAACTATGAACTAGTTCTTCTAGTATTTTATGAGTCACCAACCCAATAACCTACTGATTCCAATGTCTGACGAGCCCAAAGAGGTGCAAGGGATGGAGAGTCAGGAGGAGAATCATCACCCTCTGAATGATGACTAGGAGAAGAATGTGAATCCACATCATCATTGTCACCATCTGAAGTGGAGGAAGAAGAATCCTCATCAAGATTAGGTGGATTAAGATCCTCTAAAGAATTTTCATCATGATGCACAAGCTCTAATTTGATAGTGGAAGGAGAAGTGGTAATAGAAGAACTTGGAGGGTTCTCCTAAAAAAAAATACTCCTCTCAATGAACAACTCATGTGTGGTAGGATGGAGAAGCCTATAGCCTTTGAAATCATCTAGATACCCAACAAATATGCAAGCTTTTCCCTATCAATCCATAGCCTTGCATTTCTCTATTGGAATGTGGGCCCACACAAGAGATTGAAACACTCTAAATTGCTTAACTATCGATTTCTGACCAGTCCAAGCTTGAAAAGGATTTAGCCCCTTCATAGTTTTGTGAGGAAATTTGTTTTTGATGTAAAGCACACAGTTGATGGAATCTGCACAGTATTGAGGTGCCAAAGATTTGGAGTGAATCATACAATTAGCCATCTCTTTTAAGGACCTATTCTTGCATTCTGTGACAACATTCTACTGAGGACTATATGGAACTGTGTGTTGCATGTTGATACCTTCTGAAGCACAAAACTATTCAAATTGAATATTAACATATTCACTCTCATTATCTGTACACAAATATTGATGAAATTCCTAGAATGTTTCTCTGCAAAAGCTTTGAAATCCTAAAAAATGCTCAAAGACCTTAGACTTTTTTTGAGAAAGTAAACCCAAGTGTATCTAGAAAAGTCATCAATAAATGTCAAGACATATCTATCCTGCCAAAAGATGGTTCTGGAAATGGTCCTTCTAAGTCACTATGTACCAGATCCAATAGCTATGTAGCCCTCCATGCTTTTCCTTTATCATATTTCTCCTTAGGATTTTTACCAAGAATGCATCCTTGGACAACACCATCAAAAAATTGAATATAAGGCAACCTTGTAACCATAACCTATTGATTGAGTTACTACAAGTAACGATAGTTCAAGTGGCTAAACTATTGATGCCACAAAAAACTCACCTCATTTGCATGAGTGATTAAGGTTGTCGAAGGAGATTCAGGAACAAAGTGATAAAATTGATAGTTTGGATTGATGATTTGCTTTTCCCATGGCAACTGTAGACCCATTATGCAATTCACTGATTACCCATTGTGAGTGATCTGATAAACATATAGGAGATTAGTTGACAAAGATGAAACACAAAGGACATCCTCAAATTTCCCTTCACCCACATCAATAGACCCTCTCCCATGCACTTCAACAGGAGTGTCATCACCCATTAATATGGTAGGCATAGAACATGGCTCCAACGAGCTAAAATTATCCTCTAATGAGGCCATGTGGTGTGAAGCACCTAAGTCAGTGATCCAAGACTCTAGTTATGAAGCAACAACAACTAGGGCCTTTCCCTTTCCTTTCCATTTTCTTTTGTCTACGTCCTTAGAAGATCCTTTTGATGAACTCTATTTGAATGAATCGGGCACCTTGATATTGTTCTTTTCTAGAAGATGAGAAAAGTGATCGATTTGATTATTTAAACACTAATGTTCATCATTACCCAACCTCTTATAGTAAGAACACTTGACCTTCTCCTTCTTAGGTTGATAACCTTTTGATGAAGAGGTGTAATTGTCTACTTTTGAAGCAATAGGTTTCTGATCTTTCTCCTTCTCTCCCTAGTTCTTTTGTTTCTTATCCTTCTTACTAGGCACTTTTTGTTCTTTTGTGCCCTGATTGATAGCTAACGCATGTGACTTAGAGAGATTAATTGTACCTATTTCTAGGTGTTTCTTACTCCTAAATATGCAAAACTAACCAAGAATGCAAGGTAAAGAATACAAGACCACCTAAATGATTAGCTTAAGTAAAGCACAAATGAGAGATAAAAATGAAAGTGGTTATACCTTTGTGCTGATCTCCTTGGTTGGCCGTTGAATGAAATTTGGTTGTATGTTCCTTTCATGGAAATGTGATGGAAAATGGATGGAAGATGATTCAAATGCAAGATGAGGGTGGATACGTGATAATTAAACAATTTGGGTGCAAGCTCTTGGATGCAAAATGTGCTTAATGGAGGCTGGAATGGCTTAAGATCATAAGTTTGTTACTAAATGCATGATGTCCCTTAAAGCATGTAAGAGGGGGGTATTTATAGAGGAATATGAATTCTCTAGAGAATTCATTGGTCAGGATTGAGCCACCATGGCCAAGATGGAGGGCTATGATGAGTTGAGGACTCACAAGGCCTCACATCTTACCATGTGGAAGATGAAGTGTCAAAAGGACACATGAGGTGGAAGATGACATGTGATGGTGATACTTGAAAGTTCCTTGGCATGTGATTGATGTGACCTCTCAATGATCACATGGGGAAGGGGAAAGCTTTGTGAGAATAAAATTAAATTTTAAATTCACAATGATTGGGAGTATCCTAAGGATAAGACAAGGTTCCCAAAAGGGTAAGCTGAGAAGTCCCTTGGATAAGACAAGGTGCTTATAATAGAAGGTTCCTAACCGATGTGACCTCTCAATGATTACATGGGGAAGAGGAGATTCCTTGGAGGAATAAAAGTGAATTTTAAATTCACATGGGGAAGACAAAAATTAATTAAAAATTACTTGGGGAATGAGAGAGTTGACCAAAGGGGGATTGATTAGACTGAATAATCACTAATTAGAAGACAGTTAGTGGCTAACAAAGATTAAGAGCTAGCTTGCAAAAGTTGGAGGATGTGACACATCCTAATTAGGGATTAGCCATGTGCACATCCCTAATGATGGGATTAGGAGATGGATTAGGATTAAGGAAAATGATGTGACATGTGAGGAATTAAATAAATGTCATATTTACTTAATTTATTTGATGAAAAGGAGAGTAAAGGGGGTAAGGTATTTAATAATTAAATAAATACCTTAGGGATTAAAGATGGATTAAGGGTATTAATTAGATAATAGAAATATTACCTGATTAATGCAAATAAGAGGATGTTTAGATGAAAAGGGATAAATTTGGACAAATGTAAGTGTCCAATTTTGGATGTCTACATTTTTCCCCTCTTTGATATGGTGTTATGTAGTAGCATTATTTCAAATAATGTTAAAGAATGGAACCCAGAAGGAGATAGTTAGATTGGGAAATATGAGCCAATCATCAAAGGAGAGACTAGGAAGAAAGATAATGGGGGTGAAGATGAAGATTAGGGATTGAGGATTCCCACTCGAGAGGACATGTGGGTTTGGGAGAACATGGGTGTGCTCTCAAAATGGAGGAGATGATGCAAGGGTAGATGGGGAAGATGATGCAAAGTGATGGATGAGAAAGGATGTGATATGAAGAGATAAAGGCAAGCACAAATGGATTCCAGGAAAAAAATAATGTTGCCCCAGTCAAGCTACAAGCCAGGATGGATTGATGGTCGATGGAGTGTTGTTGATAAGGGAAGGATACATCCCAAAAAAACACAAGGATAGGGAAGGATACATCCTGATGAGAGTGTTGTTGATGATGATGATGATTTGATCAAGGCTTGTAGCAAGGCTTGGAATAATACCAAGGGCGTGATTAGATTATTTGTGCTAGATTGAATGGGTTAGGATTGGATGGAGATGTGAGAGGGCTAAAATGAATGGAGGAGGTAAAGATGCAATGCAATGGAATGAAATGCAATTTTCCATTTTCAGAGCATTGATTTTTTTTATAGCATAAGACACTAGATACCATGGTTTGTGGAACTAAGGTGGATTAGTGTCTAATACATACACAAAAAAAACAAACAAGGAGGGAATCCCAACACCCCAAAGTCATGATGACTTTGGTCGAGCTAGGTATTGGGATAACCACAAGCACAAAAGGGTGCCCCAATGTAACAAAAGACCACATGGATCTTGGTGGATACTATGTGGGACAACCAAGAAGACATAAACAAACAAAAATATCAAGATATGCCCCTATGTTGACTAGTCAGAGCACACTATAATATGAAGGATCATGGCGATCTTGACAAGTGAGGATAGGGAGCTCAAATGATAAACAAAATCCAAAAGAATCAAAATATCACAATCAATTTCAAATTTCCTTTACCATAGGATCAAGATGATGGATGGGGTTGATGAGGTATGTTAGGAAGGATGCATCCTATTGAGACCAAAGATGGATGTTAAACTAAAAGATAGATAGGATGTAGGATATTCGAAACCAATTGGATCTCATGATACGAGTGGATCTCATTTGCTAAGAATGAATTGGATAAGGGAATACTAGACGACGAGACACAAGACACAAGACTGACACATCCTAGTGACCTAGGGGCTTGAGGGTTGATCAAATATTAGCCTTTCCTATGTGAAAGTGCAAAGCCCTCGTAGTTCGATAAAATACCATAGATAAAAGCAAAAAGAGGATAATGGAGACCACGATGGAGGACATAGACCAGACAAATGCCCTAGGGGAAGATCAAACTATCAACCTTTCCTATGTGAAAGCATAGGGGAAATGTAGTTTGACACAAGGCCAAAGACAAATGAGGGAGGATGATAGATGAGACAAAAAAAGAAGCCCTAAGGGCAGATCAAATGATCAACCCTGCCTATGTGAAAGTGCAAGGGAAAGGTAGTTTGACACAAGGCCAAAGAAAGATGAGGGAGGATGACAATTGAGACAAAAAGAAAAGCCCCGAGGGAAAATCAAATGATCGACCTTGCCTACGTGAAAGCATAGGGGTAACGTAGTTCGACACAAGACCAATGACAGGCAACATATAAGGGATGATGAGATGACCATGATAAATGGTTAAAAGGATGGAGCGGATATGATGAGCCAAGATAGGTTGTGTGGATGGGATGGTTGATATGTTGGATGTGGGTTATGTGAAGCTCAGGGATGGGATAGTTATCTAGATCATCAAAATATGAATTGTGAGGAGGAAATGATGGATAGATGAATGATGAAGAGTGCTAGGATATGGAACAGATGTGAGGAATACATAGGAGTGATGATAGTGAGATAGAATGGCATTGGATGGCATGGGAGTAGCCAATAGCTAGATACCAATCACAAGGGATGATGTAATGGAAGGAAAAATAGAGGTAAATGGATGGATTGATAAAGATGGATGGATAGAGGAATAAGGATTGGGATAGATGAAAGGGATTACTGGATGGATAAATGGATGGGGAGATAAGGATGAAAATATGGAAAAGGACTAGTGGATGGGTGGATAGGAAGATAAGGATGGGGAGGTGGAAGGGATTGCTTGGAGGGATGGATGGATGGTGTCTCCAAGGATGTTGTGGCCAATCAGGAGATGCCCCCACTCTAGAAGTGTCATGCATGATGAGGCAAGAGGGATAGCAAGATGGGTGGATAAGGGAGTGAGATGTACATAGATAGAAGATATGGGTAAGGAAGGGATATGGGTGTTGGCATGATGGATGGATGATGAAGGTAGATGGATGTAGATAATATGCATCAAAAAAGTAGATGGGGAGGATAAGGAATATGATAGTGTATGGAGGAGGGGAATATATACCAAGAGGTGTCCAAAGCATGTATAGATGATTTCCCCTATCTAGGTCTAGATCACAAGGAAGATGGAGGGACTGGGGTAAATGGGATATGATGGATAGGATGTGGGAGATAGGCAGATGTAGGAGATGGAGGAAAGGAGTGGGTGAGTGGACGTTTCCCCCAATTGTGGAAGTAGACTAGATGATGGATTTACACATGACGCTTGTTTGCCAAGTTTTCATCATGGTACTTATCCAAGGCACTTGTGAACCAAGTTTTCACCATTGGCCAAATTATTTTCTCTTTACTATATATATATATTTCTCTTTTTCTCTTTTTTGGATTTTTTTTGACTTTTTGGACTATGATATGGGTGAAGATGGATAAAGATAGGGGTATGAATATGTGAATTTGGAAGATATGTGATAAAGGGGATGGATGAAGGACTCAAGCATCAAGTTCCATATGAGGTAAAAAGAGCCCATGTGTAAAGTGACTATTGGATGTTGGTAGAACCTTATTAGAATGGATGGATTATGCAAGAGGATGAATTAAAGGGATTTGATGGGGGAGATACAGGGGATAGTGGATGGGGTGTTGGAAAGTGTATGGATGGAATGATGGAGTGTATGTGTGATGGGGGAAGGTGTTCATGACCAACATTGGCACATGTGGTGGATGTGAAATGATAGGAGGGTGGATGGATGGAGAATGTGGCGATAATGAAGGTGTTGGGATAGTGAATTTTGGGACATAAGGACCCAAAATAGATTTAGGAGATGGAGGATCCAAATGATTAGCTATGGGATTAGAAACTTTGGATGTTGTTAGGGATTTTTCATTTGAAGGCATGGCATCATTTTTCTTTGGGATCCACATGGTTTTGATTTTTTCTTGGGTGGGATTTTGTGGCCTTTTGGATTGATTTGGATTTTGGATTTGTTTTTTCTTTTCTTCAACATGCCTTTTGAAGGGGACATGAGGAGCTTTAGATTCATGTGGATGTTTGGATTTATGTAGTTTTACTTTGGCATCCAAAGTTCTTTTAGTAGAAATGGGATGGGGATGAGGAGATGGATGATGTGGAGAGGACATGGATGGAGTGATAGAGGTAGACTTTTGATGATGGTATGTGGATGGGGGATGTGAGATAGCATGCATGGAGGGGTGCCTTTGTTGATCTTGATTAGGAGTTATGAAGTTAGGATTTTTATGTTGTGCACTAGGGATAGATGGTGGATTGATGAAAGGATGAAGAGGATAGGATGGAGGGGGTGATTTTGGGATACAAGGACCCAAAATAGACTGTGTATATGGATGATGTATTATGGTGGATTGAGGTACATAAGGACCCAAAGTAGATGCAATAGATGGAGGATAAGCGATGGTGGATGGAGGGACGCAAGGACCCAAAATGAACTTAGAGGATGAATGAGGAAGATGGACGATTGTTTTGAGGTAATATGATGGAGGAGGGGAGAAGACGACAACTAATTTAGTGGAACGAAAGGAAGTGCCTCTCATTACCTTAGAAGAGAATCGTTTAGGATGTCTGGAGGTTGTACCAACATTTTTGGATTGTGATTCTTGGGAGATATATCCAAGACCGTGTGTGCCTGGATGTTCTTTGACCTGGATGGGCTGTAAAGTACCTTGCTCATGAAGGCCTAAACCTTTTCCTTGATAGTTCATGTTCTTGAGCATGCAATCTATGGTAGGATGCTTATTATTTTGGAAGCATGATGACAGTGCATTATTAGGTGAATGAGGATGGGTGGTGCATATACATTGTTTTTCTTCTTCAAGGAGACCACCATGGATGAGTGTAATGTTACCGAGGTGACATAAAAGTGGTGTTGGCATGACAGGGCTAAGTGGCAATGGAGGAGCATGTGATGGAGATGAGGGGATAGTAGCATCTTGATCATGAGGAATGAGTGAGAAGGGATTGGGAGAGGGATTAGGTGGTATGAAAAGATCTGGAAGTGGGGAAGCAGGTGATAAGGGTCCTGAGATGGAGGGATTGGATCTTGAGTGTAAAGGGGATCATGGGATGGATCGGACGAGCTAGTGTGATCTTGAGACGGGGTAGATAGGACATGATGAGATCAATAATTGGTGGAAGAAAGGGATCATGAGATGGAATGGATGGAAGACTATGTTCTTGGGATGGAGTAGATGAGATGGCTAGATCTATGTTTGTGTTCTTTGGATTAATCTCTTGGCATGACTCATATTGTGTGGGATGCATGATGATGGAGGAGCATTAGAGGGACTCCTCAAGTGGGGGATATAGGAGGATGGATGATTCATGAAGGTCGTGGGATTGAATTTTGGTAATATTAGGACTAGGAGGAGTGGATTGGATGTCTCCAATGGATTGGGTGGATCTAGTAATAGAAGATGGGGATTCAATGGATTGAATCAGTGCGACAAACTCAACTCTTTGGATGGTGTTAGGCATGGTAATGGTAGCGATGGGTGTAGGACAAAGGAGGGCCTCATCACTAGTGATTGTACATGATAGAGTGGGAGGGAATTGTTTCACAACATCAAGATGTGGATTTGGGGATGTCTTTTCTATCATGATTCATTGGATGACATTTGGAAGGGATGTAGATTAGGTGGGGTGGTGGGAATGGATGGAGGGTTAGAGATGGATGGAGGACTAGGAATAGGGATTGGTGGATTAGGATTAGACATGGGGATGGGATTGGAGGATTTGGTGAGTGGATGGGTGGATTAGGATTATATGTACAACTAGGAGGAGATGGAGGATTATTATTAGATGAGTGGATGGGATTGGATAGAGGACTAGGAGGGGATGGAGGATTAGGGTTAGGGATTGGAGGATTAGATGAGTGGATGGGTGGATTAGGATTAGGATTAGAGGAATGAAAAGGAATAGATGGAGGACTAAGAGTGGTTGGAGGACTAGGTGGGTTATGATTAGATGGTGGATTAAGATATAATGCGGTGAAAGGGGGAGTGATGTTGGAGGATGCAGATGTTGGATTAGGTTGGGAAGATTGGGATGGTGAGTAATAGTAGGAAGATGTGGATGATGGATTAGGATGGGGAGATGTGGGCGGAAGATTCTCATAGGAGGACATGGATGGAGGATTAGGATAGAAATATGCGGAGGCTAGATTAAGGTAGGGATATTGAGATGGTGGATTGTGATAGGAAGGTGTGGATGTTGGATTATAATGGGAAGTTTGAGGTGGGGGAGTACCATAGGAGGACATGGATGGTGGATTGGAATAGGAGGATATGGGTAATGGATGAGGATAGGAATATTGAGATGGTGGACTAGGATAAGAGGAATATTGGGGTGGTGGATTATGATAGGAAGGCACGGGTGTTGGATTAGGTTGGGATGAGTGGGATGGGGGATTAAGGTAGACACATTGGGAATGTTGATGGTAGTAAGGATAGGAGTATAGGGGTGGTTGGTTATTATAAGAGGATGTGGATGTTGGATAGGATAGAGGTGGAGAGGGAGGACATGATGAATATGAGGATGGTGAGGATGTTGGATATCCTTTGTCAAGGGTAGCATAAGGACTATTATGAGAGGTGGATGAAGGAAAGGGGGGATAACTCATACCTAGGATGTAATGCCCCGCCAAGTAACCTTAAAGGAAGTTGCAATTAACATCATAAGTGAACCAATTTTTTTTTTATAAAGTGCATTTAACATACACATTCACTTACTAATTAACAACAACCTCTAAAGCTACAAGGTTAGGATTACTTAAACCCACATATACATATTACATATAACCATAGCCTTATGAACTTTATGAAATAAACATCATACATCATAAGAAGACCACATAACATAATAAGATAATCAACCAAGATACAATCTCATAAACATTATCTTAATCCAACAGTTACATCACTCATTCTCAGAATGAGACACTAGTACAAATGTATTACAATTACATAACTCCACCTCATAATCATAAGAGGGATAAAATATCATATACAAAACTGAAATATTACAATGCAAGAAATTATAACAAGAACCACGAGCTATCCATCTGGATGTCTCGCCACCAAGTACTGAAGATAGATGGGGACGCAACGGTTTTAGTGCATGTTCCACCCAACCAATGTGGTACCCGAAGGCCCACCCCCCATGCTAGGAGATAGTAACAAAGTAACATGGACAGAGATTCTACTACCTCTAACCAAAGGCAAACTCATACTGACTGATACTGTTATAACTAATCAAATGAATTAACAAGTACAATTCATTCACCATACAAGTACGAATCAAGTACAACTCAAGTACAATACAAGTACAAATCAAATACAATACAAGTACAATACAAGTACAACTCCAACATCACTGACATAGGTCACATTGCTTCCAGACATAAAGTAGATCAAATATGTTCAAATAACCATACACATAAAATAATTAACAATAGTTGTCATAGATAGAGTGTCATCGCAAGGTTTTTCATGAGATCTCCTTTGGGAATTCTTCATAGGCTCTGACACAAGTAATCCTGGTGGCCTCAACCGAATCCCGACACTCATACTCACTCATGCGGAATCAACTACCTCTCGTAAGAACTAGATAGTTGATCTTGCCATTCTAGGCCTTCTCACTCATCCCAAGTCTAAACAAGCCCTTGTGTCTATGAGTGAGGATTAAATTATCTTGATTAATGTGAAGTTAATCCTAATCTTCTAAGTACATTATTTTAATTATCACTTGTTTAAATCACTCCTGAAGGTTATCCAGTTTACCTCTTTGGGCTCTAGCACCTAACAAAAGCCACTCTTCTATTTGACAACACACATCCAAAAAACCCACCAAGGGAACCACAAGTGCATACCAACTAGGCATCATAATCCACTCCAACACAAGGAAGATACAAATAATAGAAACTCACTCCAAACATCTTCGAGGCAACAATCACATAGTCCACTCCTTTCACAGGAGGTACAAAAGATCTCACTCCAAACATCTTGGAGGCAACAACACATAGTCCACTCCTTTCACAGAAGGCAACAAAAGATCCCACTCCAAACATCTTGAAGGCAACAACACATAGTCCACTCCTTTCACAGGAGGCAACAAGATGAAACCACATAACAAGGTCACTCCATACAAGGATACACGGATCCCATAATCCGCTCCTAAACCAAGGAGGTGCAAACATCCCCGTTCATGAAAACCAGGTAAAACTGAGAAGACGCCATGCACTACCCAAGGGAAAACAACTAGATGGCATAAAGATTCAACAACCCTTATCCTCTAAGTTCTTCTGAAAGACTTATAATTTAAGACTAGCACTAAATCCCAAAACCAACAATGCAACTTGACGACATAGCAACCAAAGCATTTAATCAAATCTAATATTTGGATTTCCTAAATCCATACTCATTCAATAGGTAGTGTTGACAAAGTCAAAGACATGATAACTAGATCATCTAAAATAATCATAACCCCTATTTCCCTTTTCATTATTGAAAATCTAAAACAGTTAAACTTACTTTCCTTTACTGAATATAGTGAATTAAATCCTTTAAGATAATCATGAGGAAGATACTACTTTTGGATATACTAAATTCATATCTCTTTTATAATTCAATCACAATGATTCAATTAATCTAAATAGAAATTAATAAATAACATAATTGATTGTCTCATCAATAAAACTTCTTAATTTACTTTTGAATTGACACAAATCCATGCAAGTAAACTCTTTCCATTTCCTAACCAAATCTTACATCTCATTCACTTTTCTATTTAAAACATTCAATCACTTTAATATAATAACATATTGTTTCTCTATCCATTTAAAACCATGCAATTTCATTAATGTATAAAAATATCTTTTGGCTTATCTATTTGACCACGCATTCATATTGTTTCTAATTAAATCTCATTAATTAAAACAAACATTTAAATATAAATATTTTTATAATTCTTCAATATACTTAAATATCTTTTTCCTTATCAATTTTGACCATACATTCAAAACTTATAATTTAAATTTTTCATGTAAAGCTAAATTACACGCACTCAAATAAAACAAGGTAAATACTGATTGAAAATACTCATGGATATATATATATACATTTCAATATGTTTTCTTCAATCATATTAACAAAATAACCATTTCCTTTTTAAATCAAGTAATTATTTCTATCAAAAAATATCTTTCTCTATACATTTTCTACACATACTAATTATCTCTTTTAGAACATTAATAATACCCAATTTGCAAACAACAGAATAAAATAAGATAAAATATTATTTATTCTCTCAAATGGATATATACCTTCACTATATATATACTAAATATAAATTAATATATTTAAATATATTTAATCATTAACATATCTTCTATCCTTTGCAGAATATCAAATTGATTAATTCAAAATAAAATATCCTTTATCATCAATATTCCAAAATATAAATATATTTTTCCAATTAAATCAAATTAATAATTGGACCTTTTACATATGGATTTAAATTTCACAATTCAATTTTAAATTATGCATTCTTTAAATCAAATATTTAACTCCTTCAATTAAACTTTAACATGCCATTTTAAAATAAACAATAATTTCCCCATATGTTTATAAATTTAATTCCACTAATCTAATATACAAATTTGATTTAAAATAATATAAATAAATATAATACTTTAGTATTATAAATTATAATATAAAATATTATTAAATAATATTTTAATATTATAATAATAATACATAAAATATTAATATTTATAAATATCAATTTATTATTATTTTATTTTCAGAACAGCCATGGGAAAATAATTTAACAGCAGTTTCATGTTTCAAGCATAACTCAAAAACTACGATCTGGGTATTTACGATTTTTGGACAAGAGTAAGAAATTTCAAAATGCAACAACCCTTTAAATTTCTGGAAAACGCAGTTTTTGAAAGTAAAGTTATAGGCGACGCAATCAGACCATTTTACCATGAAAAATATAACTATACTACAGATTTTAAAATCCGATTTTTAATACTTAAACAAAGGGTTTCATTTTCTTAAAAACATTCTAAATGCATTGTTCAATCTCTATGTTTGATTTCAATAACAACAAAATTGATTTCCCCAAATAATTTAAATTCGACTAAGGTTTTCACAATTTTCACTCAAGAATTTTCACAAGCAAAGGCTGTAAATTTGTTTAATTCTTTTCCTCTAATATCAAATCTATTTTCTAAAACAGATTTAACAAACAAATCTTTAATCATTACTATTTTAAAGAAAAAACAATCAAGAACAATAAAACACAAAGAGGAAAACCTGGTACAAGAAGCTACAGGAAGAGATAAATTTTTTATGCAAGCCTCCTCCAAAGATTTCCTGAATTTTCTTCAATCCTCCAATGAATCTAATCCAAAACCAAACAAATGCAAACAATCTTTCCTTCAATCAATTCTACAATCAAACTTTCTTCAAACCCTTGTGCAAATTTTTCAAAATTTCTTCCCTGTTGTGAAAATGTATTTTTCAAAAAAAAATTCTTGCCCTAAAATTAAAACATATATTCTTATAAATCAAAAATACCTAATTCAACCCTAATTCACATTACATGCAAATTAGATATTTCAATTTCAATTTCAATTTCAATATTTACAACCCTAATTCACATTATATGCAAATTAAATATTTCAATTTCACTTTTCAAAAACCCACTTTCAATTTAAAATGCAATTTCAAATAATAAATTAATTTCCAAAGTTGCAACCAATTTCCCAAATAAACATTTAATTACAATTTCTAATTTAATTCCCACACGTTGGAATTAAATTCCAAAATTAATTCTAATTCTTTTATTTCCTTTCATTCTCTTGCATCACGTTTAATTAATTAATTTAATTATTTAATAACTAAATTCAACCCCTTGGATTAAATTTAATTAATTAAATAATTTAAATATAATTAATTAATTTAAATATAAAATTTTATCCACATTGCATTATTTAAATTAAATAACCATCAACATGATTTAAATGCAATTATTCTAAATATCTATTTCCAAATCAAGAATTCTTCAGGATTAAATAACATCAAAGCAAGACAAACAAAGACTCACACACACAACTGATGACACACTAAGGCTAGGGTGTAAACTTGACACATGTTACCTAGCTACTATCTCCCGTTCAACTTAACCGTTGGATCGACACGCTCAAACCTGTGAAACCAGGTGGAGTCGATGTCATGTACCTGCAATCCTGCAACCAAGTAAACAACATCATACAATATATCCAGCATATAATACACACCGTGAAGAAGGAATTACAGATTCGTAGGGCGCTCGCAAGCGAGTGATGTGAACCCGTCTTCTTCACCAATACACTCATCGAAACTGACACTTCCATCATAATTCCAATAATCTCATAATAACATCTCATGTTAACTCTACAACATCATTAATCCATAATGCATGTGAAACAAAATCAGATAACTACATCCCACAATAATAGTTGTCATTCAATAGTAACGATCAAAACATCATAACAAAATGTATCCAGTATCAAAGTAATTGCAACCAAACATAGCATAAAGCAACTTGAACAAGAAGTAAAATGGAGGGGTATTACATAGGAGTGATTGGATTTTGGGAGGTGATTGGAAAAAGTTTTCTAGCAATAATAACATCAAGGGGATCTATATTGCACTCTTCTTGATCAACAAGACTTTCGCTATCATCATCAACGTAGCTAGGATTTTCTTTGACTACTATTATTGGTCGTGTGAGAGGGGGATAGGGATTCATGATGGATATAGATTAGCAGGAAATAATAGATGATGGATAGAGAAATATGATGGATTGGAAGCTCAAATTGGGATTCGATGAAAGCTCAAATTTAGGAGACATGATCAAATGATATGATAGGATTGATTCTAAACCAAATTCAGGGGTTTTAACTAAAGGACGTAAGGTGTTGACAATCAGATTTTTGCTAGATTTGGCAATTTTAAAAAAAATTCAAATTTTGCCATTTTAGGAAACTTCATAGGCATACCTTTGAGAGTCCAGTTTTTTCCAAAAAAACTACCCAAAACTAAGGTAGGATGAATTTCCAACTAACATCCCAATTCTGAGACATGCATTCTGAGTTAACAAAAATGATTTTTCAAAAACTAAAAAAAAGACTAAATTGAGATTTTGAGGGTCAAGATGAAAGTTTGAGGCCTCAAAAATGTGCGAAAACAGGGTCCAATCAATTAATATTCTACATGCCACCTCATAATGCAACCAACCATAAAATTTCAGCCCAATCGAACACCCAAGTCAAAAGTTATGGCCTCAAGAAGTTTCTCCATAAAAATCAAAACCCTCAAAACAAAGTCTAGATGATTGAGATGGATGATTTGATGATATATATGGACTCTAATGATGTTATAAGAAGCACCTATGTGGTTTGGTTGATGAAATGGTGACTTTCAAAAAATGTTGATGGATGCCTAGAATGAGAAAATGACCACTTGAAACAAGCAAACAAATGCTTCAAATGGCGGAACAGAGGCTCGAAATAGTAGGATGATGACTTGGACTGAACAGACAGGTGGTTGGGATGTGGATGTTGAGAAATGACCTATTTTGGGCGTGGCCACCCTTGGTAGGGTGTGGTCATGCCCTGTTAGGGCATGGCCACTCCTCTAGTGAAAAATGGTTGATTTTGGTGCCGAGGGGCACGTGTGCTCGGGCATGGCCACCCCTCTAGTGAAAAATGGTTGATTTTGGTGTTGAGGGGCACGTGCGCTAGGGCATGGCCACCCCTCTAGTGAAAAATGGTTGATTCTGGTGTCGAGGGGTGTGTGTGCTCAGGCATGGACGTACCTGCTAGGGCGTGGTCGCCCCTCTAGTGAGAAATGGTTGATTCTGGTGACAAGGGGTGCGTGTGCCCGAGCATGGCCGCCTCTTCTAGGGCATGGTCGCCTCTGCTAGGGCATGGTCACCTCTACTAGGGCGTGGTCACCCCTCTAGTTTTTGAACTTGTCCAAATCAAGAACGAGACCAAACAAGTCTAACGGATGGTGAAATAGACTTGCTAAATGATGAAACAGGTTCCCTAACCGATGAACGACTTCCTAACATAGGTGAACAACTAGTCAAAAAGGGGAACCAATGCTTGGAATGAGACAATGGATATCCGAAATGGATAGAAAAATGGTTGGGATAGGTAAACGGGTACCCCAGACGAGGGAAAAACACTTAGAATGGGAAAACAGTTTTCCAGAATAGGTGAACGACTTCTCAGAATGGGTGAATAGCTGGTCGAAAAGGGGAAACAATGCTCAGAACGGGCAAATGGATATCTGGAATGGATAGACGGATGGTCAAAATGGGTAAATGGGTACCCTGGTTGAGGGAAAATCACTCAAAATAGGAAAATGGTTTGTCAAAATGCGTAAACGGCTTCCCAGAAGAACAACTAGTTGGAAAGGCGAAATGATGCTCAGAATAGGAAAATGGATATCCGAAATAGATAGATGGTCGGAATGGATGCTCAAAATGACTTGTTTTGGGTGTGATTGCCCCTGCTAGGGCAAGGTCACCCCTCGAGTGAAAACAGGGGTCAAAAATGGCTTTCTAGTGCAGAGGGGCATGTATGCTAGGGCGTGGTTGCCTCTACGAGGGCAAGGTCACCCCTGCTAACAAACCTAAACTTGACTTAGGTGAAAAACGGCTATGGAAAAGGATTGAAAACACTTAAAAACAACAAGAAAAATGGAAAGACTGACTTGATTTGTAAGATATGCACTGATTTTACACAGAAAAGATAGTTCAAGGAGCACAATCCTAAGATTATTAAGAAGGGTATGGCCAACACAATTCTCTAACTAGGCTAAACAGGGTGATCTAGGGAGTCCTCGATATATGCTCGGTATATGAGGCCCAAACTGTGAACACCAATCCATCACAAGCATGAGTCGAGAACCCTAGTGAGATACTAAAAGGCTTGGACCAACTCTTCACGTCTATCTAGGTATCACCCTAGCTTCGATGGTCCACCAATTACGACGCAACTAGATTGGGGTATAGCTTTCACCTCCCCCCTTTTTATACTCCGCCGGTACATGTGGTCGGGATCATCCCTTGGGGGGATGAAATCCCCAAGCAAGTCCCACTAAAAAAAAGATGTTAATCATTTTCAGCTATTCCCTAGGCTCACAGGAAGTGCTAGGGGAAAACTTGAACAATTTCCACCCTCTTGGGTAACACAAAGAACTAAGTAAGCTATGATTTCTCTTCACATAGGATCGCCAAATGGCGTAAGGGGATTGCATATGTTGGTAGCTTAATTTTAAACAATAAAAGAAAATTCTTTGACCCCCCCCTACTTAGTCTGTGTGCCTAATTAGTGTAAGAAAAATGAAAACAAACAACTAACTAAAGGTCTTGGTCCTCTCGTCCTGTAAGAAACAAGTTAGTAGTTTTTCCACCATTCTTTGTCAATCATAAATTTCTTGCAAAAATTTTAGTATAAAACCATTCACAATCACCACCAACACACGTTAGGGGGTTAGTTTACACAAAATGATAGAAAACAAAATTTAAAAAATGCAGTAAAACACTATTTTTACCTTTTGTTTGGACTTGGCCACCTCTATTGGTGAAAATAGAGAGCTGAAACACTACTTCTATTGCAAAGAGGCATGCATTCCTGAGCATGACCACCCCTGCTAGGGCGTGGTCTCCCCTCTGGTGAAAACAAATAACTTCTGGTGTTGGTTTTCCGTAGAAAGGCGTCCCTGCAAGACCTGGTTGCCCCTTGAGTTAGACAGAGGGCTAAAATGATGATGTTACCACTGAGGGGTGCGTGCACCCGGGTAGGGATGCCCCTGCTATGCTGTGGCCACCTCTTCTAGGGCGTGGTCACCTTCCTGAGTCACCCGAACTTGCAAAAATGCAAATTAAAAGGAAAAAATGCAGATGTTACCACCAAGGGGTGCGTGTGCCTGGAC
This sequence comes from Sequoiadendron giganteum, assembly GCA_007115665.2. Classification (NCBI taxonomy): domain Eukaryota; kingdom Viridiplantae; phylum Streptophyta; class Pinopsida; order Cupressales; family Cupressaceae; genus Sequoiadendron; species Sequoiadendron giganteum. Next base: position 123,758,060 of record CM021102.1, read on the forward strand.
ATGGCCATCATTGGTAGGGCATGGCCACCCTTTTGAGTCACCTAAACTTGCAAAAGTGAAAACAACAACAAAATTTAAAAGAAAATGACCCATCTATGGGTCCCACTGGGCATGCTAGAAATGTGTGCAGGTGTTTCTTACTCCTAAATATGCAAAACTAACCAAGAATGCAAGGTAAAAAACACAAGACCACCTCAATGATTAGCATAAGTAAAACATAAAAGAGAGATAAAAATGAAAGTGGTTATGCGTTTGTGTTGATCTCCTTGGTTGGACCTTGACTAAAATTTGTTTGTATGTTCCTTTGATGGAAATGTGACGGAAAATGGATGGAAGATGATTCAAATGCAAGATGAGGGTGGATAGGTGATAAGTAAAAAAAATGGGTGCAAGCTCTTGGATGCAAAATGTGCTTAATACAGGCTTGAATGACTTAAGATCATAAGTTTGTTACTAAATGCATGATGTCCCTTAAAGCATGTAAGAGGGGGTTATTTATAAAGGAATTTGAATTCTCTAGAGAGTTCAACGGTCAGGATTGAGCCACCATGGCCAAGATGGAGGGCTATGGTGAGTTGAGGACTCACAAGCCCTCACATTTTTCCATGTGGCAGATGAAGTGTCACAAGGACACATGAGGTGGAAGATGACATGTGATGGAGGTACTTGCAAGTACCTTGGCATGTGAATGATGTGACTTCTCAATGATCACATGGGGAAGGGGAAAGCTTTGTGAGAATAAAAGTTAATTTTAAATTCTCAATGATTGGGAGTATCCTAAGGATAAGACAAGGTTCCCAAAAGGGTAAGCTGAGAAGTTGCTTGGATAAGACAAGGTGCTTATAATAGAAGGTTCCTAATCCATGTGTCGTGATGTGACCTCTCAATGATCACATGGGGAAGAGGAGATTCCTTGGAGGAATAAAAGTGAATTTTAAATTCACATGGGGAAGACAAAAATGAATTAAAAATTCCCTTGAGGAATGAGAGAGTTGACCAAAGGGGGATTGATTAGACTGAATAATCACTGATTAGAAGATAGTTAGTGGCTAATGAAGATTAAGAGCCAAGTTGCAAAAGTTGGAGGATGTGACACATCCTAATCAGAGATTAGCCATGTGCACATCCGTAATGATGGGATTAGGAGATGAATTAGGATTAAGGAAAAGGATGTGACATGTGAGGAATTAAATAAATGTCATATTTATTTAATTCATTTGATGAAAAGGAGAGTAAAGGGGGATAAGGTATTTAATCATTAACTAAATACCTTAGGGATTGAAGAGGGATTAAGGGTATTAATTAGATAATAGCAATATTACCTAATTAACGCGAATAAGAGAATGTTTAGACGAAAAAGGGATAAATTTGGAAAAATTTAAGTGTCCAAATTTGGATGTCTACAGTACCCATTAGAACCAATTTATCTTGCTCCCTAGTGAGCTCTGCAACATATTCATCTAGAGAAGGCATTTTGTAGGTTGAACCTAGGGCATATTTTGTAGCATAGAATGTAGAAACAAATATAGAATAGTTAGAAGCAAGCTTAGAAAGAATACTCAAGATCAATTGCTTATAATTCTTCTTGATTCCACACTACTCTAATTGCAATCTAATGGCCTTCAATTTTGTGACGAAGTATTGTATGGTGTCACAATTTGAAGGACTTAACCCTATGGGTTCATTCTCCAATTGATGACCACTTAACTCATCATGCTTACCAAAGAGGCTTTCCAATTTAGTCCACACACCATTTGGTGTTTTAGTAGACTTGATATGAAAAAGAAGGTTAGAAGAGACTGACATGCACAAAGTACCAAAGGCTTCATCGCATTTATTAAACCATTTAATCTTTTCTATATCATCTTTTGGTTCAGTTTCAAGTCCCATTGTTACATGATGATATCCATGTCTTTTCAGATATATTATCATCTTAGATTTCATTCAATATAGTTATATGGAATTAAAATTAGGAGTGTAGATGCATCCATGAGTGGAGAAAAGAATATTGCAAAGTAGAATGAAAAGTGAAAAAAAGAATAACACTAGACACCCCCCCCCCCTTTTCACTAGTATCTAAAATGAACCCCTTAGAAATTACAATGCTGACACTTTATAATTAGTGTGATTACAATACAAACAATTAGATCTTTTATACTCTTATAGGGCCCAAAATGGCCAAGAATTTAAAACTAAAATTCAAGTACAATATGAGATCAGATTGAGGGAACCAATGTGGAGTACACAGAAAAATATGAACTCAAGAAAAAATGACACCAAAAACAAAGTCCCTTTGCAAAAGTTATGGCTCCTGGAAGGTCTCAAAATGAGAACTATGAAGCAAAGTCTGAGAGAATCTTCAAGTTCTGAAAAAATAGAGTATTAAATTAGAAACCCAACTTCACCAAGCGTAGAGCATGAAATTCTAGCCCAAATAAAAAAAAATTCTTTGAAAAAGGAGTTAAAATGATCGAGATATCTGCATTTGAAAATCAACTGCCAAAATGAAAATGTAAATGAAGAGGGGTAGAGATTTTTGAAAATGCGCTGACGTCAAAAAATTCACTAGATTAAATTTGATGGTTGGATACCCATCACGTGTTGCTCCAAGTTAAATTTGATGGGAAAATACTCGTCACGCTAGGAATCACCCCTACCCCAAAATATGCCGTCAGAATATTCTTCAGTTAGTGAATAAGATACCAAAATATTCATCTCCTATTGCTACCGATGGAATCTACACTAGAATCAGTATATTTACCAGGATCTTTTGATTTATTCACCAGTTTGTTTATGCACTGTCAGATTTCTAATTTGTAGCACATGTAAATTGATTTAGTGGATGCCAAATTTTTTAATCAAACCACCGACTATGAAAAGAAGGGCCCGCAGCTAAAGGTAGGGCCATGTCGCGCCTGGCCACGTGGTGATAGAACTTTCGATGGGTACAAATTACCCTGGCAGGTACTTCGGCAATACCGTGACTTAAAGTCTGCACAATTTTGATTTATTTTTTAAAATAACTTTTGATTGAATTTCTTTTACAAAAAAAATTCCAATTGCAGGATTTCAATTTTCAAATAAATTCAAAAAACTTCAAGCAACATAAATATTATTTTTTAAAATTTGTTTTTTCATATATGGTACGGTACTGCAGGGGTCGTACAGTCTGAGATACAAAAAAAATTGCCTCAGAAATGACTTTGTTTGATTTTGATGAATGGGTAGTGAATCGTTAGGTTCTTGGGCCTTCTTAGCATGATGGTGAGGTCCATTTGGGTTGAAAGTGCTCCGATTTGATGGCTACCTCTAGGAACCATGGTGAAACCCCTATTTTGTAACTAGCTCCTCCGATCTCCAATTTCATCGAAATGAAAGCCAATATTGACTTTCTCAAGCCTTCCAGATGCTATGGAAATGCTAAAAACACCTCTAGGATTAATAGAAAGCTGCAATCACCCAGATCTCATAAGAACCAAATATGCAACCTAGATTATACAAATGCTTATTTTTTCTTCAAACTGTTCACATTAGAGGAAAATGCTAGCTTTGGATTAGTCCCAAATCTCTAAGAAATCAGATAATAAAAGTGAACTAAACCAAAAAAAAAAGCTCTGATACCATGTTAGATTCTTCCAGAAGTGAGAATTGATCCAGGATCCGATGTTGGTCATAGATCACATGTAACTCCAATCACAAAATGATCAAAGATCAAAATAGAAAAATGAAGAGAAAATCTGAAATGAGAGAAAAAAGGAGAGAAAGGAAGAGAATTTTGAGAATACTCTCATGACTCTCACCGAACAATCACCAAACTAGCTAAACTAGTAAAGATGAGATGAGAGTTCTCAATATATAGAAGAATAAGGGAAAATGCATCCAAGAGGTGCATTAACTCCTACTACCCATAAAAGGTGGGAGGTTATCACCTACTTGGTAAATGATAAGACATGTGGCATAACCTCCTCAAGTGAAGACAAGAGAGAGGTGGCACATAAATCTAGAAGAAGGTGAGAAACCCAACTACCCCATAAACTACTCAGGTAAAAATAGAATAGTGGTTGAGAGGTGGCACAACAAGCCAAAAGAGGATGTGTAACTCAACTACCCATGTGTGGGGAGAGAGTGACACATGTAGCTATTGCATTTTTCCACGTGTCCTCATATTACCACATCTAATAAACCTAAGCAATCTTAAATAATAATGTGTAGGAAAAAGAAATACCCTCGAACATAAGGAAATTAAAAAACCTACACTAACAAAATGAGGCTTGTGGATGTAAAATAGGGCCAATTAAAGCATAAGAAAGCCCAATTATTAATGAAAATCCTAGAGAAATGTGAGAGTGTGTTACAAAACTTTACAACACTCCAAATAAGGAAAGATTAACATTGATTATGATTACAATTATGTTTATTATGCTTAGTTGTTTGATAAAACCCTATAGAAGTGTGAAAGTGTGTTACAACACTTCACAACACTTTTTCAAGACACGATTAAGTTCCATTAGTTCACAAGGGCCCAAGACCTAATGCAAGTTTTTTATCCACACTACAACATCAAATCAAGGCAACATTAAGCCCAAAATCATGAGGGCCTGATTAAGACATAAATAGTAGAAGGGTTAATTTTTTGGTGGTTCCAACTACTATCGAAGAGGAACAATAATAAAAACCCAATTGCATTGGGAAAATGGTAACAAGCCTTATGCTGTGCAGAAAAATTGACATTTACATGTGTGGCTTAATGAGTGAACTCCATCAAGACCCATCTGTCACCATAGCACCTTGGTAATTTGAAAGGGTACCCGCCATATCCAAACAATCTAAAATAGGTGGACCTAGGGTATTGGATAAACCAATATCCCCAATCTTGAATGAATTCCATGGTGTCTCGTGATAACCTAAAACCAATATCACCTATGAGTTGATTAATAATAGCATATAAAAATGCATCATTAAATCTTCTAAAATGTTGCTCCACCTTCTTAAGCTCTAGTTTCTCATAATATTTCCAAACCTTCTTCTAATCTAGGCCATCATCCATTGACCCTTTAGTATTTAACCTGGGGAACTATCCCATCCTTGTAGCACAATATATCACATATGAAGACATATAAAATGTCTTGGTTTTTTTTACTTTCAATAGTTGTTCATGGATGTTATATGAAATTATCTGTGCCCAATCTAGATATTCTTTCCCCTCTAGAATCAGTTGAATGAATGGAAACATCCAATGTTCAAATATACAGGAGTTTTCCTTACCAAATACTCTTTCTAGGAATGTGATCATGTCCCTAATGTCCTTAGAAAATTCAAACCTCTTAGGGTTAGGTGGTACCTTCTTTACTGATTTCTTTTGTCTTAAGCCACCTTTTATTAATTACCCTTTTGTTCCCATCCACATCTACCACCCAGAGTTTAAGCGCATCAACTTTAGTCATAATATTGAGATTAGGGTAAGGAGGATAAAAAAATAACCTAATCATTGCTCGGGTTAAATCAATGATCACATTCCCCTCAGAATCAATACACTTCCTCTGAGTTGGATTATATGTCTATGCATTAGTTAAAATGAATTTAGGACATTGCACAAAAATAGGAAAACTAGCTACATGAGCCAACCTAGACTGTGCAATCCTCTTTGCCCTTAGGGTAACATCTTCTAAAAAAGTACCTTTATGAAACTGGTCCAAATCAATATGTCCCACAAACGTATCAGTGATATTCATAATATTAGACCTAAACTTAGATGGTACTGGGGTCCCTTGGAACTTATACTTCATTGTAACAAGAACTTGTTCTGGCTTTAGCTTCTTGGCTTTTATCCCCTTTGATGTTCCTTCAGTGGGCACTTCCTCCCCTGAATCAGACATTTATTAATTACCCTACAATACTGACAATCATCAGGAAAAGAATAGACATATGAAGAGTAGATTAACACAAGCATTCATATTAAATTTCCACTGATTCAAGATAAATTATCATTCAACAAGTTAATTCAAGATCTTCAGGTTTCGGGTTCGGGATGGAACCAAGATCTTGAACATTGTAAGAACAGTATTGAATTATATCGAAATTCAGGGTTGAGGAAAACATTGAAACTCAACTCAACATAACAATTTTCAATTCTATCGGCCATCAGAATTAGGTTGTGGCTCAACACCTATACCTATAGTGATGAGCAAGGTTTAGTGTCATCCCACGGTCTGATCCTGCAATGTGTTCAAGAATCGGGATTGAGCCTTCACCAAGTAGTGATACTTAAAAAATAGATTCAATGAAGCATTCTCCTCGAGTTCCAATCTTGATAATGAATCAGAAGTCAAAATTAGGAAATAATTTAACATCGGACTCATAGGAGTGAACAAGTGTAGGCAACGTCCCAAGTTTTGATCCCACAATGATATTAGGAATTAGAGTTGGGATATCGATAGGGACCTGACCTTAATTTTGTGTAATAGGAATAGGTCAAATTTGAGTTCCAATCCCAACTCTTTTTTGGAAGTTAGGATCAGAACGAAACCAAGCAATGGAACCTTGTGATATATCAAAGGTTCAGTGTCAGTCCAAAATATGATCGCGATAGTAACTCATAGATTGGAACTTGTGATATAAAGAGATACATCGTCCAAGACCCTTAACATATTGAGGTAATGATTCAATCCTTCATCTCAATTGTACATCAAAAGTCAAAATCAGAGTGAGAAAAAGAGCGAGACCCAAACTGTGGTAGAACACAAGTGTAGTTTTGATTCTCAATTTTGAAATGGATGTGGGAATAAAAAATGGAATAGTCAACAATAAACGAAGGAAAAATATATATAATAGTGTTTTTAAATCATGCCTTCGAGATCGGATTGATTTGGGTTCAATATTTTTGATTTATAATGATCAAAATTTATAATTTATCAATTAAAATGCACATTCAACCAGGTAGCATGACAAAACCCTAGAAAACTAGGGCACGGTGGGATGAAAAATACTATGAACAAAAGACAAAAAAAAATGCAAGAAAAACAAAATGCACAATGAACCAAAAAGGGGGTGAGAACAAAGAAAATGCACCAAAGGGTGTGAAGGAAAATAGAAACAAACCAAAGAAGAAGGAAAAAAATAGAAAACACATGAAACAATAGGCGAAGAAAATACATGCAAACCAAGAACAAAGGAAAAACATAGGGCAAAACACCTACCTCCAAATGCAATCAAAAAATCTGACAACACTATGAGAAATCAAAGTGCCTCCTCAAATCCTAACTCTTGGCGTTGCTTTGGTTTGTTCTATCAAACTGTACAAGTCACAATGAATAGAAACCGAGGAGCGATGGGAATAAAAACTCATTATTGCGTGTGAATGGTTAGACATTAATGGGGGTTGCTTGTGCCTTGAGATCAGGGTAGAAGTCATTAATGCACAATCAAAAGAATGAAGGTAAGCAAAAGAGGTCATGACACAACACAACACCAAACTTTCAATGAGTGCAAAGTTCAAACAAAGTTCTGAAATATGAATCTCAAAAAACAAATACAAAGCAGGAATCAGAATCAGGATGAAACACGAAACAAGAACTTTGGAAAAGTTCTTAGTTCAAGTTCCATCCTGAAATACGATTCCGAAAAAGACAGAGAGAGTCAGAAGTTGAGATCAGGATTGGTTCTGGTTTTGGTCCAATGTTCGATTCTGACACAAGCAAAAATGCACAAGGAAGAAAATCGGAGGTTAGGATCAAGAATGAAACATGAACTTACACCTTTAAGGGTGTAAGTTGATGGTTCTGATCTGAAACCGAACTTTAACAAAACAAAGAAAACACAAGGAAAAGTGTGGGGGTCAGGATTAGAACACAAATAGGAACTTGAACTTTACAAACTAACAAATGTGAGTGTCAGTCTAGAACCTGAACCCAAAAAACAAAGGAAGACTAGGACTTAGGAGAAAAAGAAACAACTCTTAAGACCCGAACAAGAACACCAAGGACAAAAGCAACAAAGTGGGACACATTTTGACCAAAAAAAAAAATGGGGTGGTTATGCAAGGCATAAAAAGTGGGATACATATGCCCAAGGTGGTGTATGCGTCCCATATCACTAAATCTGGGCCATACAATCCAAAATCATTAAATTTGAGTAGTCATTTGATATGTGTCGGGCTTATCCTTAAAAATATGCATTAATTAAGGCTTGCAGATGCAAAATAGGACCAAATAAGGCATAAAGAAGCCCAATTTTAGTGGGGAGGGCCGAAACAAGTGTGAAAATGTAAAGGGATACATTTTTATACACTACAATTATTATATGTAAAAATCATTAATATTCTAATCATGAGTCCCTAAGAACTAATTATCATATTCAAATTCTATTCTCTACCCAATCAAATTAAGAAATATAAATTTAGTCAAATCAAGTGTTTCCATTGGTAGTCCTACTCTATTTTCCTTACCCATTCCTATCCATTCAATCATGTCGATCACATTTTGTGTAATAGTATATAGGATTCATGGTAGTCCTTTGGGTCTCCATAACAATTCTTAAATTTGGTGATTATGATTTTGAGGTTAATGAAGATTGTTGTTTGATGATAGGTAATTTTTTGAATGATATTTGATTATAATTAAAGTGATGATGTCATGAAAGTGCTTGACTTAGGAGATATAATTGTCCTTAATGATTATGAAAAAACCATAATTTAAGGTTTTCATCTTGTGATATAGAAATCCTCCTTTTGTTAAACCTAACTCTTACTCCATTCAACAAGGATACGTCTTCAATAAGATGATAGGACTTTAAATATTTAACTATTATGTGTTAATGTGGTATTTCAAAATTAGAGATAAAAAACCATTTTTTTCCCATGACAATATTTATATTGGGATCACAATCATCTAGTGATATTATGATAGTTATGTGAGTTTAATTTTATAAAGTTTAGAATGATAATGATGACCCCTCTTTGAAATAATAGTATTCTATCCCTATGACATGTTACAAGAGTTTTATAATAGTTTAAACAAAATAATGTAGCTCTTATAGCTTGTGATTATCCTTTTAGATACACAAGGACTCTTTATGATAGTGTCCTTACTGATTTTGATAGTAATAGTCCTATATTTTTTGTTTTTATGATAGTGATTAAAATTTTATATCATACCCAATGGTTTCTTCTCTATCACAAGTCCACTTCAAGACCCTCCTAAATGGATATCCTAATGGGTGATTTTTTATAACATGGGTAAGAGAATCTACTATGGCATATTGATGCAACAATATTTAGGGTTTGTATCAATAGAAAGTGATAGGATAGTGCTTCTATACCCATAACAACATTGATACTTAGTTGAAAGAATCTATTTTAGCATACAAAAGAAATATTTGTATGTGTATGCATATAATGATTCATAAAAGTATTCTTAAAATTATAAGAAATTATATAAAATTCGATTAGAATAGTGTGCATATAATCTAATATGATTGATGTAAACTATAACTATTGATTTAATGAGTATTTTCATCAAAAAATATTAGAAAGTAAGTTACCATTAATATATACACTATTATAACTTGTAAATAACCTTATTTCCACAATAAAATAACTACTTGATTAGAGACACATGATCCTAATATTGATGGAAACAATGCAAAATAATACCATGCTAAAAATTACTAAAATATGAGACCTAAATAAACTAAAAAATAAAGAAAAAATAAAATAGACTAACAAAACCAACCTATTAACAATGATACCACATTAGAAAAAACTAGCTGACTAAAATCAAAGGAAAAATGGAAAACTAGAGACCTAACTAACTAGGAATAACGGAAAATATATGCAAAGAAATAGGAAAATAGGTATAAACACTCCCTTTGAAAGGTTTCCTCAATGTAGGAAATGACAAAAACTTTATCATCAAGGTCCTAAGACTAGCAAGTTTATCTTTGTATTCTTAAAACTATAATCTAGGTGGCATAAACTCATATTTGGGACATAAATAATGTATAATAAACAATCGAGGTAACTCACGATGATCATAATCAATCCATACACACATCATCTTACCCCAATAATCATAGTTAAATTGATAATTGTCATAACTTACTATAATGTTCTTGGATAGAACCTAGTTTATTGTGCCATGTGTTGAAATTACATATTCACCATTAATTGGTATGCCATTTGATGCTATCTCACATTTAGGAGGTCTCAACTCTTGTTGTACCATTCCTCATTCCTCGTGTACATGTAAATTACAATTTCATTTATTCATTATTAAATAACTCCAATAATTATAAATAGGTAGACCAATGCCATCATTGTAATATTCATCATTATTATTCTAATATATATATATATATATATTATCTTCCCTAAAATAAATATATGTCTACCACAAAAATTGATGTCTACTCCAACTAGATCAACAAGATTAATCATGAGTACATCTCACAAATTACATGAGATATTAGTATCTTCAATCAACTCATTTCTAATATTTTCCTTTGAAGAAACATATTCATTCTCAAATTTTCATACTAGTGGAATATGCACGGCAAAAAGATTATGAAAATCTATCTTAGGATGTGGATCAATAGGTCGTACCATACAATTTTTTAACAAATAAAGGTCTATCATATAGATAGAATTCCCAAGGATTGATATGTCTTCACTTAGGTTTGGTATTATGTCCATCATATTGTTAGCTTCCTCGATTGGTGGGCGTAGTAAGAAATTAAAATATTTTTCACCTAGATCATAATTATTGATTTAGATACCTTCTTTACCTCCATTTCCACATACTATGCTATTTCCATCATCCTTTTCCTATATCTTAGAATTATTTGCATAGAAATCATTATCATATGCATATTAACAAGACTAGAATTATCGAAAGATTATATAAATATACTCCAAATAGATTGGTAAAAAATATTAAACTAACATCATCAAATTCACATACATACTCCTTTAATCTATCTTCTTTTTAGTGTTGGAGTGACCCATGACCTTGGATAACATCATGACATTGAGGACCTTCATGTACAAGTGCTCATCCCGATCAATGCCATGTATCTCATCCTATGGTAGTCTCTTATTTTCACCCTATTAAATTAACCTAGGTATAATAGCATAAAACTCATTATTATTTGTACCAAAATTATAATATAACTAGTTCCCATTGAGAAATATGCTTTCATTAACATTGTAAAAGCCATTTCTCTTTGAAAAATTATTTTGAAGCTTACTCACTTGATTTGTACTTAGAAAATCCTTTGATAACCCAATATTCTCTAAAATTTTAGAATTTTTATCACTTTGTTTCTCCAAGATACCAAACTGATAATATTGCAAAAAAAAACATTCCATTCGACTCTCTTGTTGTCATGAAACTCCACCAGAGAATTTCCAATAGATATATCATCAAATTCAGCCTACATATTAATCATACAATCAATCTTTCTTAATAATTTTGATTATCTGAAATGATGGATCCAGTCTCATCTTGTTGTTCTTTGCATTCATCATGATTTTTCTCGAATTTTATAATGACATTGTCAAACATATCCATTGAAGCAAGAAGTCTTACGAAAATGATCTCGGTTGGATTTTCTTAAACTACCCTATGATTAATAAAAGACTTAAAAATCTTGTAAATTTTATCATATTAAAATATCATATTCCCTTCATCATTGTCATCAAGAAATGGATGTACAAATTGCGATTATTAAGAAGAGTATAAACTCGTGCATTGGACTCACCTTATGAGGAAAGCCCTTTTTATTTCCAATTTTAGTAGTAGAATATGAATCACTCACCTCATGCCTACGCGTTTTATTATCCTGATATGATTCAGACTCCCTGCAGTCTTCGAAGCTCACGAGTGGGAATCTATAGAACGTGATGAGATGAGAGCGGCGCCCAAAAATGTTTTCATACTATGACATCACGGTGACAGTATCATCTACCCTTGTGTGAACGGAGATTTCTTCTCGTGGAGTTTCACTCGCAACTTTTCTTGACAAAATATTCTACCTAGTCAAATTGAAGATAATTGTGTTTTGAGGCCCCCGCCGTCTATTAAAAATAAACAATCAGCAACTTCGAAGAGAAACGTGTATTCTGCACTTTGTGTTTTCCACCGAGAGTCACATGCTTAGTGGTTTCCCTGCAATTCTCTTGAAGGTTGTGACAGAATAATTCTTATTTGGAAACAGACAAGGCAAGCTACTCAACCTCGGCCAGTGTTCTGCTCATGTTGTTCGAAATTCGGTGTATCAAATTCAATGATAAATGAAAATGTTTTCATTTCTTGAAATTTCTTCAGTTTGATTAGTGATATTGTGTTCCTCATCCTTCTTAAATTTATGCAGATGAATTGCAGCAGAAGTGGGAAGCCTTGGGCAACTTCATGCGCAGCTTGTAAGATTCTGAGAAGAAAGTGCGGAGAGAAATGCATACTTGCTCCCTACTTTCCACCAAACAATCCACACAAGTTTTCTACTGCGCACAGTGTATTCGGAGCAAGTAACATAATAAAGATGCTTAAGGTTTGATGGACTTTTCATGTAAATAAAATCAATTTAATTTTTAAAGGAGAATATCTCAGACAGAGAATCTGTTTCATCTTGGATTCTATTTTAGTTTACATCGTTCAATGTTTTTCTAGACTAGCAGCCATTTGCGTACTCTTACTGGAAGTGTGGTTGAGTGAAACAGAATCTTCCAACCGACCGAAGAGCCGATGCAATAAGTAGCATGGTGTATGAAGCAAATGCGCGGGTGAGAGATCCCATTTATGGATGCGCAGGGACTGTATGTCAACTGCAGCATCAAATTTCACAGCTGCAATCGCAATTAGTAGCAGCACAGGCAGAGCTGATGGTCCTCCATATGCAACGGGCTAATCTTCTGTCCTTAGTCTCGTTATGCAACACATCAAAAGAAGATGCACAACCTGACCCAAAACGTAACGAGAACAATGAATACAACATCGATGACTTATTCTCAGATGAAATGGAGTGCATAATGCTGTGGGAACCACGCTCGGCACAGACACGAAATGATGTTAATTTCTCATAGAAAGCGCAAGCATAACACAAATTTGGAGGCGCATTCAAAACTGGTGAGTGCTTATTCGAGGACTGTGAGCTTTGTCTTAGGTGGACCCACGGCTTGAGATTGGTTTCTTTTACTCTTGTCTTAAGTGGACCTCACCGGGTCGTACTGCTGTTACTTCAAATCTCATTGGCGTATGCATTCCCACTTGAAAATATTTTTTCGCACCTGCTTTCTCTTCTTTCACTATGCCTTTTGTATCTGTGTGTGGTCCTTCACTTCAGCTAGAATTTTCAAGCAAAGGGCATTATAGTTTTTTTTTCTCATTTTGCTGATGCGCCTAAAGGTGTTCTAAGATTTTCTATGTTGTTTATCTATTTTAATTTATACTACTGCTATTGATATTGTTATTTGTGGAATGCCTCGTATAAAAATTAATGTACAGTACTTTTATTATTAAATGATTATCATTATTTTTATATATATGTGATGGGATAAAAATGTATCTAATGGTCTTTCAAATGTAAGTGTCTAAGTCTAATAAAAATGTATCTATTGTCTTCTTCAAATGCAATTCAAATGTAAGTGTTTAAGTCTAATAAAATGGCATCTAATCGTCCCTTCACATGTCAATGTCCAATAAATAATTGTAAGTTAGTAAATAAAATATATTTGTTTTATCTCATTATAATATATTTTAAGATTTTAAAGTCATCTATTAAGTTGATCATTTTATTTGTTTAAATATATAGCTGCAACATTAACTCAGATTATTTTTATGTGTATGGATTTAAACCTCAAAATTTAATTCATATTTAAAAAAAATAAAAATGAGCCTATGTTTGTCTTTGTTATTAATCATTATGAGCCGACTAAAACATAAATTGTTTCAAGCTACACACTGTGGTAGTATAGTTAAGGGATCACACTAATTCATTTAGATCATCCAAGGGAACCTACGATCAATAGAGGATGAAAGATTAATCCATTGAGAATATTTAGAAATAATGCATGATATCACCATTCTAGGAGCATAATTGGATCAATCTATCTAGGGGATTAACCAAAGGAGAAAAATTCTTGTCTAACAAGTTCCCAAGCAATGTCTCTTAATACCATTTTAAAAATAAAGGTATATTACACTAAGGTAAAAAAAATCTAGTCAACATTTTTTTTCCATAGTATTTGTGTAGATGAAGTCCAAATCCACATAATATGCTCACTTATGAAGATATGAAGTTTGTTGAAACAATTGGAATGCCAATTTTTATGGTCCAACTCGTTAAGTTTTTTCTACTATGTCTTTTCTAAAACCCTAAAATCTTTAAGTTTTGATCCTTTGTATATTAGTGTTATATCTTTACTAATCTCATGTTGACCTTTTCATTTGACACAATGAAAATTAGAATCAAGAACTTAGTGATGAGAATGAAATAATGTGCAAAATAATCAATAGACTCTAGCTCAAGATAGATTATTTGAACATCAAAACATAGATCAATATCAATAAAAATAAATATAGAAATCGAGAAAATGGGAACCATAACATTAATTAGGCTCCAAAAATTTAGTGCCAAAAGTATTTCAATTAGTAGAAACATAAATAGTTTGGAAATGTTCCAAACCTTAGGTATCAAGTCCAAAGATAGACTCAAAGGTTTGCTCATTTCAGGCAACATTTGGGAGTACAAAGATATAGATAGTTGGATTTCTTTAAAATCCCTAATTATGCTCACCTAATCCCCAATGAAATAAGAGGAAATATTCCTAGGTGTTAGATTAATAATGCAATAACTAGGGAAGAAAATTTAAGGTATTTCATCAATATCATATATGAATATGAGATATATAATGAGGATTTGATGATGGAATTATTTGTGTATTCCTTAGAAGAAAGTGATAAATAATGTCAAGAAGAGTTAATGAATAGGATTGATCCCAAATCTTCCACACATAAACTCACTAATATAAAAAATGACACCAATGAGATAGTAGTGTATTTTAGTTATATATTCATCACTATAATGACAAAGGTACCACAAATCTCAAACCTAAGGAATCAAGGTGCCTTACTATGGTGCGTTTCAGTCAAAGATAATATGTTATTTACAAGATAATAGACCATAAAAGCTTATAGAAGGCTATACCACAACAATTAAAATTAATAGTAATATGAGAGATTCTAGTAAACATGTTAAGAAGCTGTATGTGAAAATATCGTGCAAAGAGTTATGGGTATCCCAAGAAAGCCACTTTACACTAAGGGTAAATTAGACATTTCGATGGGTGTTATGAAGGACCTATCATATAAAGTAACAAGAACTAATAAGGTTTTTTCACCTAAAAATATAGATACTCATTTAAATGAAGTAAAAAGGTTACATATCAAACCTTATAATATTGATTGGTTTAAGATACCATAGAAAAATGTTAGTCAAGTAGCCACTAAGAAAGCTATTTTTAGACAATAAAAAAATGACACACTAGATCCACATAGGAGAGACCATGTGAACTTCTAAGGGGTGACATATTGGTGTAATTTTTTTTTCCTCCCTCATTATCCATCAAATGATCTAGTTTCTCTTTCAATATCTTTCTACTAGTATTCAATGTGAACTATATAGTATTGAATGTGAACTATATATTTTTGAGCATGATTTACAAGATAAAGTTCATATTACAATGATAATTATGATATATAAGAGTAGATACTTTAGTATGAGTGTACTATTAGTCCCAATCGATATGAGTTGTTATCTCATAATCTTGAGCATTTGAAGAAATTTAGAAAACATATAATAAAATGAAAGCTTCTAATGAGAACATAAAGGCCCTCAATAATGCAACAATAAGGCATGCTCAAGCTAGATATCAATTACAAGGTGTGCATGTACGTACATAGGGACAACCTATTATTAAGGAAATTAGAGATAATACAAAGGATAAAAAGGATAAAAAAGTGTAGATGTTGAAGCTAGAAATGGTATACTAGCCAATAAGGTGACTAAGAAAGCAAATGACCTACATAAAAGCTAATAAATAAAAATTATATACCTAGGGCTCAACAACATGCCATATCATCAAGTGTTGTACCTACCTCAAAGAAAAATGTCATAAGAAATAAAACTAAGCAAGATCAACCAGTACCATTGAAATATACAAGTGGAGTTGAAGAGAAGAGGAAGGAGTCAAAAGGTAAAAGTATTGGGTCCTTTGATTTATTTATAGGCATTTACACAAAAATGGGAGACAAAAAGTGGTCACAACCACTTTTTGGTCCGTCAAACACAAAATAAAAATATTTTATAATGTTCCTATATTTTATTTGGATGAAAATAAAATAAAGTAGAGGGAAAGCTCATTTCAAACTCGCCCCATTTCTCCCAACACCCTAATGCCACCATTTGAAAACTATTTGAGTTAATAGAAGCTTAAAAAATGCCACCATTTGAAAAGTATTTGAGTTAATAGAAGCTAAAAGAATGCCACCACAATGTGCATTTCTCAATTATGTAAGGTTTTCAGGTTTCTATGGGGTAAATGCAAGAATTTGGGTCCACTTTTTGGCAAAAAAATAGAAGTATTTTTCTTGAAAATAATTTTTTTTCAAAGTAGGACTAAAAATTTGAAACACTTATGCATACAAATCTTTTAAAAGTCCACTAATATGAAATATAATATTTTGAGTATATTTTCAAAATATATACTTTATTATAATACCTAGATGATACAAATTAACTTTCTATAGGCTTATACAAAAACCACTTTTAAAATTCACTTGTTAGGACCATATCTTATATGGGTTTGAAAAATTAATTTGATGAAAATAACAATAATTTTGGGAAAGATGTATATTATATTGAAGATTGATTAGGATATTTTTTATTCACCCTCATTGTTATTTCTAGAAACTCCTCATGTTGGGAAAGCATAATTTGAGCTAAAGTAGCCATTTTAAAAATATTTTCATCGTGTAAAGAATTGTATGTAGATTGATGACATATATATATTGTAACGTTGAAAATTGCATCCTATGCAATCTCACATTCCATAAACCTCCCCTTTAGATAAATTAATTCGACAATGCAATAGTTCCTCTATTTTGTCCTTAACTCGTTTGATCCTAGTCATTAAGATGATTTTTTGTCACAGACAACTACACACCATACATATGTCTGATGTATGAACATGTTGAAAATATTCTTGACTATAGTAGTCGTTTGGACATTATACTTCTCACCTACGTGTGAGTGTAGCACCTCTACAGCTTGCAGATGCATTGAGAATGACCCCCTGGATGCATATACCTCATTTTCCCTCTCATTATTGGTCATTGATTCAATTGATTCAATCTCTCTCACTCTCTCAATATCTCTATAGCATTGAAAAATGTAACCCTTTTTCATGCTTAGTCTGGGAATTAATAATTAATGATAAAATATACTTAATTGTGCCTTATTTAGTGTGTCATAAAGTGTTTTATTACACTTTCACACTAATCTAGGGATTTATTAATTAAATTAGGTTAATTAGAGCTTAATTATTCTTTTAATTCAAATCTAAGCCTTATTAATTGCATTTTTCAAGGATCTATCTTGACACCCATTAATGATATTGGATAACATTTAAATTGGAAAAGTTGGAGTCCTTGGAAAATGTGCTAGAACCCATTCACTAGTTTGGGCGAATGAGAAATATTCCACACAATGGACTAATTGTTGAAATAATGGATGCACAATGTCCCTGATAAAGTTGTAGTCTTCAATGGAGGACCTTTTCTAGGAAAATATTCAGGGTATGTGCAGGATCATGATGGGCCAAAAAGTGGCGATATGTAAGCCATATGATGGTCCATGCGGTCGATGACTTTTTTTAACCCAAAATTGATGAAACAAAAAGGGTTTTTAGAGGAGATTCTCAGATTTCCACCAATATAAATTATGCTTTACTTTGAATTTAATAAATAATTATTATTCATTTTCTATTATAATTATGAATAAAGTCCTAATTGATAGTCTGATTGAAAAATATCTATAACTTTCAAATGGTATCACATTTTTTGAATCCAAAACATGCGTCACTTTCTATACTTTGCATACTATAGGATTAAAAAATAAAATATTGAATTTCATGAATTTTTGACAAAGTTAAGGTGGTTAGATAGATGAGCTTTCATATTTTTTAAAAGTTGTAATAAAAAAATCATAATTAATTATTTACTTGGAAAAAAGTTATAAAAAAATATGCATCACATGAGCACATGAGTCCTCTACTTATATCTAAAATATTATAAAAAAATATTATCATTTTATTATGGTTAGGGTGGTCAGACAGACACCTACTTCTTATTTTTACCCTGAAATTTAAATACTACTGCATTGAAATTTCAAATTTTCACCAAATAGATTTAAAATAAATAAATAAAGGTCTAGTAGTTTAGAAACTACATTCAATTCTCTACATATTTTATTTTTACATTTTTTTGAAATAATATAGATAACTTATTCAAAATTTTACGTCAAGTTGTCTAACTCTGATTTTTGGTCTTTTTATTGCCACTTAAGGGCCTATTTTTTCCATGATGATCCTGCACATACCCTTCAATCACACAAAAAGTGTTTCAATAATGGCATTCAAATAGAGACTCTATTATGAGATAAGAGATATGTTAAAAGAGTACATATTCCTGATTAAATAGGCAAGAGTAAAACCTAGAATGCACAAGATGTTGCCAAGTGTCTAAATCACACTATATGTGACAACATGAAAACCCTAAGAACCTACCTAGGGAATGATAAAAAAATTGAGATAGGTTTTAGAAAAGATAAGTCATCTTCTAGAAGGAATCTAATCTCCTACAAACATGGAAAAAGGGAATTACCCTATTATTTATGATTTATCTAATAATTCAACCTGGGACTAAATTATTTAAATAAAAGACCTAAGTTAACTTATTCTAGTGTAATAAATAATTAATTACACTAACACTCCCCATAAGTATAACTTAGGGAGGAAATAAAAATGCAATGATTATGTAATATATGATGGGTCTCAGCTACATGAAGGCCATTTTAGGTACCCATGCACAAATGAGAATGAAAATGAAGCTAATCTCCCACAAACAGAGAAAAGGGGAAAACCCAGTGGGAAGAAAACCCCTCTCCACAAAGGAGACAAAATGCAAATAAGTGATGATTGGAGGACTCAACATCATCCCCCCAAGGACTACAACCATCACAAAATACAAAAAGGATAAAAAATAGGAGACTAGATATCCCCCCCATTAAGGAGAGTGGTCCCATCAAGGATGTCTTCAAAGCCTATGGAGAAATGAGGAGCCAAGTGAGCAAGACCTGTCATGAACCCATCTAGATGCCACAAGTCTAAAGAGGTGGATGAGCCCTGCTCTTCTGAATCAAATATCAACTGAGAGGTAGATGAGGAAGAAGATGGTGTTGAAAGAAGATCCAATTCAATTCAACCACCACAACCCTGAAGAGGAAGAGGAGAACTAATTCCTACTCTGGAATATGAAGAATCAAGAATTGGTGGAGCACAATCCCAAAACTTGTAGAAATTGTACACCCTGTATTGATGATCAACCTCACCATAGGAAATGATTGTATCAAACTCATCCCTAAGGATGGCTAAATCGAAAGTGAACTCAATCTTAAGACCCTCCTATGCAAGCTAATAAATAGAAATTTGATTGTGAATAATTTGAGGAATATAAGAAACATCATGCAAATGCCCCCCTCCAAAGTAACATCACAAATAGAAACTATATGAATAATGTTTGCATTTGTAGTGAACATCCTGTCAGACTTTGAAGGTCTCATAGTATCCCAAAGGATATGATCCTGAGAATAGGTGACATGCCAGGAAGTACTTGAGTCAATGACCCATCCTTCCCATCTATCAACTAGGGTAGTGATCAAAGCTTGTCCCTTTCCATTAATTGAGTAGCTATGGAAATTCTTGCAATACCTAAAGAGGACTTTTCATGTGAAGAAGAGTGATATGATTTGACAGAGGAAGAAGGAAGAGATATGTTGTGATCCTTAAGAATCTATCTTAGTTCATGAATTTCCTTCTTGAAACATGTCTCCTCATGATGTCCAAGCCCATTACAAAAATTGCATTTGGGCCTCTCCTTAGGAATTTCTTCCTTTTGATGTGATGATTCATAGTATCTTGTCTTAGATTTTCCCTTATTCTTGCCTTTCCCTTTGGATGGAGCTGCAACAAGAGCATCACACTTTGAAGAGGAATTAGCCTGATTGAGTTAGGATTGGTCACAAAAAGTCTCAAATGAAGGAATCACAAAACTATCTCCAAGGCCATCCATGGTAGAGTAAAATGAAGTGGAAAAATAGGAAAAGTAACCTTTCAACTTGGGAAAGATCATGAATATTCATTCCTTGTCAGTTTTGTCTTTACAACACCATGATAGTTGTGCCCTCAAAGACTTGAATTTCACCAAATAATAATCTATGGAGGGGAAAGAATCAACTAAGAGTGAAGCTAGTTTCATAAATCTAGAAAATCAAAGTTGAATGAAAGTGTAAAATGATGCTAAATGACAACCAAAATGACCTATTTTTAAGTGTAATTCTAATCCAATTTTTTAATTTTAGTGACTAAAAGTATGCTATTACGTAAATTCTATACAAAGTCAATCTAACATTATTTATTTTTTATTGAATTTTTAGACATAAAAAGAGTTTAAAATTCAAGTTTACACCTAAAATGCAATGCAACTTTATTCCTAATTTGGAACCCTAAATGCAATGAATTAATTCAAACCCTAGATTTAGTGTTTGAATGAATCCAAATTAGAAATTATAATATTTAAATACCCAAGGTCACCATAATAAAACATAGAAAAATAGGTTGGGGGTCCAAAATATAGGGTTTTATACTAAATTTGGAATGTTTCACCAAAATTACTATAAATAGAAAGAGGAAAGTGGGGTGTAATGAGCCTAGGGGAAATGTACTAGTTAATGCCCATGTTCCATTTTCTATTTACTCCATGCTTACCTGAACCCCCAATAACCGTTTATATTTTATTCATTACACTATTTTAATTATGCCAACAAATATTTATAAATTACACCAATATATGTTCACTACTTAATGTGTAGTTAACCATAAAAAAAAAATTTAAAAATCTATTGGTACATATATTTTTTCATCACAGGACAAGTTGCACAAAATAAAGTCATTTTTGCATTAGTTAAAGTACATGTATGTTTACAATTACCACTCTATGCAAGAGGCTCAAAGCTTCAAATTTGTATTTGCATGTAGATATGAATAGTTAATGGTGTAAAATGTGACATAATATAAAACATAAATCAAATTTATGAGCTATCAATTGCACATAAACCCACACTTCCTATTACATCTTCATGCATTAACTCCATCTACTTTTGGTACCTTCACAAATAGTTAATGGTGTAAGGCTCCCCAATAAACCAAATCACATATTATAATTTATATATATGACTAACTTCTAGTATTTGCACACAAAGTTAATGGTGTAAGGCTCCCCAATAAACCAAATAACATATTTTAACTCATATATATGATTGAATTAATGCAAGCCACTGTAGATGACAATTAAACCAAATATTTAAATTCAGAGATTATGAAGGCAACCTATGCACATTCCTCTTAAAAGGGAGTATTTTCAAGTTGGTACACCCAGAATAACTAGATTCATGTTTTTATTTATCAATACACTATTTTATATTTATGTACTAAGTGTTTACATTATTTTGAGGCATACAAAAAATTTCGTTTTCAGTCAGCTGTTCAAAATAAAGAGTCCATATTTACAAAAACCAACATTATCCATTATTTAATCATATTACAGTTACATTTTTATCACTTGCATACATCATACATCAAAGATAATAATAGCTACATTACCCTTAGTAAATATTTCCAACTACATACATCAAATATAATAGCAATAAAATTATTCATTTTTTAATAACATCTTAGTTATATCCTTATCGCCTGCATCTTATCATTACTGTTAAGCTTTCCAACTTGCATACATCAAATTTAAATTCCTACTTGTAGTTTATTGTGTTTTATCATCATTTATCTGTATGAAATAGAGGGCTTCATTGCAATGATTTTTTGACTTCATACTATGAAATCATTCGATAAAATGTGAAATAAATAGAGCATTGTTAGATTTTATTTTGAATCCCTCGTTAATAATAATTAAATTTAATGGGTATACAATTTTGTCCCAATTTATCTACTAGTTTCAAGATTACACATCATGCAAACTCTCCTGATTTGAGGAAACCTTTACTCATCCTTTCTCCTTACATTTTGCACACAATGATATTGGATAATCTATTTTCTTCCAATTATTTGGGTGGAGGTTTTCTTTGTTTCAATAATTATAATCTACAAAAAATGATATTCTATCAGATTGTATATATATATATATATATAATATTATATGTATGTGTATATATGTATAATATTATATATATATCTATATCAAATTAGTTATACACACACACACACACACACACACACACACACACACATATACATATATAGCTATATATGTACATACATATATGCATATCAATATATATGTATGTACATATATATGTATACATATAATGATATACACACACATATATAATTAATCTAATACTAATTAATCTCATAATTAATGTATAGTAGTACTCAATTCATCTACTTTTCAGTCATATATATAAAATCACATATTTTTTAGTATTACTAGGTCATTGCCAAAGTAAAGTCAAAGAATTTACCTATGATTAATGTTTAATGTCTTTTATTTATTGCGGAGAAGTCCTCACATGCCTGCTATTAAGAGTCCAATGTACTTACATATATTCATCCAATCAAATTAGAATTTGTAAGAACTAAATATTTATGAACACAATATAATAAAAATAATAAACATATCATAAAGCATTTAGAGATGAATGTGCCTATATATAGTTTAGTGTGTTAACAAAAAAAACTTCGTTGATATGTTGATAATCCACATACTTGGTTAACCTCTCGATGCTCTCAATTTCCTAAAAAATAATTGTAATAAATAGGGGTAGTAACATTCCCACATCAAATCATCTTTACAATATTGCATGCACAACAATAAGAGTTTTGATTGGAGCATTAGAATCCACAATATTTTGATCATTTATAAAATAAAAAATGTATTTGGATCCTTAGATACATTCATGCACACATATGACTGAAAACATAATAATTTTTATGTCTCAAAATAATGTAAACACTAAACTATCCATTAATATAAAATAGTTTATTGATAAATGAAAACATGAATTTAGTTATTATGGGTGTACCGACTTGAATTTTGTAGAGGATATTGAGTGAAAGCATAGGATAATTCGTAATGAAAATGACATTGGAAATTCCCTCTTATAAAATCATTCGAATGTGTAAATTGAATGCATTGAATTGTGGTGATTTATTTTTAAATTTGAATTTTCCTAGGAAACAATCGATCATTTCATATTGTAGTTGTTATTTATGTCTAATTTTAATATTACCTTGAATGAAAAATATCATATTTATAATTATAAGACAATGATTGGCAAGTTTTTTAAATTTTCTAGTAAAACATGGAAAAATTGTAGGTCATGGTTATCCTTCCATTCTCTCACACTTTATTATCCTTTTCACAAAAATGTAAATCACTCATGTGCTATAGAGGAATAGAAACCCTACACAAGCCAATCCAACCAAAACTCCATAGCTAAGAATATAATAACTCAATTTGAAAATTTGGAACATTATAGAGATTGTCTCAATCCATTTGAAGGAGCACTTGAAAATGACCCTTGTTCAGAAATATTTGGTTGTCAATTTTCTTCTTGTTGCAATGTCATGTCTAGGACATGGAAAAGAACTATGTTTATTGAATTATCTATGAAAGAAATCTTCTAGCCCACATGATTTTCCTAACTGAATCCCCCACATGTTTAACAAATTACATGTAAATTATCATGGAAATATAGTTGTATAAACATTTAAGATAATGGAAGTGATTATATTTCCATTTTAGCAATGACCATAAACAAACTCTGTCAAATATACTATTAAACTTATTTGAATTTTTTGCCAAACTGGTATGTTTTTCTATTGTTAACTTATCTGATAAGATCTCTCAGGGCACATGACATGATATTTTTTAATATATTTAACAAGAATTATTATTATTTTTTCTAGATAAATCATTGCTTGAGGGGCAACACCCATAAAGTAAATAAAGTAAAATTCTGGATTGCTTCTAACCCAATATGGGGACCACAAAGACCTACTCTAGACCCATGAATGGGGAGCACAAAAAGACAATACCAAACAAAACCAAATTTACCCTTGCCAATGGCTTATTCCATTCCTACCACTTGCAGACACTGGATTCACACTATTGCTTTTGACTAGAGCTATGTGTGTTAGAGTAAAGGTCTTAACTTAATTATGTTGATTTAGTTACCTTTATTCCCCTCTTAAGATTTCACATTAGTTTGCATAAAGTGATATTTAATAATTATATTAATTATTAAATGTTATCCTATTAGGGCTTCTATTAGGGTTTTTCCTATTAGGGTTTTATTAGGGTTTGCATGATCTCCTTTTTATAAGGATTGATCCTATTGTATTTCATATCAATTCATTCTCTCGTTCTCTTAGAAATATACATTTTCAGTTTTCAGAGAACCCTTGCTTGTTTGTCTCCATCTCTTCTCTTATGACAGGTTATTTGCATGCAGG
Source organism: Sequoiadendron giganteum (assembly GCA_007115665.2). Lineage (NCBI taxonomy): Eukaryota > Viridiplantae > Streptophyta > Pinopsida > Cupressales > Cupressaceae > Sequoiadendron > Sequoiadendron giganteum. The sequence goes on from CM021102.1 coordinate 123,782,916, forward strand.
TGATCTTCGGGGTTTATGGTGTTGTATTTTCTCAACACCTACATAGTATCAGAGCTCCACACCTGTTGCTTCCTGTTCTTGTTTTGAAGATTTTTAGAACTTCAAGGGTTTGAGGCTTGTTTTCTTGATCCAGGGCACACCTAAAATTTTGAAGCATTTTCAGCTCAAATGGACATCGCCATTGTGTTCGCAACGGTCCAAAACCCCTAAATTGATTGTTCATTCATCCATTTTGGACAAAGTTGAAATTTGAGGCAATTTTTTTTTGCAATACGACCGTACGACTATCGCCTGCTTGGTAAAAAAAATTTAGGAATTTTTTTTATTTTGTCAAAAAAATATTTATTGCGAAAATATTTCATTGTAAATTTTTTTTATATTTTTATTCAAAAAAAATAAAAAAGGAAAAAACAAAAGCAAAACAAAATTATTTTTTCATAGTTTTAGGGCTTGCCGACCTGGTACAAGGGTACCCGCAGGTCCCTGCACCCGTAGGCTTGCGGGCCCTGCGGTACACTGGTCAGTGTACTGCTGACCACTGTCGGCTTAATGTCGACCGGCAGTTGATAGTACCACCGACTGGCGGTACACAGTCCGCTAACTGTGATGGGGGGTGGGCCCACGTGCTTTCCCTCATCAATTTTTTTTTATTAAAAAAAATCTCTCTGCATTTTTTTTATTGTTTTTTTATTTAAAAAACAATTTTTTAAAAAAAAACTGGTCCAATCTCACATTTACGGTGATGGCCGTTTGGCCGTCAAATTTAACCCAGTCATTTTGCTGCGACGGCCGTATGATCGTCAAATTTAACCCAACGCTGGTTTTTTCCCTCTTTGGAGCTGATTTATTCTGAAGGCCGTAACTTGGGCATACAATATCGTCTTTTGAAAAATGAGATATCATCGGAAAGCTGGTTTTCTCATCTTTCCAGTGGTGTGGGTCTCATCACATCTTTTTTTTGTTGGTGCATTCTACAACTAGTTAAAGACAAAGGGGCTATTTTCAGTATCAAGCTCATAACTTTTGATCAGTTTCTTTGTTTTTCGCAATCTCAACGACATTGGAACTGTATTTCAGAGCTCTTCAGTTTCATCCATGCCATTTTTCTAGATTTCACTCCAGGTATATTTTATTTAGTTATTTGTGTTTTCACACTCTGGTGGATTACCTGGACATATTTGCTCTTGGAAATTTTTTGTTTGCATGGGATGCTTTGTTTTTGGCTGTTCTTCATGTATTTCTAGCATTTTGTCCTTTAAGGACATTTTGAGCATCATTTCGAAGCTATCTTTTATGTAAACGCACTGAGATAAAGTGCCACACTATTGTACATGCATCTTTTAGGGATTTTGCACATAAGATTGTGCCATGTTTTGTACTCGCACTGATATTATAAAGTGCAATGAGGGGTTGTGTAGTTCGCCTTTGTTTTGCCATCACATCTTTGTCCGGTGAGTATCCCTCCACAACGATATTGAATCCATACCATAGGGGGGTTGTGTAGTTTGCCTTTGTTTGCCATCACACCTTTGTCCGGTGAGTGTCCCTCCATGACAACCATGGATCCATATGATTCCAGCCTCATGCATGTGTGTTTTGTTTTGCACACCACTTTTTCAGTTGCAGGTGCTATCTTGCACACTTTCGGATGTTTCTTCTCCTTCATGCACTACAGGGTGTTTCACACCATTTCAGTGGATCTGTCAGGCTCTCCCAGTTCAACATTATCGGGGGGTATTATATTGTTCGTGCTAATTCTTCCTTGGTTTCACCTTGGAAGGAATCTTCCATTCTCAGTTGATCAGTGTTTCAGACTATTGGTTCTTGTGCCATCTGTATCTTCATTCCAGGTGTTTGCCTTTGTTTACCATCTGATTCGAGTAGTGTCATATGGGCACTTATGCAGCTTATTGTCTTCTTGTCCCTAATCATCCTATCTTTAGTGGAGGTTCTTCAGCACCATAGCAGTCATCTTTCGACAGTTGTTTACAGCTTCTTCTACTTCAGTGATGTTCTTCTCTTTGGCCTTCTACATCTCTTTTTAGAGTAGAGCTTTTTCCCATGAGGTTTTCTCTATTCCTCCTCTTTATAGAGATTTGGTTGTATTTGGGTACCTGATCTAGCCTAGTTGTCAAGACCCATGTTTGCCTTCTTGCATTGTAGTTACCTTTGCTTTTCTGCATTTGTTTGTAGTTGCACTATTGCTCATCTTTTGGGGGGGTGTTAGAGTAAAGGTCTTAACTTAATTATGTTGATTAAGTTACCTTTATTCCCTTCTTAAGATTTCACATTAGTTTGCATAAAGTGACATTTAATAATTATACTAATTATTAAATGTTATCCTATTAGGGCTTCTATTAGGGTTTTTCCTATTAGGGTTTTATTAGGGTTTGCATGATATCCTTTTTATAAGGATTGATCCCATTGTATTTCATATCAATTCATTCTCTCATTCTCTCTGATATATACATTTTCAGTTTTCAAAGAACCCTTGCTTTTTTGTCTCCATCTCTTCTTTTGTGACAGGTTATTTGCATGCAGGTGATCTTCGGGGTTTGTGGTGTTGTATTTTATCAACTCCTACAATGTGTACACATCTAAAAATGGTCACATCATATTAGCGTGGTAAATTAATTAAATACACATTATTTAATTAATATTCTTAATTCAACTACATTTAAATAAATTTAATAATTTATTTGTAATGTTCACCTTTTCTATAAATCATTCACTATTATCATTTTCTTATGTCTTCTTAATTAATTAAATAAATACCATTATTTATTTTAATTAATTATCACATTACTCTATTATATAAAGTAAATACATTTATTCAAATATCAGAACTCATAACCATACACTTAATTGAATATTTCATATTTAATGAATAAAGCTTAGATAATTCTCCAAACATATAATTAAATATTTATATTTAATTGGAAGCTTCCATTTGCACATGTCACAAGAAATTAAATAAAATTATTGTTTAATTGAGCAATTATCTTCAACAAACAAAACTACTTCATGACAAATGACAATTTGTCTCCATTTTTGAATGAGGAGGTTTTGTGGGTTGAAAACACAATCCATAATTTTCTCTCCAACAACTATATTCTTTCAAACCTCTCCATCTCTCACGATCCATTCTTCCAGGCTAAATCTCAACCATTGGAGCTTTCCAGCAAAGCTTTTTCTTTTTGAAAATATATAAATACGGCCTCTTGGCTCTTCCAAAATATAGATTTCAGTTGCATAGTAAGAGCATTATAGTGAAATATCTCTAGCAGTCAAGCACAATAATCTAGTTTCAATTCATAGCTTAATCATGTCCATTAGCTGCACAATAGTTGTATCATCTTACAATCATTTAGCATAGGAGTTTAGATTTCGTAGCTTGCATAATACTCATTCTTGGAGTGGTCATTCTACTGAGCTGCTGCTTAAAAAAAGCTGAGAGCAAATAATCTTTGTAGAAACATTGAAGATAGAGGACAATGGAATGACTTTGAAGAATTTTCATAATTTAGCTTGTTTTAGTTAATTAGATTCTTCAATATAATGTTTGATTGGTGTGTTGTTTTTATTACTAACATATAGCACATGATTGTAACAAGTGTTTTTAAACACTTTGGGAGAAATTATTATCTCATTCTTAAATTTTTGTCTGGATCCGACGCGACTGCGACCAGTGGTTTTATTGATGTATAGAGATTAAAATGAACCAATCCTAGGATAGACACTTAAATCTGGAATTTACCAATCCTAGGATAGTCACCAAACATTATTTTATCTTGGTTAAGATGAATCTCATGCTTGTTGTGAAACAACATCTTCACTTAGTATAGAAAATTATCATTTGGGATTTAAAATTGAACTATTTTGTTTGATGTGATTGTTGGGTATAGGTTTATGCTCTCCCCTTAAGTGGGTGATCAGAACGCAAGACTTACCTTTTCATTTTATGCACTTTATGTTGTATTGCATCCCTTAGAAGGCCTACTCTTGTGGGAAAAATTACTCACCCAAGAGGAATGACCTAAGTGGGAAAAACCAAAGCCAGGTTTTCCAACCCACTCTAATCAAAAGTGAATTTTTGGGAAACCCATATTCAACTGAAGTGAGCAAGATAACCATCCCCAAAATCTTTTTTCTAAAGATTGGGAGGTCTCCCGAGGGAGTTTATCTATTGCTACATAGAATGGATACCTTTACTATGAACTATAGTGTAGAAGCCAACCATGTCAGTATCCAAACATAATTTCAATCATAGTGCAAAGTGAGGGAATAATCTGCTCCCAAGACACTCACCATATAATCACCATAGATTTTTTTCTCAAGGGATCGAGAAATCTAACCTTGAGTATGCACCTAGAAAAGACAAAAACACGGGCGCCCTCTAGGGGGTGACACAACTGTGTGAGTCGACATGATTTTAAGTTGTGGGTTATGATTTCTGTGATGACCCTTTGACCATTAAGAGTGATTCTACTTGAATTTTTTTCTTGTTGAAATACCATTGAAAATTAAAAAAGGGTCATGCTCGATCCTTGAACATACACTCACTATTTTAGATTCTATGTCTTTAAAAACAACTGTCTTCCTATTGCATATTGTGTTGTCAAAACATTAACTCATATAAGATCATCCAAAAAACACAATAATTTGGAAAATCAAACTATGAAATTTATGTTAAGGGATTGGAAATCAACAATAGAGAAAACTTGGAAACATTAGACACCCAAAACAATCCTTATTTTCAAAAACTTCGATCAAAACATCACAAAGTGCAACATCACCTTTATTTTTGATTTCTAGTTTAATTCCCACAACAACATCATCATCCTTCCAACCAAGGAATCATGAGCTAAAAATTTGAAATTTCTTTAGTCATATCAATAGAATTCTCATTCTATTTTGAAGTTAATATATCCCACAAATTGCACTCTCTCATTTTATGATCAAAGTTAGTTGAAATTTGGTGTAAGCATATGCCTATTTTCAAAAAAAGTCCCGAAAAAAAAGAAGATGAATAGAGGGATCCACTTTGAAACATGGGTGATAGGGAAGAAAATATTGTTCATAGGCTTCATGGAAATAGTGTAAATGATGAGATAACTAATGAAATGCTTCAAGAAACTAAACACGATCCATAGTTTCTCTTAGCTGTGGAAAAGATCTTAGCAAAAAATAAAGAAGGATAAATTCTTTTATTGGCAAACCAAGGTGCCAAATTACCCTTTGACTACAATATGGAGAAAATTAAAGAGGATCTTGAAAAGGATGAAAATCCCTTAAACAATCTTAGTACTCTTACCCAAAAAATAGGAGCAATCCAAAGGAAAATCAAGGAAATACCAGGGGGAACAACTAAAACTTGTCCTTGGACGGAAATATGAACGTGACCTCTTCTCCTCCAAAAAAAACATCATGCAAATTCAATGTTTTTGAATTTTTGAGAAGGATCAATGGGAAGCCCAAATCTAAGCCATCAAATAAAATTGACCAATCTTGTCATTTCATGCATTTATCTTCATCCCCCATAATTCAAAATGAACCTCATGATTCTTCCACCCAAGTCAATGATCCCATTCAATCACCTTCTTCTATCATATCCTCTGCATCCAATGATTCATTTCAATCTACACATCTCGATCAAAACATTATTTCCACTCCATCCCATGATGCCAAAATTCTACAAACCCTTCCAATCTTTGATCAAGATCCCATCTCTCAAGAATCATATGATGATCCCCTCCTTTCATTATTCACCCATGATAATCCACTTCCATCTCAAGGAAAAAATACTCTTCGAGGTCCTCCCTCCACCCCATCTTATGAATCGATATCCTCTCATGACTCAATCACATCCCAGGAGGATGAAAATTCTTCCATCCTATCCAAAGATTCCCTTACATCTGATGATGAAGATACTCCATCTCCTTCATCTAATGATTCTTTTCCTAGTCAAGATCAAAGTATCCCATCATCCTCATATCAAGAGCCTCTCACACCTCTTCAAGCTATCCATGAACCCCACTCCGGTTTACTTCCAATACCAATCCTTTCATCCATATCATATCCTCTTGAAAATAGACTCGCATCTTGTTTCAGAAAAAAGTCATATCCCATGCTAAAATGAATGTGTAGAATTATGAATTACAAAGGCAAAGGATTAGGCCTTCCTGAACAAGGTATCCTAGAACCCTTTTTTTTCCAAGCACGCCCATATTCTCATAGCCCTGGTTATACACCTCATGCTCAACCTAGGTATCCTAGTCCATCTAACTCTCCATCTATCCTAGGTCCTGTAGACATGGAAAATGTACAAGCTCGTCTTGGCACACCTGATCCTGATTACTAACAACGTTTCCTCTTAAATCACATTCTCAACATCTCATCACATTCTATCCCTTAATTTAATAAATCATTATTTATTGAATTAAGTCTTCCTCTTTCAGTGATTAAATTAATCAATTTAATTTAATCAACCTTGCATCTCTATTTAATTAAATAAATCTTTTTATTCGATTAAATTCTCTAAAGTCCTCTTATTTAATTAAATAAATTAAACATTATTTAATTTAAGCTAACATATCCCCCCATCAGTTGAATACATCAAAATCATTTATTTAATTAATCATTTCCTCTCAATTCTTGAATTAAATTAATTCATAAATCTAAGTCTAAATTGTCACATCACCTAATTCTTCATTAAATTAATCAAAACATGGATTAAGTTAATCCTTCTCACTAAAATCCTCTAGAGAATGCAAGTTGCACAATAAATCAAATACTTTGATTTATTAATTCATCTATTTTCCCTCACAAAACATCAAAAGGGAATATTCCTTATTTGAATTCAAAAAGGCCAAGTGGACTTGGTCCTTCCAACAAGGCATTCAATGTCTCTTACATGTCCTTGGCCTTGAGCCAAGTAACATTAACTTCATCCTCTTTCCCTCTTCAACATGTCATTTCTCAAATTTGAAATGCCACCTAATTGCATTTATTGGCTCATTGGCCAAAACTTGCACATTCCTCATCCAATCACATTTGGACAAGTGGCACAATGCCATTGGATTATCTTTTGTCCCACGTTGCTTATTTCCACTATCTCTTCCAAGATTTGAATCTATAAATTGGAGACTCTTCTCCTCAATCATCATTCACAACTCACATGCAAAGTTACTCTCTTCAATTGAGAACTAATTTTGCTCGTTGCTTCCAAACATCCATCAATTTTGATAGCTCATCACAAGATTATGCTCAAATATCTTTGGAGATTTGACCATTAAATCAATCAACTCACATTTGCAAAGGAATTGGGAAAGGGCCAATTGCAACATATCATTGGCACCAATTCCCCCATAGGATCATCATTTTGTTTACTTAATTAGGACTAACTTTTATCTATCTTAGTTGTTCTTTCTTGTTCCTATTTTAAGTTATTTACAAATGGATTTTATGGGGAATCCCTCATTGTTTGCTTGCATTTAGATTTAACACTAACAATGTTTGACGTCTTTGTGTTGTTGCAGGTTTAGGGGTTCACATTTTGGTGCTAGAAGGAGGGCCTGAAGTCAAAAAATTATAACACGTTTTCAAATTCCATGGATTCTAACTTTTTTGTTGTAGACACAGGCAAACTAGCTCGCGCGGCGCTATATCATGCCGCTTTTAGTGCCGTGGGGCAGTATCTTGCTGCTTTCAGTTCTGCGGCTCCATATCGACCCACAGTCACATTTTCCAAACTTCGCTGCGAGATTCCCACCTGTCTCTTTTTTTTTTTAATTTCTTAACCCCACTACGTAGGTCCTAACTTTGCCGCTTTCACCACCGCGGCCCTATTTTGAACCGTGGTTTCTCCAAACTACACCACGGTGCCTTTCCCACCCATAATTTTTAAATTTTCAAAGTAGGCCGCTTCCAAACTGCACCGCGGGCCTCTGTCGCGCTGCTTTTGCGCTCTCTGTCTTTGCAAAACGCTTCCCAAAGTCACCTGTGCAATGCTATATAGCACCGCCTGTCTTCCAAACTTCGCTGTTTCTCCAAACTCCACTGCTTTTCCAAACTTCACCGTGGGACGATAGTAAAATCTAAAATTAACATGTGCTTTTTAAGTTCAGTTTTTTTTTTAACCTTTTAATTTGATTTCCCATCTTTATTGCTCTCTATTTTACTGTCGTTTTGTAGGTTGGAGCAAAGGAACGAATCATTATGGCATCATGTTTACAAAACCAAAGTGTTCTTTAACATTTCTTGAGAAAATTTGTTAAAATCTTTGGCCTTAGGAAAACTAATTTTACTTTGGGCTTTAAAACGAACATTCAAATTTTCTTTTATGATATCATGTTTATTGTATGCAAAGTGTTTCTAAACACTTAAGTTTTCTTCAACACTTTTCAAAAAACTTGTTAGAATCTTTGATCTTAGGGCACTAAATTTTACTTTGGGCTTTAAAAAGAACAATCAAATTTGGTTTTCTAAAGTTGCCAAGGGGCTAAAAACAATTTTAGGCAAAAACACTAGAGTTGGTTTGAAAGGTAATAATTGAACAAGGCAACTTCACACTTCATTTGGCGCTTTTAAAAAGAATTCATCATTGCTTTGAGGATTAAAATGAACAAGTGTCTTTTTATGTTTTGCAAAATTTTTTACAAATTAACATCATTAAAATGCATATGCGTTTCTCTCGCGCTTTATAGCGATCTTAAGAATCAAAAGCATTTTTTTGATATTAACTTGTCAAAAAGATTGCCTCCACATTTCGATTTGGGCACTTAAAATTGAACAAAGCATGCGAGTGTGAGCACACCATATTGTGGAGGTTTTCCCCTTTTTTTTTTCAACAAAGGTTTTGTAAATGAAAGGATATGTTAGCTTGCTATTGTTTATCTTAGAGGGCCTACCTTGTGGGAAAAAGTAATCACCCAACCGGGAACATGCTAAAGCCAAGCAACTTCCACCCAGGATATAAGTGTGGATATTGAAACAAAGGCCAATATCATTAGGATTATTCCAACGAGATGGATAGCAATGGACTCTCACGGATGTTGGATAATCCCCCATGAACGGAATGCTCGAATTAGAACCCCTTGTCTAGAAAAGGCCAAAACCTTGTCTATCTTGTTGGTGCAAAAGGTTATGTCCTTTGAAGCCGCCCCATGTAACATGTGGTCTTGTTGTGGAAATGGAATGTATGCCATGGGAGATTCATGGGTACTAATGCTTGGCTGACCCGAATAAGTGAGTGTCATGGAGGGGAGCCAGTGTGGTCAAGCATTTAGCCATTCACACAAGATATGCGTAGCTGGATTTATCCAAGTGGGAACCCAACAAGATATTGCCTCATCATCCTAGGATTGTAAAAGTGCTTGGAAGAAAAGAACACATTGCTTGGATCTAAAACAGTGGAAAACAAACATTCAATGAATCATCAGAATTTCAAACCCTTTAGGGAAGCAAATACCTTTGAAAAATTCAAGTGCTCATGATTTCCCTAGGGATTTCATCCTTAGAGGCTTCTAAGCATTTGGATTTCATCTCAATTTGCTTACTAAAGTCAACAATAGGTAACCTTTGCCTTGATTTTTCCTTGATTTCCACATAATGCACTTTGTGGGATGAAAGAAAATTAGGGTATTGGTTATTCAGTTTGAAAAGGATAAATCAAGAAAGTGTTTGTGGTAAAAAGGACCAAATCTAAGCAAGATAAATAGACAATTGAACCACACATATGCTTGATCTCTTTTGGGTCATTGGGTTTTCATGCAAACATTGGTCTTTTGGTTTGAATTACTTCTAGGGAAAATCATGTTCTTCATCACCTTAGTCTTGTAACTAAGTCCTCATAGGGTCATCTAGGATCAAAATCATCACTTCACTCATCTCACCAACAACTTTTGGAACTTTGCAACATCATTCATGCTAGACTTTTGGAAAATCAGCATCACCTTGTTTGACTTAACGCACCTAGTCAAATTATCAATCTTCTTGAACAAATTTGCCTCTAGGATAACACAACTTCCTGAGGTCTACTAGTTCATGATCACTTTCATTGGCTTAACACACTTAGCCAATTCCTTCTCTTATGTGAGTTTTCCCTAGGATAACACAACTTCCTAGGGTTTACAAATCCACCATCATCTTGTTTGACTTAACACTCCTAGTCAAACTATCAATCAAAATCAAATCAAATCAAATAAATTCCTAAAGTCTAGCATTGATCCAAAGTTCCAAAAAGTTCAAGCACCCATATCACTCACGCTTTCATCGTCCATCTCATCATTGGTCCTAAACACCTTAAAAGTTCACTTTTGCAACAAGATCACAACACAAGAGGGACATGGAATATAAAATTGATCCATCTATCACGAGTAATCCAAGTCAACCAAACTATCCAAGTCTCACAATGCCAATTGATTATCGAAACTTACATTTATGCATGGCATCATTATCTCCTCCAAAATTCAACGATATGAATGTGAGTATGGCTAATCTAAAGTTTGGAACACCTTTCCCAATTATAGATTTAAATCCAAGTCCAAATTTGTAAATCTATCAACCAAATGCTCAATGCATGAGTTTTCTAAACAACTTCATCCCACCAAATCCATACATGCCAAGTACAAGTATACCAAACATGACCATTTCTAGTCCACACTTGGTGAACTTTAGGATAGACATGTTTGCAAATCCCCCTAATGTTGTTAAAAAATCCTAGTAGTATATTGGCAACTCCATATGTTGATTCAAGTCAAGGTAAAACCATGCAAAATCAGAGTTACCTAAATCAAGGAAATATGATTCCCAAACACAACAATGTTCAATTTCAATCTATCATGCAAAATCAAAACATCATACCAAATCCTCTCATTTTGCCAACAATATCACAACAAAAGGTGACAACCATCCAAGCAATCCCAACAATCAACACCATCCCCAACCCACCACTGCCACCGCCACCAAAACACAACATGACCAATTCATTCTCCATCATGTTGCAAGCTGCTCAAGAAGCTTCTCGCAAAAAGGCACTCCAAGCCCAACAAGCCACACAAGTTGCTCAAGTGGCTCAAGTAGCCCAACAAGCATAGGCTCAAGTTCAAGCCCAGCACTAGGCTCAACATGAGCAAACACAATTCAAGGCATTATTGCAAGCAATCCATCAACAAGAAGCTCAACAAAAAACCCAACAAAAGGAATTGTTGGCACAACACCATGACCAACAACAAGCGTTGTTGGCTCAGCAGAAAACACACACCTTACTCCCACAACAGAGCTTGCAACAGATTCTCATCACAATCATTCAAAATGATGATCAAGATCCTTTGACCAATGATAATGTTGAAAATGTCTCTACATCACCTAGTGAGTTAGAGAACATATCTCAAGATTTTTCCCCAAAGCATGATCGACATCTTTCACCAAAGTCTAGCAAATGACCTTTCCAAGACATATTGACATCCTTTGACCTCATGGTTACAGATATTGAAGAAATTCTCAACTCACCATTTGATTCAAGTCCACTCAAAGATCAAGAGGATATTGAGCCACTTCCAATGCCTTATGATGATGTCCAAGAACCCTTTGAAAGTAATCTATCCTTTGAAATTGACCCATGTCAAGAACTTGATCCAAAGCATGTTGAAAGCAATTCAGACATTAATCAAGATCGAGAATTTTTATTTGCAAGATACTACAATGAGGTGATGGCCACTCTCCTACAAGATGTCACAAATTATGATCATATCCAGATAGCACATACTCCTCCATCTACCCATGAGATGTTTTATTTGGATAGGAACGTAGATGATCTTCATTCAAAACAAGAGTCTCATACTCCTAAAATTATTACCAATGAAAAAGAGTCTCCTACCCTTACCATTTGTACACATGATCAAGATATAGAGAAATCCAGAGACATGTCAAAAATGGGTCATAAAGAGTGCTCCTACAGAAGTTGTGAATCAAAAACATCTTGTGAAATGAATCATGAGGAAGAATTTTTACCTCTTGAAGAAGAACTACAATCTAATAACTCACAAGATCAAGCTAAGGATATCAATCAGGCATTAATCCCACTTATGGAAGATCCTATCACTTATAAAATTGGATCACTCACCTTTGTAAGGGAAAAAAAATCTTATCAATGAAAGAGCTATGACCTATGAAGATCAGCCACAGAGTAGAGAAGGAGTAGCACCTTGTTCCCAAGGTAAATCATATCCTATGGCAAATCAATTTTTTCAGCAAATGGATTATCAAGGCAGAGGATTAGGCCTACATGAACAGGGTATCCTAGAACTAGTGTAGATTATTGGTAATCCTAAGTGTCAAGGCCTTGGTTATTCAACAATCAAGGGGTATAAACAAACCAACGATACTTCCACAAAACTGGGGGCAACTTCGTCTCCAGCAAATGTCAACATAGGGAGCACGAAGGATCCTTATGATGAAACCAATGCCAATACTACAACCCAGCATATCATGAATTTTCATCCACCCATCACTCCATCAAACTCCATTAGTCAAAGAAACTATGGGAAAAAATCAAAAAGGGAAAAGTATCCATCAAAGATGTCAACAAAAGAAAAATCAGGCTTCTCAAGCGACATACAAAGTATATTAGGCTGTTGGTCCCAATTCCATGCACACTTCCATATCCACCAATCACTTCTCATCTTCCCAAGTTTGGAGAGTCAAAGGTTCCAAACTATCGACCAATCCATCTTTTATACCTAAACACACTCCATCCACACCTCCACGCATGATATCCAACTCTGACATTGACCATGTATTGGCGATGACCCTTCATCATAAGGATTCAGAAGGCACTCTATCACAATGTACGCACAAAGACAGAGTTAACTCTGGTGTCAACAAAGTAGAACATATTTCTAAAATGTTGCATTCAAGTGCACGTGTCTTGGCAAATAAACTTCTTCAAGCAGGATATCGATGGCATGTTATGACATAAGCATCAACATCAGCACCACCAAGTGGTTCAACATCAACTTAAAGTCTCTCAGAAAATACAAAAAAACTCAGAAAAATGTCTTGAAAAAATGGTCACCTTGATGAAAACTTGGCAAACAGGCGTCTTGGTGACAACAAAAAATAAAAAAATAAAAATAAAAAATAAAAAAAATAAAAAATACAGAAAAATAGAAAAAATCAGAAAAAGGATTGAAAACAGTAAAGAAAAAAATCGTCCTCTAGCGAAAACCACTTTGGTGGTGCTTTGGACAAGTACCATGATGAAAACCTGGCAAATAGGCGTCATGTGTAGAATCGAGCATCTAGATGTGCCAGTTTAGGAGAAAGCATCTTATCACATCCATAATAAATCCAACATCCCAGCCATATCATCCGTTCATCCATGAACCGTTTATCCAACCCATTACCATATATCTACCTTATCTTGATCTTGATGAAGGTTTGGTAAACACTTTACACTTGTTTATGGAAAACATCTTGACATGGGTCATTTCCATTGATCCCATCCTACCCAATGTTATCTGAGCTTTGAAGCATTATCCGAATGAGAATCCTCTATTTTGAACACCCTTATCTTATCACAAGATAATCCATTTATCCATTTGTCCCAAAATCCACCCATGGTCATTCAAACATTGCTAGACACTGGGGGCAGATATTTCCATCTTGCGTCGAGAATAAATCTTGATATATATCCTCCAACTTATGAAGTGATCTGAATAGTGGAAAACATGAAATTAAACTAGTCAAAGCATTTGCGAGCCAAAAATCCCAAATCACTAGCCCATGGCATATTTTGATAGGAAGACATTCCTTATCAAGCTTTATCTTTTTTCGAACATCAATCTGAATAATTCATATCAGTCGTATCTAATGCGCACATCTGTGTCACATCAAATCATCAAAACAATTTTTTTTCAAATCAAGCTTCATCATTGATTAATTGAATCCAATCAACTATCACCTTGTTTGACTTAACACACTTAGTCAAACTATCATCTTGTGCATGAGTTTACTCAAGGGTAACACAACTTCCTTGGGTTTACAAGCCCATTATCATCTTGTTTGGCTTAACACACTTAGCCAAATTATCACCTCGTTTGACTTAACACACTTAGTCAAACCACCCCCTCGTGTACAAGTTTACTCTAGGGTAACACAACTTCCTAGATTTTACAAGTGCATTATCACTTTTGTTTGACATAACACACTTAATCAAACTATCAATCCATCAATCTGAATGATCAACATCAAGCTTCATTTTCAACAAAATCTCAAAACAAAGCACTGATATCATCACATATCCATATCCAAATCGTCAAAATTCATCAAAAATAAAAAAAATCCAAATCATTCAAAAAATCCAAAAACATGTCCAAATGCCAGAAAATCTTCAAAAAATTCATCATTGAGTCTTGTTAGTCTTTCACCTTGTCGAACTATGTCACCTTTGAGCTTGAATGTAGGCAAGGTTGATCTTTGATCATCCCCCAAGACAATTAGGGTCAATCCTTTAGGCGTCCGTCGCATTGGCAATCTGTTTGCCCATCTGGTCTGCATTTTGAGTCAGTCCTTTAGGCAATAAAATGGCAATCCATTTTCCCATCTATCTCATTAGTAGTCAAGTCAATTTTCATCTGAACTACGTCGTCTCTAAGCTTAAATGTAGGCAAGGCCATCATTGATCAGCCCCTGAGACACAAAATACCAAAAACATTGAAAAATGTGAAAATACCAAAAGTAGCCTCAAAATTTCTGAAAAACCCAAAATGGTGCATCCATTTCATCCCGCTTTCACTCGTGATTATTTCACTCATAATAAAGTGAATCATCGCTATCACCCATTGGTGAGTCAATTAGAAGCAAGTTTAGCAGGTTCCAAAGTCAGCACTTAATCGTCAAAAGTCTTGGAAGTCTAAGTCAGTAAGCAAGCAAGCTGGTCAGCTCAGAGTATCAATAGCTTATCACCCAATCAGTCCCATCAAAACCTTGATCACTACATGTCCTAGGATGAATCCTTCCCACGATGGATATAAGCATCAGGTACCCCTCATAGTAGTTTAACCTTGGCTAGCGGTATGAAGAACATTGGCTTGCTTGTTTAATTATCTTGGTCTTTTAGACTTATCTTATTTTGTGCTCATTCCAAGGACCTCTCAATGATGCCTAAACAAAACAGGTTTAGAGAGAAAGGAATGGGGCAATGATCATTATCTTTTTATCTGCTGTGCTTGTTGGATATTCTTGTAAAATAACTTGGTCATGTATACTTTGTTTTTTTTGTAGGAAGGATATTTTAGGTATCTTGTTGACCACATAAGAAGGCTTGCCTTTTTATGTTTTGGCCTGAGATGTCTGGAATATCTAAACTACATTTTGAATAAGGTTATGTCTGCCAAGTGTGAACAAGAGTACTCCTATCTGATTGATGAGTCAAATTCCATCACACTAGGTACCACGCCATCCTGGTCCTTTATACCTTGATGCATTGTACCTATGTGTGTTATCAAACATAAAGTAATTAGCCCTTTGAAAATCACAATTCCTAGCAATGCAAATCATCATCGGTAATAATGTGAACTTGTGTGGATTCTCCTTCCATCCATCTTGTTCTTCTTATTCTTCTATCTCTACGAACATTTCTATCTAAAATCAGTGTGTTGTATCAAAATATACACGAGGCTACCCATGGACGATGACTGTATATACATCATCAAAATTTTCTACATCAAATAATTATCTAGAGTCCTCTGATCAATGGAACCACTCCTCTTGCATTTTATCGTGATCTCGATTGGGAAATTGTACATTTCCACTCGATCTCTCAAGGGGGCAATATCGAGCAGTATCCTTCTGCCAGGGCAGCAATGGGGCATCTAAAATTTTTCAAGAAAATCTGGACCTTTTGGTCACACCAGTTTATTCTTTAAATCAATGCAACAAGTACATTGCTTCAAAGAGGGGCAAAATGTATACATGGAAAATGTACAAGCTCATCTTGGCACACTTGATCCCGATTACTAACAACGTTTCCTCTTAAATCACATTCTCAACATTTTATCACATTCTATCCCTTAATTTAATAAATCATTATTTATTGAATTAAGTCTTCCTCTTTCAGTGATTAAATTAATCAATTTAATTTAATCAACCTTGCATCTCTATTTAATTAAATAAATCTTTTTATTTGATTAAATTCTCTAAAGTCCTCTTATTAAATTAAATAAATTAAACATTATTTAATTTAAGTTAACATATCCCCCCATCAATTAAATAAATCAAAATCATTTATTTAATTAATCATTTCCTCTCAATTCTTGACTTAAATTAATTCATTAATCTAAGTCTAAATTGTCACATCACCTAATTCTTCATTAAATTAATCAAAACATTGATTAAGTTAATCCTTCTCACTAAAATCCTCTAGAGAATGCAAGTTGCACAATAAATCAAATACTTTGATTTATTAATTCATCTATTTTCCCTCACAAAGCATCAAAAGGGAATATTCCTTATTTGAATTCAAAAAGGCCAAGTGGACTTGGTCCTTCCAACAAGGCATTCAATGCCTCTTACATGTCCTTGGCCTTGAGCCAAGTGACATTAACTTCATCCTCTTTCCCTCTTCAACATGTCATTTCTCAAATTTGAAATGCCACCTAATTGCATTTATTGGCTCATTGGCCAAAACTTGCACATTCCTCATCCAATCACATTTGGACAAGTGGCACAATGCCATTGGATTATCTTTTGTCTCACATTTCTTATTTCCACTATCTCTTCCAAGATTCGAATCTATAAATTTGAGACTCTTCTCCTCAATCATCATCCACAACTCACATGCAAAGTTACTCTCTTCAATTGAGAATTCATTTTGCTCATTGCTTCCAATCATCCATCAATTTTCATAGCTCATCACAAGATTATGCTCAAATCTCTTTGGAGATTTGACCATTAATTCAATCAACTCACATTTGCAAAGGAATTGGGAAAGGGCCAATTGCAACATATCATTGGCACCAATTCCCCCATAGGATCATCATTTTGTTTACTTAATTAGGACTAACTTTTATCTATCTTAGTTGTTCTTTCTTGTTCCTATTTTAAGTTATTTACAAATGGATTTTATGGGGAATCCCTCATTGTTTGCTTGCATTTAGATTTAACACTAACAATGTTTGACGCCTTTGTGCTATTGCAGGTTCAGGGGTTCACAGGTCCCTATCTTAGTTCATCAAACACTCCCTATATCCTAGGTCCTTATCCTAGTTCATCAAACCTTCCATTTATCCTTGGTAATTATCATCCCAACCCTAGTTCATCAACCCTTCCATCCATATTAAGGTCCCACATTTCTCGATATCCTATTCTTCAAAATAAAAAAGGCACACATCCTTGTTCCGCTTTCAAAATTCTCCCTACATTAACTCATCCATCATACCTTCATATCACTCATCTCAATACACTTCTCCCATTGCTCTTGGAAGAAATTTTGGGTGTCAAATGTCAAAAGCTTCAATATAAAAATGCACATGTATCAAAGGATCAATATGTCTCCTTGAAGAGTCATGAAAAAATAAGAGAAAATTTGATCCAAAAATCGAAAGAAAAAATCAGATACATCAAAACAAAAAAATCAAAAACATCAAAACCAAAAAAAGCAAAAACATCAAAATCAAAAAAATAAAATAAAAATTCCCAAAAATCCAAAGCAAAATCAATAAATCGTATGCTTTCATCAATAAACTAGTCGTGTCTCACCCTAGACTGGGGGCAAAATCTTGAACTCGCTGAGGGCAATCAACTTTTGAACTTTTTGAGTAGACAAACAAGCAACATGTGTCAATTATCATTTATCATATCAACAATCGAATATCCAATCAAGCCTAGTCAAAATAGCTTTGAGACATAAACAAACTGGATGATCTTAATCTGAATACAATGAATGGAACACTTAAAGCATAAGTTGATTGGTTTTTTTGACATTTGATTACATCATATCTTTGGAGTGGTTCAATGATGTACTGAACTAGAATCACAAGGAAGGAGTATGATTTTTCTTTTGTTTGTTGTCTGTAAGCTAATCATTAGTATTATGCAAATTATTCATGGGACATGCTCTACCATGTATCATTGACGACATTTCAGAATTTGCATAAGAGAAAGGTTAACTCTTGTATGTTTATGCACACAATACTTAGGTAATCTTGGTTCAATTATACCTTGATGCTTGTATTAAATTTCTATATCAAAAATCATGAAAGTTGTACTGAAGTCATCATTGGTGCAAATATCCCCTTTGATGCTTGTACTCACTTCCAACATTTCAAAAAGCTCAAAGATGAAACTTAAAACATAAAGCAGCTCACAAATGACAACTTTGTATTTTAGTTTGCATATTAAATAGATTGCATCCATCTTAGTTTATGCATGATCATTATCATATCCATCACATATCATCTGCATTATCTCAATCAATCCATCCAATCTCATCTCAATCAATTCATCCAATCCTTTCTTCCAATCTTATCTATTCAATCCATTCAATCTAGCATCATTTAATCATACCTTTGGTCTTGTTCCTAGCCTTACATGCAAGCCTTGATCATTATCATCATCATCAGGATGTATCCTTCCCTATCCTTGTGTTGTTCAAGGATGTATCTTTTCCTTATCAACAACACTCTCATCATCATCATCATCATCATTGGGATGTATCCTTCCCTCATCAACAACACTATCATCATCATCATCAATCCATATTGGATTGTAGTTTGACTAGGGAAAAATCATACTTATTTTTGAATCCATTTTTGTTTTCTTTCTTCTCATTTTCTCTTACCAATATCCTATTTCTTATCATCCTCTCTTGTCCATCATTTGGCACCATATTCCTCATATTTCCTTTCATGTAATTGATCCATCATCTCAATCCAATCATTTAATCGCCGAACCAATCAATCATCTTCATCAAATTCTTGTATCAATCCTCTTCTATCAAATCAATCCAATCAATCAAATCACTTTTACTATTTGTTTTTCAATCATGAAAGAAAATTTATCAATCTTACTATTTGTTTTTCATCAATCATGAAAGATAATTTATCAATCTTAATATTTTTTTTTCAATCATGAAAGAAAATTTATCAATCTTACTATTTATTTTTCAATCATGAAAACAAATTTATCAATCATATTGTTCAACAAAAACTGCCAAAGCCTTTGTGGTTTTATATTTACCTTACGACTGCGCCTTAATTTACAGATGCTCACTTCCCTCGAAGTGCTCCATGTGGCTTCCTCGCGAAGCTTTTCACTTTTCTTTTGCTTCACTTTTTGGTAGTCTCCGTCTACGTGCGATGTGGCTCTCTCTAGTTGTTTTCCAAGCTGGGCCCGCCTTATACTTTCTTTTGCTTGGAGCGCTCCATGTGGCTCCCTCTCAAGGATTTCTACTAGGCATCTTTTCGACTTTCTTTCGGGCTCCATTTGGGCAACACGTGGTGATTTTTTCGTGCCAGTTACCTTGGAATTGCTACTGCACTCGTTATACTTGCCTACTGTTGCGTTTTCTCCTGTGGCACCATGTGTTCATTCCTGCTACTACTTGGTTTTCTGTTTCCTATCATGGCTATGCTAGCATGCTCTTGAGTGATCAATAATGTTTGTGGTGGCTTGAGGTGATCTGGGCTGTCGGTATCTACGCGTGGTTTTCTCTTCTCTTGATGCATCTTCAGGTGGTGGACTAGCTAATAAATACAACCATATTTCTTTTATGTAGGTTGTTGATTAAGTTTGCAAAAAAATCTTGAGCATTGGGAAGAAAGCCTTTTGTAATAGTTTCATTCAATTCAAAGACTTTGAACTATGCCAAATAAATCCAGTCTTTTTGTTTTCAAGCATTTTTTAGAACTATTGGTTTGTGTTGTTATCTTCTTTTCGTATGAATGCTTATTCTTCAGTTTTTGTAACCTTTCATATCTCAATGAATACAAATCATGTTTCTTCGACTCCTCTATGTTAGACAAAGTTATGCTTGATTATATTATGCAAATTAGAGGGTATTATTACTTGATGAATGCTTATGGGAAAAATAACTTAAGTAACAACGTATTAATGGTTCGGGCCTTTGTATTTTGCACTGTGCTTTGTTGAAATTAGTCTATGATCTCGACGCATCACCTGTAATGTAGTTTTTACAATCTTGCTATCTTTCTAACCTTTTTCTCCTCACTGAACGAAGATTTGACTTCGATAAAATCTTGGTGGTCACTTAGCTAGCACACAATGTCCCCCAATAGCTAAGTTTCCCATAAGACTACTGCTACATGCCAAATTCTGCGTCAACAATTTATTTTCTGGCACACCTGGTGGGACCGTGGACTAGCATGTTCACCTGATTTTTATAAGTATGCATGAGCCATTGGCCTGTAACTAGGTCGCAGACTACAAGAGTCCCTGGCCAGCTTGTACCGCATTTAGTTTCTATGTACCCGATAGGTCATTGAGGTAGCCCTTCGCCTCCTCCGTCTCTGCCTTCTCCACCATCACCTGCTCCGCTTGTACCCATGGCTTCTAGGAATTATGTAACCTGGGACTCCAGAAGTCCATTAGTACCACCTATGCCTCTTACAGTATGGGCCCCCACCCTTATTTCTACTCTAAAAGCTATCCCTAAATATTTTGGAGATGAATCAAAGACACCAACGGAGCATCTGCAAGATGTAGCAGACATATGTTTGGTACATGGCATATCGAACGAAAATATAGCCCTTAGATTGCTGGCTGCCTCCTTCCAAGGAAAGGCGCTAAACTGGTACAGGACTTTACAAGCTAGTACTATTGCTACTTGGGACCAGCTCAGAACCCCATTTTATGAGAAATTCTCTAATGCTGGTGATAGATCGCCACTATACCATCAGCTGGCAAACATAAAGTGAGCTCCTCATGAAGGTCTGCCTAATTTCAATGCGAGGTTCCATTCGACCTGGTAGAGAGTGCCTGTTGGTAGCCGACCACCTCTGGATCTAGCATTCATGTTCTACCTAAAGTTGATCAATGCCGATATCTCCGTGATGTTACAAGCTCTGGGTGGAGAAACTCTTCTTGATGCTTATACCTTGGCCGTCATTGCAGAAAATAATCTGATCGTTGCAGGAAAGTTAGCACCAAGACCCATCGTGCCATTATTCCCCAAGTGCAATGTAGCAGAGGCCAAAGTCTCTTCCACCAATGCACCTATGGCTCCTCCCCAATCTATGTATGTCTATCCTGAAAGTGTTCCGAGCACGAACCCTATGGCAATTCCTGTGGTAGCTCCTGTGCCTAATCCCATGGCCACTGAGATGAATGAGATGAGAGAACAAATACAGGCCATGACTAATGAGTTGACCACTTTAAAGCAGCAAAAATACAACTATCAAAAGTTGGCATACCAGAGTTACCAAGGTGGAAAAGCTCCATACCAATCAAATCAATGGTAGGATAGGTCATGTGGGAATACCAAAGCTTAGGCAAGTAATCAAATGGTTTTGGTAACCCTGCTGATGGATGCCATCCATCCTTGTTCAAATAAGGAGCTGGTGGCGGGACAATATAATTTAGCCAAAGACACCAACTCATGGTGTTTTCCTTGCAATGATGCACATATGCCACGAAATTGTCTATCGGGAAATTTGCAACAAAAATTCACGAATCAACGTAGCCAGGGCGGTACACCCATTTTCGACAACCCACCATATGCCTCTCAACAAATGGAAAACGCAGTCCTCACTGCTCAAATGTAGGGGATGTCCATCCAACAAGAATTAGACATTGTTCCAGACCAGGATCTCTTTTCTTGGATGAAGGAGAAGAGTCAGCATTTCCGAACGTCATCCCTATAGACAAAGTACCCTGAGTGCAGTCTGACTACAAAATGTATTCAAAGCATAGATTCACTAGAGAGTTCTCAACCTTGCCTACTAATGCTTCATCGCAACCAATGCCTAACCCAGCGGCAAGCCTATTGGCCATCCCTCCATAGTCTAAGATGGGAATTCCCAGCTCTCCGAGTCCACTTCCATAGAAGGAAAAGGCTCCATCAATCACTCCTATTGTTGCTAAACTGTCGGACGTATCAACCGCAAAACCAATGATGACTACAAAACCTAAAGAGCAAGCAATCATGAATCACCAGTCAAAAGCACAATTCAATGTGGTGGAACAACTAAGGAAGTCATCTACCAACACTTCTCTGTGGGACGTCCTGGATATTCTGGAGAAGAAGGTGTTGCTACAAAAGGCATTGTCAGGAGAAGAGGATGCGAAGGTTCCTACTCAATCTAATGAAGATAAAGTATCTAGGCCTAACCTAGTTAAAGTGCTAACAATTAAACTAGAGGAGAAGCTCGAGTTTGGAAAGGAAAGTAAGCCTAAACCTAAGCATTTCTTTCTAACACTGATTATTGGCGACAAGTTGCTACATAATTGTATGATTGACTCTGGTGCTAGCACCACTATCATGCCAAAGCAAGTAGCTGATGCTTTGGATTTAAAATATGAGCCTCTAAAAAAAGGAGTCATGCAGCTAGATGGAAATAAGGTTGATACCGTTGGGGTAATCAAGGGATTGCCTATGATTTTGTTTTCTTGCCCTAGTATCACTATAAACCGGGATACCGTACTCATTGATATCCCTCCTCTATTTTGGATTTTTTTGTCCCGAGAGTTCATAGCAAATGTCAGAGGATATCTAGCACCGGACTGGTCACACCTAATTTTGAGGACCAAGCATGGGGCTAAGATGAAACTATTGTTGGAGACTTTGCATTCTAAACATGTTGCTGATGAGGCCCTGCTCAATTTTGAAGCAACACACACTTCAATCTCTCAGGAAGAAAGGTTCAATGTGGAATTTTTTGAAGAAGAGGAGGCTACTAGCTCCCAGACAAAAGATGAAGAAAACTTGTTGAAAGAGTTTATTGATACAGACCTTTTTGGGAATTACCATGCAACTGACCTGAGAACCTATGTTATACATGAAGAGGGGTAGATCATGCCTAAAGTTACTAAAGAACCTGAAGGTGAAGAATCTTTGGAAATATGGACATTATACTTTGATGGAGCCAGATGTAGAGTGGGAGTTGGAGTGGGGATTTGTGTTATATCCCCATTCGATGAAAAGACTTTGAGGTCTTACCACTTCTAGTTTGCCTGTTCGAACAATGAAACTAAATATGAGGGTCTCATCCATGGTTTAAGCTTTGAGGAACAAGTGGGTGCAAAGTAGATAAGTGTCTTTAGAGATTCAGAGCTGGTGGTCAACCAAATCCATAGAACTTTTGCTGCAAACAATATTCGTATGCGATCCTATTGACATAAGGTCTGGGATCTGATTGACAACTTTGAGGCATTCAATATTTAGGCTATTCCAAGGGAGATGAATTATGAAGCTGATAGGATGGTGACTATTGGGGCTCAGTTCGAGTCGGCCTCCAAATTTTGAGAAATAAACATGCGGTGAAGGTAATTGTAAGACCTGCTATCCTAGATAACAATCAAGATTGGCAAGTGTTTCATAGCAATGCTCATATTGCATCATTCCTGTAGTCATTTGGAGAATTCGCCGATTAGCTACAACCGAAGATCGTCGAAGCTTACGGAGATGAAATCATGCAGATGAAATCTAGCAAGCTCCCAAGGGGCCTAGTCACTCTAGAAAGCGTATTCGATTTTGATGATGCAATGAGAGACAAAAGGAAGCTCTTGGCCGAAAAAGGTGATTACACCGATTTTCATATCAGGGAAGATAGGAAGCTCAAAGTTGGGAAAGAAGTGTCACAAAAGAATAAAGACAGACTAAGACACTTCTGCGAGGAATACCTGAGCGTAGTTTCCTAGTCATATGATGATCTTAAAGGATACGGTCTCAGAATCATCGAGCATACAATTGAATTGTCGAAAGGGGTGAAACCAGTTCATCAAAGGAAGAGACCCATTAACCCAAAGATAGAGTCTCTCATGTCATAGAAGCTAAATAAGTTGATTGCATCCCAAATAGTGTTCCCAATCAAACACAGTGCTTGGGTGTCAAACCTAGTGCCATTTCAGAAGAAAAATGGGGATATACACCTATGCATAGACTTTCGAGATTTAAATAGTGCATCCTTAAAGGATCATTACCCCCTCCCTTCAATGGAGGTAATTCTACAAACTATTGCTGGCTCCAAAATATTTTCAATGTTGGACGATTTTTTGGGCTACAACCAGATCTGAGTAAAAAAGGAGGACCAATAAAAGACAATGTTCACCACGAAGTGGAGGACTTACGCATATGCTAAAATGCCTTTTGGGCTCTCAAATGCTAGAGCTACTTTTCAGAGGGCTATGGATATTGCCTTTAAGGATTTGATCCACAAGATTATACTCATTTACCCGGATGATTTGACAGTATTTTCAAAATTTGTTGATGATCACTTCGATCATTTGGAGCTTGTTTTTCAGAAGTGTCAAAAATTTGGGATTTCATTAAACCCGAAGAAATGTGTGTTCGGAGTTCCCCAGGGGACGCTATTGGGATATGTTGTCTCTAAGGAGGGCATTGCTATTGACCTGGAAAGAGTTGATGTAATCCAGAAACTTCTATTACCCGTCAACAAGAAGGGTGTGCAATATTTCCTAGGTAAGGTCAGCCTTATTAGTCGATTCATTGCAAATTTTGTAGGTATTGTTTGTCCTATTACTTTAATGCTCAAGAAGGATCATAATTTTGAATGGACGGTGGAAGCCAAAAAAGCTTTCGAGCTTATAAAGGGAGCTATATCTTCTACTCCAGTCTTGGTCAACCTTGACTTGTCAAAATATTTTATTATGTATGTTTTTGGTGGTGGCAATAGTATTGCCACGGTGCTTATGCAAAAGAATGATGAAGAGAAAAGGGAGTCCCCTGTTGCTTTCTATTCATGAACTTTGAAAGAGTACGAAGTAAAGTAAAACTTTGTAGAAAAGCAGGCCTTTGCCATTGTTAAATGGCTTTAAAAGTTTCAACATTTGATATCATACAATAAGGTGATTGTTTGTTTACTGCATCCTAGTGTGCAGGAGTATATCATGGAGGGAGAAATCATAGAGAAAAGAGCTAATTGGATCACCAAGATCCTAGAATATGATATTGAAGTCAAACCTGTCAAGACTATCAAAGGAAAAGGACTGTGTGAATATCTCACAGAAAGTAGTGGAATAGTGACAAAGCTTGAGGCCTCGGAACCTATGTTTTTGAACCAAGAAAATTCTTAGGGTGACTGGCTTGACGATAGAATAAATTTCATGCAGATGGGAAGGTATCGGATCAATCTCCCATCTTTTAAAAGATGTTTCTATTGCCTACAAATAGTAATTATGTTCTTCTGGAGGGTGTCCTATTCAAAATAAATTTTAATGACGTCCTACTAAAATGTGTGAATGAGGAGCAAGCCATGAAGATATTAGATCAATACCATAATAGCCCATTCAGAGGATATTTTTCTGCAAGAACCACGTCAATTAAAATTATATGTGCTAGTTATTTTTGGCCAACACTTTTTAATGATGCATTTTCATTGATTAAATCTTGCAAGGAATGTCAGTTCCATGTCAGAAAGAGACAAAATGCTGCTATTACATTAAGGCCTATAGTAGTAGAAGAACCTTTTTCTCAATGGGGCTTAGATTTCATTGGGATGATTAACCTTGTCTGTTCAGTTGGACATACATGGATATTAACAACAAACGACTACTTTACCAAGTGGGCAGAGGTAGTGCCATTAAAAAATGCAATAGAAATGGAGATTGTTAATTTCCTTGAAGAGCAGGTGGCTAGATTCGGCCTCCCTAAAACAATCATCTCTGATAATGCTAAGGATTTTCTCAGCTCAAAGATGAGCCAGTTCACACTAAAGTATGGAGTATTCTTGAAGACCTCCTCTAACTATTATCCCCAAGGGAACGGTCCCGCAGATTCTACTAACAAAAATCTTGTAATGTTAATAAAAAAAATAGGCTCGGAACACCAGAAAGCGTGGCATAGGAACCTCCAAACAACACTGTGGGTAGAATGAATCACGCCTAAGAAGATATTGAAGAAATCTCCTTATGAGATGGTGTACGGGAAGGAGGCATTGCTACCTATTGCCACAAAAATTCATGACCTGTAGTTGCTTAAATCCCTAGAAATTAAACAAAATAGAGCAATGGAGGTGAGGTTTTCCGAGTTACTTGAGGTGTAAGAGAAAAGAAAACATGCTCTGGAAGCGATGAAGAACTGCCAGTAGGTGGTAAAAAAATGGTTCAACAAAAAGGCTTTAGATCAAGGGTTACAATGCAAAGATTTGCTTCTTAAATTTAATGAGCATGGAGCCAAGCTTGGAAAACATGGAAAATTTGACAGTCTTTGGGAAGGGCCATTCAAAATTGCCCAATGTATACAGTTCAACTCTTTCGAGTTGGAAGATATGGAAGGTAATGTCCTGAGTATTCCAGTCAATGGAATAATTCTGCCTGCGTGATAGTTTTGTACATTGTATATATGTAATTGTTCTTTCTTGCTTTAAGTTTTGGATCTTCTCAGTGCAAGAAATGAAATGAAATGAAATAACAACAATAGTGCTAAATAGAAAATATTGTAAATGGGCTAAGATTTCTGAAAAAGATATATATTATATTCATAAGAGCCTAAGATTTACATTATCTTTGGGGGGCTAGAGGCCTGGTATCAATATTTACATATGTACACTATAGAGCGGAGCTTGTAAGGAGAGAAAAAAAATTTGGATTATCTTTGCTCTCAAGTCATCAGTGGGAAGGACCAACAATCATGGCAGCAGGCGATGTGAGAATGGGAAACACCATTATTTGAAAATATTCGTACCACTAAAGATTTTGGAATGGTTCAATGTAGTGAACACACATAAGGAAGTAGCAGCCAGCGTGGACCTTGGTGCGATGGTCCTCATGAGTCTCCAGCTTGAACCCAAAAAGGAAGGGCCTAGTTGGAACAATGTCTCCATGTAGTTGTTGCAGGTGAATGTTACGAACCAAGGGAATCCCACAGTCAAATTGAGTCGTGTGCACAATCTACTCCAGGCCTCTGAGGTAGCATCTAGGGAAGATCCTCTTTGTCATCTTTCATATTTTGCATTTGGAAATTCTAATGTCCAGCAATGAGGTGACAAAGTGGGAACAAATGCTAGTAGTCACCCGATAGTGCTCTTCATACTTCACATAGTCTTTTCCAAGGACCCTCTTGATTGCCTTCACATACAACAGGTTCTTCACACCTGTCATGCACTTTAGGCACCTGCATCTAATTTTTCCAGGAAAGGCAATCTGAGTCTTTTTGCAGACAAGCCTCACTGACGTTTCCATGTCTTCCGCTTTCTTGGCTAAAAATGAAATTACTAAGATGAAAAGCTTACTAAGCTAGGAAGGCTAGAAGATTTTATAGTTTACAATACTGCAAAAGGGTCTTATTTATAGACTAGCTAAGGTTCGCCAGTGAAGGAAAGCCATAATTATGACTGAGCCAAAGTGTGTTGCATTGTCTCGGTTTTCAGTGTTGCAGTGTGCGAGTTGATGGGAAGGTGCAGATACAATTTGCAACTTTCTCTATTGAGTTGCCACATTCATTCAAAGATAGGTCAGGTGTTAACAATAAGGGCTTCCGTCCCATCTGAATCAAGGAAAAATTGTTTGAAAAGGCTATTGGGTGATGCGCCCAGGTACGATCAATGGAATCAGTAAATGCATAAAGCCTGCAAAAATATTTTTGCAAGGTTGCCTTGGTTCGTCTTTCAAGAGAAATCAAGCTTCGTCACATGCGAGAGGTTGTCTCTTAAATGGTGGAGCAATTCGGCTGGTTAGCGATCCTTTTGCACGTATGAATAGCAAGCAACATAGAATGGCAACTTGGTATGAATGGCAGGCACATACCCTTTTCGGTCGCTTTTCTCGAAGATCAAAAAGGCAAGTTAAGGCATGCAGAGAACATATTTATTGCAAAAAGTTACCAAGGATTAGACAACTAAGGCATTCGCAAGAAGAAATAAATTTTTAGAAAAGCTAAGCCATTTGTGAAGGTTTATAGAAAAGTTCTTACAAATATGGCTAAAATTGTAGAGAACCCATCACAGACCCTGGTCCCAACAACTATAATTGAGTAAATGAAGATAGCACCCCACATATAGCTCTATGACCAAGAGTCTTATGCCACTCCAGGCATACCCACAAAGCCTTGCTGGCCTTTCACTCATCCAGTGGACCAGAGGTTATTGAATGCAATCCCTCATAGGGATCAGGAAGTGGTTGTGGAGGATTGGGATATTGTCTTTGATCCTGAGTTATCTCACAATCCTAAGAGCCTTAGGGAGGCCACATGCAAAAAAATGAAACATGTGGTAGACCAATTTAACAAACATCTATGGTTCTGTGGGCTTGCACAGTACATGGTTCCTTTGGTACACCCTTTCCTAGAAATTATGGTAGCATGCATGACCCATTTTGACTTGGACACTGGGGTAATTAGCGGCAAGGATTTCAAAGTAGTCATTAGCCCTAAAGCTATTCAAGATATGCCATGCGTCCCACTTCACCATGACCCATGAGGTTGAGAATTTTGAAGTGGAAATAATGTAGCAAAAGTGGGGAGAGCTCCAAATGGGGCCACAGTTTTATCGCTTTGAGATCAATTAGCCAATGAGTAGTTCAATGCCACCCAAATTCCCTTTCAATATAAAGGCTCTGAAAGGTGGGTCTTCCTCTATCACTTCTATGCTGGTGCTGGTGTGTGGTTTAGACTCAGACAAGCACATTCTTGAGTTTCAAATGTGCCTCAGCTTTATCTTGAAGAGGAATCGTGAGGCTCCGCTCCTTGATTTTGTAAGAGTTGTTAGTGATGGAATTTGGCAGCAGCTGCAGGAATTTGGGGTTGGCTCTAAGTTCAGGTTTTCATCTTTCCTGGCTTACTTTTCGACATTCATGTCCCTATCTATTTTTGATGAGGGTGGCCTAAGGAAATCGATATTGACATGGACCCCTATCATGTCAAAAACCTTTGAGTATTATGCGTTTTCGGATTCATTCATAGCCCCAACTATAAGGGCTTTGGATAGAGCTGACATCAACATGACTGAACGCATATTGCCTTGACAAAAGTCTTGGTTGGGAAATCTGGTTTCGCCCTGTGATTGGTTCTTTGGCATGGATTTCACCATACTCCAGATACCAGGTTTTGTTCAGGAACCCTTCCGACTTCCCCGTTTTCTTTCCAATAGAGTGTTGGCTCTAGAGGCATTGAGGCAACTATGTACCCTTGATGATGATTACTGGGGGAGAAAACACTTAACCTCCTATTTGCTATTTCCAATCATGTTTGGATCCATGTCACTGATTAAGAAGAGGATTCCAAAGATTGATACCTCAGTGATTCTACTTTCAAAGTTGGGTCACCTCGGGTTGATACTGATAGAAGATCTCTGGCATTACAACCTTGACAATAATTTATCAGGGGTTGGCATCAAAATCCCACATTCACCTCAGCCATTCTGGGACCTTCGGAGGAATATCAAGGAGGGGAGTTTAAGTAGATATGTAGGCCTTGAGAGTATTTTCCTGTAGTGGATGGTTGACCACCATGGCTGAATTTTTATCACATCATGAGGAAGGCCAACCCAAAGCAGAAGATCAACTCCTCCCTAGTCACCCAATTGAGTAAGCTCGGTTGGACACTCGAGATGATTCCAGCCTTCTGGGTATACCAGCAAGAGACTCAAGCAACTGACAAGCTTCATGACAAGGTAGCCCTTGATGAAATATTTGATGATATCTGGGAGAATGAACATCTAGATGTTGAAAGGTCTCTGAACTGCTTAACATTCGTGCAACACTATAGAAAATAAGAGGTTGCCATAAAATCTAAGGAGGAGGTAACTCAGAATCCCCCTTCTGTTGCTGAGAGTTTAATGCACAAGAAGGATACTAGTAAGTAGCTTGCACAAGAAGAAGAGCCACACACACAAATATCAGATCTAGCCGGCTCTTCTAAATCAACACGAAAGCGGGCAAGGACTACTAGCGGACGGAGGCAGGCTATTCCTAACCTTGATGATTTTCTAGAGGAAAAGCGACAACAAACTGGAGAAGCCAGTGAGGAGGAAGAGCAGTTGATGGAGGAAGCAGTCAAAATGTCTACAGCTCTGCTTGAGCCTCAAGTAACATTTCCTCCCTCTTCTCTCTCTTCTATGTCTCTGGTTTCTTCCTCTTCGGCCCCTACTTTTTCATCTGCACCAGTTTTCTCTCCCAATTGGATTTTTCGGACAGTCTAGTCTTGCCCCTCCTAGTTTCCCACCTTTATCCTCCACTTTCCATAACTTATCTAGAATGTAATTTGGTGTAAGTACTTGGCTCATGGGCCAACAATTTTTTTCTCTGAGGCCCAACCCTTTGGTTGACGCATCTCCTTTTTTCCCTTACACCTTGTTTCCATCTCCTCTGAGTGACCAATTCATTCCGCCATTCTCCCCGACTATTATAACATGGCCTAACAAGACTTCTAATGTGTCGAGTACACAGTCTTTCTTGTTGGACGTCCCTCAGGAGTATCCTTTTGCTGGTGGCTTGGGTATCCCAGCCCAAGAATATTTCTCATAGGTTGATGCAAATAAGAGCACCCACGCCAACTGGATCAACAAAAGAAGACAAAAAGATGCAACCAGGTAGACGGAGCCCCGCTTACAAATTATATTCAATAAAAGTCAAAATTCCTTGATGTTTGCAAAAATCACTCCTAATGTGATCAAGGCAGTAGGCGAAATGTTGCCGAGTGATGATTCTGTGAATGCTGTCGGGTTAGACTTGCAGTAGGCCCGACCGTGAGATAAAGTTGAGCTAATGGAGGAGACCCAAAAATTAGTGACCATTGATTTTCTCAAGCTCAACCTATAGTTGAAGAATAAGGATGACCAAATAGTGGAGCTCAAAGGCAAGGTCGACATCTGGGTAAACAAACTTAAAGCCCAAGAGAACGAAATAATTTTCCTAGAGAAGGAGAGGAGTGCCTCCGAAATTAAGATTAAGGAATTATAGGATTTGAGCACAGAGATCGTTCTGACTCTCTAGTAGGAGGTCGAGCAAAGTGAAGAAAATGAGGAGATACTCTGCGCTAAGTCTGACCTGCTAACTGAGGGAATGAAGGAGCTCTAACAGAACACCACTGCCAAAATTACTGAAATGAGTGTCAATCTGGAATTGGAAATTGAAAAGACCAAGCAGGACGAATTGGCCCTAGCAGAAAAGTAAAATGAAGTTTTCACTCTAAGAGAGCAGATGTCTACATTGGAAAAAAGCTTGTCAGAGCTAAAGGCTAGTTTGAATAGCAGAGAGGCAAAATTGGCTACCCTAAGGACCCAACCCCTTGCGCCCCATATGAGCTCATTGGAAATTTCCAAGGAATTGTATGTATCATACTGGAACAAGGTGAATGCATTGTGCCTTACTCTTCAGCCCACCTTGAAATTTATGGTGCAAGTGGCTAGCCTTTGTGGAACAGTAAGTGAATCAATACAACAGGTTCAAGAGTTAACTTTTGACAAAGTTCCGGAGGCTAGAATTTTATTGGGTAAGTTGTATACTGCTTCATATGAGGTGTTGAGTGGTGTGGGCATCAATGACTGAACGATGGCGGCTATGGGCACAAGTAGCCTTATCTCCATGCACGAGCCCATTCAGCAGGTAGTAGAATGTAGAGCTCGGTTGAACCAGGTTACCAGTGACATGCGGGCAAAGTTTTCTCGTTTGACTTAGCATAGTCTTCCTTTGCCCTTCATTCCAGATTAGGTGGTAGCGGGTGTGGAGCATATTGTTGCTATGATCGAAGAAAAGAAGTAGGATCTTTCTATCTTCCAGACTTTTGATCAATCTTCGACCATCAAGGAAATTGAGGGAATCATGGATAAGCTGGCACAGTTGTTCTTCCAATTGGAATTGGAAACAAAAGTATCAGGCAGATTGCCCTTCAAGGCGATTATTGATCTTAGGCTGGCTCATGAACATCTGGAAGCTCTCTCTGCACCGTTGAATGAAGTATGGTCTAGTTTGTAGGCTGCCCTCTCAAGGTTGTGAGCAGTTGGGATGTTGAACCAAATTTTTTGGGGTTCTCCATTCTATGAGGGAAATGCCCCTATGAGTCACCAAATTGTTCAACAAAAACTACCAAAGCCTTTGTGGTTTTATATTTTCCTTGCGGTTGTGCCTTAATTTACGAATGCTCACTACCCTTGGAGTGCTCCAAGTGGCTTCCTCATAAAGATTTTCACTTTTCTTTCACTTTGCATTTTGGCAGTCTCCATCTGCATGCCGCGTGGCTCTCTCTAGCTACTTTCCAAGCTAAGCCTGCCTTGTAATTTATTTTGCTTGGAGTGCTCCACGTGGCTCCCTCTCGAGGCTTTCTGCTGGGCATCTTTTCAACTTTCTACTAGGCTCCGTCTGGGCGACACGTGGTGATTTTTTCCGCGCTAGTTACCTTGGAATTGCTATTATGCATGTTATGCTCACCTGCTGCCACGTTTTCTCCTGTAGCGCTGTGTGTTCGTTCCTGCTACTACTTGGTTTTCTGTTTCCTATCATGGCTGTACTGGCATGCTCTTGAGTGATCAATAATTATTGTGGTGGCTTGAGGTGATTTGGGCCATTGGTCTATGTGCATGGTTTTCTCTTCTCTTGATGCATCTTCAAGCAGTGGACTGGCCAATAAATACGGTCATATATCTTTTATGTAGGTTGTTGATTAAGTTTGCAACAAACTCTTGAGCATTGGGAAGAAATCCTTTTGTAATAGTTTCATTTAATTTGAAGACTTTAGACTGTGCCAAATAAATTCGGCCTTTTTGTTTTCAAGCATTTGTTAGAACTATTGGTCTGTGCTATTTCCTCTTTTCGTATGAATGCCTGTTCTTCAGTTTCTGTAACCTTTCATAGCTCAATGAATATAGATCATGTTTCTTCGACTCCTCTGTGTTAGACAAAGTTATGCTTGATTATATTATGAAAATTAGAGGGTATTTTTACGTGATATATGCTTGTGGGAAAAATAACTTAATTAACAACATTTTAGTGGTTCGAGCCTTTGCATTTTGCACTATGCTCTGTTGAAATTCATCTATGATCTCGACACATCGTCTGTAGTGTAGTTTTTACAGTCTTGGTATCTTTCTAACCTTTTTCTCCCCATTGAATGAAGAGTCGGCTTCGATAAAATCCCAGAGGTCACTTAGCTAGTGCACAATGTCCCCCAATAGCTAAGTTTCCCATAAGACTGCTGGTACATGCAGAATTCTGTGTCAATACATACTATTTTGTTTTCAACCATGAAAGAAAATTTATCAATATGTCATATCATTCTTATCAATCATCATCAATCAACCATAAAAAATTCACTATCACATCATGAATCAATTGAAAAGCATCATCAATCAAGAAAAAATCAAAAAATTTCATCTTCATATCAATCTTTCAAATCATATCTATCAGCTGATGAATCAGATAACAAATCAGTTAAAAATCTGAAAAATTCAAAATTTCATCTGATTCATGACCCGAGGGGGCATGTAGCATCATCAATAAATTTTCGTTATCTAAAAAATTCTTTGAAGCAATGCGTAAAACATATAACTTCAAAGAGGGGGAAAATGTACACATCTAAAAATGGTCACATCATATTAGCATGGTAATTTAATTAAATACACATTATTTAATTAATATTCTTGATTCAACTACATTTAAATAAATTTAATAATTTATTTATAATGTTCAACTTTTCTATAAATCATTCACTATTATCATTTTCTCATGTCTTCTTAATTAATTAAATAAATACCATTATTTATTTTAATTAATTATCACATTTCTTCAAATATCTAAACTCATAACCATACACTTAATTAAATATTTCATATTTAATTAATAAAGCTTCTATATTCTCCAAACATATAATTAAATATTTATATTTAATTGGAAGCTTCCATTTGCACATGTCACAAGAAATTAAATAAAATTATTATTTAATTGAGCAATTATCTTCAATAAACAAAACAACTTCATGACAAATGACAATTTATCTCCATTTTTGAATGAGGAGGTTTTGTGGGTTGAAAACACAATCCATCTTTTTCTCTCCAGCAACTATACTATATTCTCTCCAACCTCTCCATCTCTCACCATCCATTCTTCTAGGCTAAATCTCAACCATTGAAGCTTGCGAACAAAGCTTTTTCCTTTTGAAAATCTATAAATACAGCCTCTTGGCTCTTCCAAAATATAGATTTTAGTTGTATAGTAAGAGCATTATAGTGAAATATCTCTTGAAATCAAGCACAATAATCTAGTTTCAATTCATAGCTTAATCATGTCCATTAGCTGCACAATAGTTGTATCATCTTACAATCATTTAGCACAGGAGTTTAGATTTATTAGCTTGCATAATACTCATTCTTGGAGTGATCATTCTACTGAGCTACTGCTTAAACAAAGCTTAGAGAAAATATTTTTTTTAGAAACACTGAAGATAGAGGACAATGGAATTACTTTGAAGAATTTTCATAATTTAGCTTGTTTTAGTTAATTAGATTCTTCAATATGATGTTTCATTGGTGTTTTTCTTGTTTTTATTACTGACATATATTCACACACAGACTATGTACCAATGAGGTCACAAGTGGGGAACCTCATCCCTGACATTCTCATTGTGACCTCTTTAGCCTCCACCTTTTTTTGAAGTTGAGTCATGGTTACCCTTTCCTTCCAACTTCTGCTCTTTTGATGTTGGGTTTAAAGTCAATTGGTGCCTGGGATGTTTCTTCCTTTTTACCTCTATCCAATCTTTCTCTGGTTGCGAAGGAGGAGAATCAATAGAATTTTATTCAGGATGTGATGTCAATGAAGATTACTGATGTTTGAGGGATGTCTTGGAGTTTGAGGAAGGAGTGTCAATAGGAACAGTGGAGTTGTCCCTGGATGAGCTAGAGACACCCTTTTGAGCATTTGGCAGATCTGAATTGGAGTTAGTCAGAGCATTTTGTGTGCTTGAATGAATTATTGCAGAATCTTGAGGTGGTAGGGACTCATTTAGTGAGCCAGGTTGTAGAACATAATTTTTGGGTTCTACCCCAATCCACCAGGTGGGCCTTCCCCGAGAATATCGCTTGTGGGTGTATTTATTTTGACATTGGCGAGTGAGGTGGTCAATTGCAAAGAATTTTCTATACAGAAAGGTGATTCTTTCATAACCACAGGTTGCCTCTAGCAATGATCACCAACCTTTAATTCGACCTCCACCAGTAGTCCATTGGAAAGATCCATTTCCACACAAATACATGCAAAGCTGGAGCTTTGGTAATTCAAAGTTTCTTCTAAACTGTAGTGAAACTTTCCTAACCCATTTCCAATGGCTTGCAAACAATCGATTTCCTAGAATTGAAATGGAAGATAAGGCAGTTGCACCCAAAAAAAGGCATGGGAAAATGTTTTAGTTCTTGGATCAAAAGACGGGAACCAAGATTTCATGCATGGAAAATCCCCTTGATACACCCATGGACCATTTTTTAGCACCCATTCTTTGTCATTAGAAGATTCAAATTCAATAATGAAAAACCCTCTGCATAGGGGAACAAATAAATTTCATCCTCCATAAACTTATTCCAACTTTCAAAGATCCAGGAGAGAAAATCACGCAGTTTGGGCATACTTTAGCGAATC
This sequence comes from Sequoiadendron giganteum, assembly GCA_007115665.2. Lineage (NCBI taxonomy): Eukaryota > Viridiplantae > Streptophyta > Pinopsida > Cupressales > Cupressaceae > Sequoiadendron > Sequoiadendron giganteum. The sequence continues at coordinate 123,818,673 of CM021102.1, forward strand.
TACAAATTAAGGCGTTAGTTTGTATATATTCTTCATTATCTTTGACTAACATATCCATCTGGATCTTAGGTGTAGTAGACACATGGGAAACCCTAATCACAGGTCCATTATGCATAGAGTCTATGATCTCGCCATTGCCCTTTTGAGATGACGGTTGATGAGGCCATGCTTCCTTCTATCGCACATCCGTAGTGCCAATCCTCTGGTCCCATTTGAGAGTAGCATTCTTATCCCATCCCTACTACGGATTTGAGTGAATGGGATTGAAGGCAAAGGGAGCAAGATTCGAGAGTGTTGGAGCATAATGATTCAAAGGGCATATGTTTCCAACTGAGGTGCAAGCCCTGGCTCCATTACACAAGGCCATTTTGAAATTGTTGCAGCCACCATTGTGCCCTTCTTGAGCTTTTCCAAAAATGTCATAGCTTGGAGACATTAGGTGCCCACCTTGTAGAGCGTGTGAGGAAATAGGGGCCATATCAGACTGTTTAGGAGTGAATGAGTTGTTGCCGACATGCTTTGCATTGTAGAATCTTTGTGATAGGGAAGGCACAAAGGGTTTCTAACCATTGAGGGAGGAAAGCCCACCATCGTGTAGAGCCGAAGCAAAGGAAGATGAGCGAAACATTGTGAAAATAGAGAAGTGGATTTTTACTTGATTTAATAGGCATTATTGTGTATAAAGGCATCTAGTAAGAAATTTATTAATTATCTCCTAGAGTGGTTCAAAACCTAGACCTTGGAAAAATAATATTCTTATGACCTAAATAACTTATTTCAGGGAGCTTTTTTCACATTTTTTGAGATAAATTTGCTAATGGTAGTTTTGAGAGAAAAATCTACAAAATGAGCTACATTAAAGATTTCAAGTTATTGTGTTTGATATAATCTTTCCACTACAAATATTTCCTTGAGTAATTTCCATTATGAATATTATCAAAGCCCCCTCCATCAGACCATTATTAAATGCCTGCTAAAATTTAAGAAATTTTAATATTTTAAAGAATCTTAATCCATTTAAAGAATTTTTGAGCTATGGAGATTTATACCTATCAAAATAAAGCCCAGTTCATAAGGCCAACTAATTGACATAGGTATTGCAAAGACTTCACATATAATTCTGTTGAAATTTAAGACATGCAAAAATAATAATTTAGCTTATATATTATAGATGAATGAAATCCCGAGTAGGTGGGTTATGCTACTTAATTGGCCTGTAATTATGAATTATATGTACTCTAAAATAACTTTTAGAGTTACCTAAAACCATATGTAAATGCTACTAAAAAAATATCAACTAAACAATCTTCCAAAAAATTCTTGAAAACTAATCCATGGTTGAAACAAAATCATTAATAGATTTATCTTATGAGGGTTTGCCAAATTTGAATTTTGTTTCTTTGATAACTAGCACTACAAAGAGGTCATTGTAGGTGACTATCAGTTTTAAAATGGTTCAATTAGTAAAAGATCAAATTAAATATCATTTTTAAGTTCACAACCAAGGTGGAGTGCAAATTGGTTTATGAGACCCACCTTGTGGAATCCCAGAAGAGGATGCTTTTCATTTAGCTTATATATCATTAAAATTTTGCATCCCTGAGTTTTGATCTCATGACCAACTCTAAGATACACCAGGCCTTGTCAATCTACCTACACTTTGAGTACATCTTAGTCAAAATAGGATTAACCCTAAAACAAGACATGCACTGTCATGGAAGATTTCATGTCAAGAATAACTCATCATATACATGGACATGGATACTAAATCTAATGTTGAATTTTTCAGTTTAATATGAGCACAATTTTAATTTCAAGTTGAAATAAACTAGCAGTCACCTAGAGGGGGAATTCCAATGACATCTCCATAGGTGTTGTAGAGAAAATTCAGGAACAATTTGTTGTTTTAATTTCTCACATAGAATAGCATGTATGGTCTGATACAAGTATTTATAATTTTAGTTAATATTGAATTATGTCAAAAAAATTCTAAAACTAATATTAGAATGAATAAGCCACAATTCATTGGCATGTATCGTATCACTAAAAAAAAAATTCAACCACTACAAAATTTTCCCCCATAGATTATAAACTCTAGAGCTCTCAACAAGATCACTATAAAAAAAAAGTAACTACTTTGGATTTATGATTTAGGTAATCAACTACAAAATTTCAAGTACTTTACAAAGCTGGACTTCAATTCAAGGTATAATCAAGTTCAAGTAAAAACAACAACCATATGGAAGATATCCTTCAAAGCGAATGAAGGATTGTTGTACTACCATTTGAATCATGCAATGTACCTAATATATTCATGAGATTAAGGGCTAACATGCTCCGGTCATTCATTTATTATTGTGTGATGCCATACTTGATTGACAAACTTATTTTCAGAAATATGGAATATATTCAACATTTTCCTAAGTATGAGATCTTTGAAGAAGTAATAATCACTTCTTCGTTCATTGAAGTGCAAATTTATATAACCATGTGGATGATGGAAGAGAAGTTAGAGTTCATCCAACAAAGATTGAGACTATTTTCAATATTGGAACTTTGAAGGAAAACCAATTGCTTTTCAACAAATCCATTACATTGTATGTATACAAAAATCAAATAACAACAAAAATGTTATAGCTTCAATAATTTCACTTGGTGATTAGGTACAGGAAACTCACTAAAAAAAGCTTGAACTAAATCCGTATAAGGTGTGGAAGGGTTAATATGCATAAGATGCATTTATGGAGATGTATATTGGCAAGATTCAAAATAATATATTTGAATATATATATATATATATATATATATGCACAGAGTATTTATTGGCTAGAGGATCATATAATTTTAGATTTATATTGACAAGTTGATCTCAAGGAATAAAAGATTCAAAGTAAAAAATAAAAACATGCTAAAAGTAACTGACTGCATTTACTTAACCCCAATTTTCATTCGCTCAGCTAACATACATTTACTTAACCCCCATTCTTCATTCATTCAGATAACATTATTTTTAGCATGTAGATTCAAAATATGTTTCAATTTTTTTTGGAATTCAATAAATTTTTTTGACTAGCTTGTCCTTTAAAGTGTTTGTATACTCTAAACATCACTCAACTATCCATGAATGGAATTTAAACTTTCCACTATAATTATGCAATGGATAGGCCTTTATAAAATTTAAAATGCATAGTTGTTTTGGTAAGGCTATCTCATTTATGAGTGGGTTTTCAAAGTATGAACAACATCCTGTGTGAAAGTTGTTCTTTTCACTCCCTAGTTGGCTTGTGAATAGCCTACCAAGTCACATAACTAATATTTTATTGGCTCTATATAAACTCCATAAAAATTTACACACATTTTCTCATAACAATGGTATTTTACCCTTTAGTGAAGTAATTTTGGTGAGCTTGATGAATCCTAACATTCAAATCTACAATTCAAGTAGTTTGATGAACTAAAACATGTTTTATGTGTGATTAAACAGTTGAGGAGTTTTTGTGGGAAACATCAAAGCATGATGTTTACCTCATACAAAATTATTCTATCATGCATTGGTCCCCCTTGACTCAAAAAAGGATAGAAGTGCTTAATGTTGGGGGGCATGTTGTTCTGACCGAGTTAATCTTCATATTTTGCTTTATTTTGATCCTTTTAAAGTAGAGCCCAAATTTAAATCCTCATGTAGCATAATGAAGTGTTAAAATTGGTTTGACCAATGAAAAGACCAAGTGCAAGCCCAGGGTGACAAATATGTAAGAGGCACCCCACAGTAATGACATCTAAGCTAAAACTCAACCAAAATAAAGGGAAAATCTAAGAAATCAAAGATACAATTAATCTTGGACAAAATTGCATGATGAAAAGAATTTTATTGCTATTTGAGGTCACTCAAATTTGAATTTTTTTTAATCTTTATAATGAATTGTGAAATCTTGAGGTCTCAAAAGATATCATTCATAGAAAAAAATTAAAAAGATAAAATTAATAAACCAAAGACATTCCACTGAAAAAGATGACCTACATCTTTAATTATTTGATCAATCAGGTTAAATGATCACAAAACCATAAAAAATAGAAACCAAAATTTTATATGGTTCTAGATAACCAAAAACTCCATTAAACCCGAATGCTCAGTATGATATTTTATATTTTCTGAACCTTTAGGTTTGAGCGTTTAAGACCTTTTTGTTTACATTCAATTTTGTTAAATGGGTGTGAGGGAGATTTAACATACATTTACGTGGAGATTGTAGTGGTGTGATTCATACTTTTAATCAAGTATTTATGTCACCCCTTCATACTCTGCATTATATGCATTACAATTTAACAATGACGTCATTACCAAAATTTTCCTCTAGTGGTTTTAATCGATCTTTGAAGTGTTTTGATTTTTTTTTCTCAATTCGTAAAGTCGATTAATTGATGTTGACTTTTCCTATTTCACTATGTGTGTAGTGATTAAAATAATCATGATGGATGCAATTCCAAAGAAGGGAGAAGGAGAAACTAACTAAAAATGACAAACAAAACTGTGAGAGATAATTAATCTACGGCTGAAAGATGCCTAGACAACCTATGGTTAAGTAAATTTAAACGCGTGGTTATGTACACATATATGTGGCATGTGGTGAACATGTTAATGTGGTGGGGTAAATAAATTGTGCTCACCTCCTAGCGGACCCACGTGGAAAAATGAGTGGGATCACATACAAATTTAAGTTGAAATAGATGCATTGATAATTACAAATAGGCTATTTTTCATTTTTTTTGGCTTTGTATTAGGCGAATATTGGTTAATTGGTAGTGATGTAGTAGATGAAGATTTTAAAAAACCTTTTTTTACCACCTTTCACTTTACGGGTTCAAGAAAATGTATTTTAACTACCCACAAGCCAAATTTTTCTTTTTAAGCTAACAACTCGCTTACACAGAGGCCTAAAAAAATTAAAGAAAGTTGACGTATTCTTCATTATGTATGGATGCATGAATTCATCCCTGAAGAATACTAGTACATTTCCCCTACCTATTTTCTATTTCATTCAAGAAATGAGATCCTCAAAGATAGAATTAATTTTCATCTATTAGGTGAGTCAATTTTATGAAAGATCTGACAATTTCCTTTATGTGTGTGTGGATGGGGGGTAAAGTTCAAGAAACACTTTTTGGAGATGAAAAAAAGAAAGAAAATGACCTCAAATTTGTAACCTAAGACCAAATTCATGTAGATGAAACATAGATCTAACAAAAATAGTCAATTTTAAGCAAATAGGGTGAGTGGAAGATACTTAAAACTTACATCAAAATCAGTTTTTGAGTGTACAAATATGGTTGCAAAGTTTCCAAGACCCCTCTATCCAAAACTGGAAAATATGAGATGCAATTTGCCACTCGTTTCATGTAAAAGTAACAAAAAATGAGCTTGGGATCTAAGTTTTTGTGATCTTGACAACTTTTCTTCTAACTTTTACATTTTTGCACTTTAGAGATCTCCAGGACCTTCAATTTTCCTTCATCCTAAAATCTACAACACAAACACAAGAGGGGGATTTTTTAAATATTTGGTGAATTAGGGTTTACCTTCGTCAAACCCCATTTTGGTAATTAGACCTTTAATTGAAATAATGAAATGTGAAAGGAATGATGAATAAATAATAGAATGTTGCAACTTAGCAAACCCTTGAATAAAACCTTAGAGATCTAAATTCTTGCATGAGATGGATCCAATGGATGTGAATCTTGATGCTTGAATTGTGCTTTGAATCTTTGACTTGAATGCCTTATTAGATCTTGAAACCTACATCACAATGTTAGCTCCAAAAACATGTATGAATGAGCATAACTTTGACATAATGCTTGAGATCTTGAATGCTACAACAAATAATGAAAAATCTACTCTTGAACACCTATTATAATAATCTTGGCTCTTGTAATTGATATCTTTAAAATACAATGTTGATTTTATAAAATAACCTTCTATTTATAGATATTTATCCTTAGCTTCTTAAAAATTAAACATTACAAGCTGACATTTGAAATTTCAATTTGGTATGATAAAAATACTACCAAAAAATATTTTTAAAATGGGTTCCAAAGCCTAGGGAGGACCCATTCACCCATGGGTGAATGGCTCCTAGGTCCCTATTCCTAGAACAAACATTGCTCAAGGTGTTTAATTATGTACTCGCATTAATTTTGGTAGGGTTTCCACTTCAGAAAATGTAATTTATTAGGATTGTAGATGTAAAATAGGGCTTATTAAGGAATAATTAATGTAACATAGAAAAATGTATCCTTGGACATTCACACTCATTTGGGCCTTTCTAATGGATTTTAGCCTAATTTTTCCTAGATTTAATGTTGTAATGTGGCTAACAGATTCACATTAGGCCTTCAACTCTTTTAAATCAATAAAAAACTTATGATGTCTTACAAAGGTGTTGTGAAGTGTTGTAACAAAATTTCACACTTTTCTAGGACCTTTCTAATGTATTTCACATAAATAACCTCTTTTTATCACTTACCAAGCCTTATTTCAAAGTGCTGTAAGGAGTTGTAAGAAACTCACATTTTTCTAGGCTTGTCATCAATAATTTGACCCTTATGTTTAAATGGCTCGTTAATGCACTTATAGGTCATACTTAAAAGTGTTCTTAAGAATAATCCCGTTAAACATCATAAAATACACTTTAATTCTCGACAACAAGTAAAATTTCCCTTGTGGGACCAAGTCATCACTTGGGGCTAATTAGTCCCATTTGGCTTAAAAATGAAAATTATTTTATAATTCTGGCGGGATATTATTCTCTAGACCTTGAGGTCAACCAATGATGAGGTATTTTCTAGAATTGGGGCATTATAGTGTATTAATAAATGGTTTCCTCTCATTACCCCCCAACAATTTATTCTTCAAGCATCTAAGCATTCTAAGCATTATCAAGTATTCATCCATTGGAGCAACTACTTGCATATCTTCATATTTCTACTTCAAGGGTTTGGTGATTTGTAGCGTTGCATATTGTTCATTCATCATTCTCTTTCCATTTCATTTCATTTTAAAGGTTTTTATTACCAAACTGGGGTTTGACCAAGGTAAACCCCTATTCTCTAACCCTTAACCCTTTTCCCCTCTTTGCTTGTGTGTTTTGTAGGTCTTGTATGTAGATTTGTCAAAGAGAAAGGTGTTAAAAGGTGTCAACATCTCCTCAAAGTCATTCAAAGTCATCAAAACCCTAAAAGAAGCCTTGAGATCACCCATATGTCAAATTCTATAGATTCAAATCCAAATACTTGTTAGGAGTTGAAGTATAGACCAAAAGCTATAGATTGAATATTCAATATTCCCGAAAGTTGAAGGTGGACTAAGTTGCTATCAATGGTGAATTAGTCCCATTGTTGGCCTAAAAAGTGTTTTCTGCAGTTTTGGATACCCAATTTCCCCGAAATAGGACTAAGTCACCCAACTTAGTGTAAGTGTCCTAGTTGACCTCAACAACAAATTCTACAAGATTCTAGAGCCTCTTTGCATCACATTCTAGTTTCCTGGTGCACCTCTCCAACCCTTTCCATTTTTGTTATTGTTTTTTTTCATTCTTAGGTCATTTTACATTGTGTTTTCAAACATCTTGTATTTCATTAGTTTTACATTAATAATTCATATATTTTATCAATTCACTGCATTTAGGAAATTCCACTTAGGCACATTTCAATGATATTTTCATTACTATTGAATGAAAATCCAAGTTTTTGGTGGAAAATATCTCTCCTTTTAGGTGAAAAAACCTAGAAGTATAAGAGAACACCATTCCCCAAAAATTTGTGGTTCATTTTGGTGAACCTGACTTTTGAAAATTTTTACTTCTGATTTCATTTGCATCCTAGGAATAGCTTGTATCAACATTGCATTAGTTTTTGCATTGTTTTGCATTCGAGAATTTTCAAATTTTCATTAGTGAAAAGCTCATATAGCTTGCATTTTTGCATTGCATTTAATTAAAAATTTAAAAAAAAAAACATTTTCATCCTATATCTACATCTAAAAACCTAAAAATCATAAAACCCAATTACTTTTTTTGAAAATTGTTAAAAAATTCACTACTTGGACTAATTCACCACCTTGGGTGACTTATTCTAGTTGCATATTTATTACTACATTTTTTATAAACTAATCTATAATTTTTGCATTTTTGTGTTGCTTTCAAGAATTTTAGTTATTAGCTTTTTAGTGCTCTTTGTTTGCATTGCCTTTGCATCCGCCCTGCATTTAGAAACCTTTGCATGAGTGTTTGGTGTCCTATTTCTAATACCTTAGTGAGAAGAAGTTTGATACTCATGGCATCTCATGATAAAACACTTTTATTGTAGATCTCGGGTTATCTAGAGCTTCCACTCATAGTATTGATAATAGTACACTAGGCATGGAAAGAAACCTTAGTAACTCTTTGCATTCAAGTAGTATGCATATTGAATGTAGGCCCATTGATATTCCACAAGACAAGCTCATTCAAATTCATGAGGACTTAGTTCACTTGCAAAATCAAGCGAGCCTTGAAAAAATTTCAGCCACTGCAATTCCAATAATAGAAAACATCCATCACATGCTTGACAATGACAAAGGCCTAGACATTGTGAAACAAATAGTTGAGATATATCAAAAAAAATTTCCTTACACCTCTAGTTTCTCTTAGCCAAAAAACACTTTGGCTAGCCAAGGAGTCCCTCATACTCCTCCTCCTTCCATAGTTTCCTCCATACCTACTTATGCAACTCCTAATATCACCACCATAATGCAACCGGTTAGTAATGTGATTCCTCCCATTGGTATTCATACTAGAATTCCTAAATCCTATGTGGCATCACATGTTTTATCCTCTTCTACCATCCCATCCATTAGAATTCCATTCACTTTTCCTACCACTACATACACCCCACAACCACTTACATTGACCCTCTCATAACATAACTTTTCCAAACGGTCACATCCATGCAACAACAAATATCTACCATCAACCAAAATTAGAATGGTCCACCCACATATTATGTTTGCAACAACCCATTATCCCTAGAAATAATATGAACCTTGATGCTATAATGAATAGAGATACCTAGATTTGAGAAATATGGAGGGAAGGGAAATCCTTCTAACCTTGTTAATTCTTACACCGCTTTATGTAGTGACTTTTTCCTTGATGATAAACTATTATAAAAATTGTTTCCTAGGACTTGAAAAGACACTGCCTTGGAATGGTTCTCCTCTTTACCAAAAAATTCAATTAATTCATTTAATGAATTTTTTGATGCATTTATCAATCATTTCCAAGTGCATATGACTCCCAAGAAGACCTTGGCTGATTTGATATGATGCAAGTAAAATAATGATGAAAAGATAACTGATTTTATCTCATGCTATCAATCACTTTATTCCCAAATCGATGTCAAGATCCCTAAGCCACATCTTCAAAATATGTTTATATAAAACTTGCAAAATCAACTTTAGGAGAAATTCACTATGATGAAATTCCCCTATTTCATGTATTTATGCATGACCCTTTGCGATTAGCACAATTTGATTGGTAGTCAAGATACAAGATCTACTTCTTGTTGAATTGAGAAATATGAACATGCCAACCAAGAAATTACCAACCATTTACAAAGGAAAATAAACAATTCTTACAGTTCAATTCCCCTCAACAACCAAGTAGTAGTTGTTAAATCAACAACGCCTAAATTAGTTATGGAGATCCAAAAATACACTTCACACCTTTACTAGACACCCTTCATAACACAATGTCTCAAATTTTACAACAAATGATTACCTTACTTGTTGTTCACGCACACGATCCTTCTAAGCCTTTACCTCCAAACTTTAACTCCAATGCTTATTTCTATTTTCATAGACAAAATGGACATAACACAAAAAATTGTAAGAATCTTAAACATATTAAGCAAGACCTCATTGATTCTGGCTGTCTATCCATTGTAGGTGTTAATGATCAAGGAAATAAGTCTATTGCCCGTCCAAATCAAAACTTGTAAATTTTCACTAATCCAATGCCCAAACATAATATTTCATTTGTGAAATCTTGTGAAACTACAAAGAATGATTTGATGAATGTTGCTAGAGGTGATTAACATTCTGATCCTATCTCGCATGTGACCCATGTTAATCCTATGGATAAAATAGTAGGTGTGATAGACATTGGGTGATCCCACAAAGCTGGTTTACAATTTTTAGGAGATTCTGATTTTTGGTGAAATCACATATTTTTAGAAAATATAATGATTTAAGCCTTAAAAATTTTCATTTTAAGGATTCCAATTGAAGAGATTTTGATCAAACCACCTTAGATCAAACCCCCTTGGATAGAACCCCACTAGTTTTAAACCATACTTACAATGGAGTCTCCTTTACACCTATCAAAATGATGATAAAAAATCACTTTCAATTTACCTTTTGGGGGATCAAATGAATTAATTTAAAATTTATTTGAAATTATCATGGTAGTCCTTAGAATGAGCTATCCAATTAATATAATTTTAATATGTTTTGGTTTTATTATGTATGTGTTTTTTTAGTTTTATTAAACATAGGTTTTTCACTGAAAATCAAGCTCTCTCTTCTGCACATGTTGAAAAATAGAAAATTATCAAAATAAAAAATTAAAAAATATTTTTCAAGCTGGATAGTGATGTCCTTGATCCATTAAAAAAAAAAAAAATGAATTTCGATACATACAGAAAAAGTTATGTTGTATACAGTTCACCTATGTTTCAATTGTAATTGGTTTGACTTCAAAATTTGATTAAGGAAAAAAATATTTAATAAAACACTACGAAACCAAATCAAAGTGCTAGATATCACAGTTACAAATCTAAATTCGAAAAAAAAAGAATTTTATCTTTCATACAAAAAAAATTTTGTTGTATACGGTGAGCGTCACTCCTTAAAAATACTATTTTTTTGAAAAAGCTAGTTTTTGAATGAGATGGAAAAAGAAGTGCAATCTAATTCCAAAAAAAATGAAAAAAAAAATATTTAGAATCTATAGACAAAATTTCACAAATCACTAGTTTTCATCATCTTCAAATTCCTCACGGTTTAGCTACTATAGGAGCCCGAAAGTGAAGATTAAGTAAAAAGAAATTAGTTCAATGTCCAGTTTGCCCAAAAACTGTAAACTAATATTGTGGGATCACCCCGCTATCTCTCATAAGGGCCAACCTAATAAATCTCTTGATATTAATTTCTCCTCTTGGGACATACTTAAAAATCTCCTAGATGGCCCCCTCTACATAGCCGACCGTATCTATGACAATCCCACTAATGGGATACTAATAGATCCCGCCTGTGGCAAGAATGTGATCACAAAGGAGTTTTTAGTATTACATGACCTCTATCAAGATGATTATAATAAAAACACAACATGGATTGAAACACACAATGTTTTTTCTTTCCCTACGACAGGATCAATCGTTCTTCCTTTAGAAATAGGACCTAAAACATTGGATATTACATTCTCCATCATCCCGTAGTTGGACTAGTTTTGTTTGAAGCTAGGCCACTCATGGCTTTGATAAATGAAAGTTTTTCCTTTGATTATTCAAATATGCTTAAAGTTTCTATTTGAAAATGACATATTCATTGTCCACCATAGAAGATTTAACCCCTTGTCTTCCAAAGGAAAATTTTCCTTAGAAGCCTTTTGGTGTGAACCCATGGAACCCATAACACCTGAAAAAAAAATATTTTTAATTGCTTACCAAAAATTTAAAACCAACAAAATAGATGAATTGTCTCTCTATAACATGTCCCCATCCACTTCAGACACTCCCATCCTAGATGAAACAATGCTCCAACCTGAACAAGAACCACACAACCAAGCTCAACCAACACCTTACACTTCCTCGAAATCATCCAAGAGACCACAAGACAGTGAAAGGAACTTCGTCATGCCTCCTCATATAAAACAAGTCTACAAAGAAAAGGAGAAAGTGGATGAAAAACCTTTCGTGGTTCCTTGTGTTCCTCCCCTCAGGGATGAAAAGAAACCTATGGTTTACCAACCCACTTCTTCACAAACACAACCCGACAACAAAAGAAAAATAAACCGAAGTGTCAGGGAGCATAGGTGTAGACGTTGTGCCCTTGATCGCAAGTTACATGAAGAAGATGATAAAAATAATAATAATCCACACTTGAAAGAAGCAATGCATGGTGATCCTACTCCCCAACCACAATAAACCAATCCTATACAAAAATCACAATGAGAGTTACATTATTCAATAAACATCATCATTCATCCTCCTATTGTGATTAGTCTGGATGACAATGATGAGATTGCTAAAAGCAACGAAGAAGTGCATAAATTTTTGAACACATCATTTTCCTCTTCCATGAGCTTTCATGAAAATTCTCCTAGGATGAGTATTTACTCTGATACTAGTTCTGCAATTACTGTTGTCCCTCTAGCTAGTAGCCCACCCTCACTTTACACTGAACAAGTTTGGGAGGTGGATGACTTGCTCGATGGTTGACTTGCATTTTCTTTACTTGTATTATGGATTTTATTTTATGTGTTTGCATGTGCGTAATATTTTCTCCCAAGATTTTTTGTTTAATGTTCTCTCTCATTGTAACATTCCTCTATTTGTACCTTCATTCTTCTTTATGTCATGTCTTTCTTTCGCTTTTTCTCTTTTCACTTTGGATGTGTTTTCCTTTTGGGGATGATGTAAGGCATTGAGATCGAAATGTCCCTTTCATGTTCACCCAAAAGACCCATTTTCTTTTTATTTGCCTTTTTTTTTTTCTTGTGTTTTCCTTTTGGGAATGATGGAAGACATTGAGACTGAAATGTCCCTTTCATGTTGATCCAAAAGGCCTTTTCTCTTCATTTTTCCTTTTCTTTTTCTCTCTCTTTTTTTTTCTCCTTTTGGGGATGATTCAAAGCATTGAGACACCCTATGTCTCTTCCATGTTGACCCAAAATAATATTTTCTTTTCTTTGTTTTCTCTCTCTTTGTGTCATTCTTCCAATTCTATGTATTTGAGAGATGATGACAATTCTGAGCTCTCTAAAAACATTGCCTTAATGAACATAATTACCCCAAATCCATAGATCCCTCACGTGTTTGGTGTTTTCATTTTGTGGGAAACCCCTTCCCTTTCTTTTATTTTTCCTTCACATGACGCAACCTTACTTATAAACATATGACTTGGCATAAGGATTTCCAAGTTGGCTCTCATGTATTTCTTCTTTTCTTCATTTTAAATTTTTCTACTTTAAAGTAATTTCTCATAGTATGTTGTGTAGCAATTCCTTTAAAGTGGAGGCATACATAGGCATTATTCATTTACATTTTTCCTTTTTTTTCTTGGTTCTTAGTGTAGCCTTCTTGCTTCATATGATGTGTTTTTCGCTTTGTGGATGACATTGGGTGTAATATCCTTCATGAATATGATCTCTCTTAGCATATTAAATTCCTCTTAGTGCCCTAATGTGACACACTACATCCACTAAGCTGCAAATTTTCTATTCTTTGATTGGTCCTCTCTTGGAGACGTTAGACACAATGTTCCCTAGGTTAAAGGCCTCACATGAACTAAGCAAGACTCCTTTGAAAATTATTTTACATGTTACATTTTCATTTGTTATATGGCCACCTTGCATAATATAGCTTACATGCCTGTGGTGCCATCTTGTTTGTTCATGAGCTCAAACAATACAATTTTTTTCTTGTCTCATGAAGCTCAAAATTTCATTTTATTTGGTGGTGAATTATTAAAGCTATCAAGAGGTATAACTTTGGTATAGTTGAGCAGGAAGCCCATTCTAAGGAATGAATTTCCCCATAGCCACCTGCATGTGTGTGAGTGCATACCAACCATGAGTGTATGTTTCTCAACTTTTTGGGCCTTCTCACCTCATGGACAACCATGAGTTACATCGCCCTAGATTAAGTATGCATCTTTTGAAAAACCAACCTAGATTTGATCCACAATGAGCTAGACAAATGATCAAAGCTTCATCTAACTTTCTCTTTTCCTTTTCTTCTCATTCTTTTATAGCACTTCCCTGTGTGTTCCTTTGAGATAAATTTTGGTGTACAATGGGATCTGGATCTATGGACTTGATCATCCTTCTTGATTATTGTTGTCTCGTCTTGCTAACATGAGTGCATTTGGAACCATTCTTTATGTGCATGTTTGGATATTCTAGTGTGAATTTGAAGCAAGTTTATCCTCTCACTAAAGTGGGGGCTAAATGTAACGTAGAAAAATTTATTCTTTGACATTTTCATGCTCATTTAGACCCATCTAATGGATTTTAGCTTTATTTTGCCTAGATTTAATGTTGTAATTGGGCTGACACATTCACATTAGGCCTTGAACTCTCATAAATCAATAAAAACCTTATGATGTCTTAAAAATGTGTTGTGAAGTGTTGTAACACACCTTCACACATTTCTACGACATTTCTAAAGTATTTCACCTAAAAAACCTATTTTTATCACTTGCCCAGTCTTATTTCAAAGTGTTGTAAGGAGTTGTAACAATCTCTCACACTTTTATAGGCTTGTCATCAATAATTTGATCCTTTCTTATGTTTAAATGGCCCCTTAATGCACTTACAAGTCATACTTAAAAGTGTTCTTTAGAATAATCTCATTAAACATTATTAAATACACTTTAATTCCTGACACCTAGCCAAATTTCCTTGGCTGGACCAAGTCGCCACTTGGGGCGACTTAGTGCCATTTGGCTTAAAAATAAAAATTATTTAATAATTCTGGTACGATATTATTCTTTACACCTTGAGGTTGGCCTATGATGAGTTATTTTTTGAAATTAGGGCATAATCATGTATAAATAAAGGTTTTTTCTCTCATTACCCCCTACCAACAATTCATTCTTCAAGAATCCAAGTATTCAAGCATTCTAAGCATTATCAAGCATTCATCCATTAGAGCAACTACAACACATATCTTCGGATTTCTAATTCAATGGTTTTGTGAGTTGTAACATTTCATTTTGTTCATTCATCATTCTCTTTCCATTTCATTTCATTTTCAAGGGTTTGATTACCAAACTGGGGTTTGACCAAGGAAAACCCTTATTCTCTAACCCTTAACCCTGTTTCCCTCTTTGTATGTGTGTTTTGTAGGTCTTGTATGTAGATTTTTCAAAGAGAAAGGTGTTAAAAGGTGTCAACATCTCATCAAAGCCATTCAAAGTCAACAAAAACCTAAAAGAATCTTGTTGATAACCCACAAGTCAAAGTCTGCAGATTCAAATCTAGATTCTTGTCAGGAGCTGAAGTACAAATCGAAAGCTACATATTGCATCTTGAAGACTACCAAAAGTTGAAGGTGGACTAAGACTACTAGGCTTGAAAAGTGTTTTCTACAATTTTGGATACCTAGTTTCTTGAAATCTATTCTAGCAGAATCTCCCTAAAACAAGACTAAGTCACCCAACTTGGCGTAAGTGTTCTAGTTGGCCTCAACAAAAAATTCTATAGGATTCCATAGCCTCTCTACATCACGTTCTAGTTTCCAGGCGCACCTCCCTAGCTCCTTTCATTTCTATTATTGTTTTTTTGCATTCTTAGGTCATTTTACATTGTGCTTTCAAAAATCTTGCATTTCATTAGTTTTCATTAATAATTCATCTCTTTTATTAGCTCATTGCATTTACGACATTCCATTTAGGCACATTTCAATCATATTTGCATTAGTCTTGAATGAACCTCCAATTTTTTGGTGGAAAATCTCTCCTTTTAGGTGAAAAACCCTAGAAGTGTAATAGAGCATCGTTCCCCTAAAATTTGTGATTCAATTAAGTCCATTTTAAATGATAGGCCCAAAAAATGTGTAAAAATGTGGGTATGTGCAGGATCATGATCGGCCAAAAAGTGACGATATATAAGCCATATGATGGCCCATGTGGCTGACGATTTATTTTTTACCCAAAATTGATGAAACGAAAAGGGATTTTAGAGGAGATACTCAGCTTTCCACCAATATAAATTATTCTTTACTTTGAATTTAATAAATAATTATTATTCATTTTCTAATAGAATTATGAATAAAGTCCCGATTGATAGGCTGATTGAAAAACATCTATAACTTTCAAACAGTATCACATTTTTTTTGAATCCAAAAAATGCGTCACATTCTTTGCTTCACATACTATAGGATTAAAAAAAAATAAAAAAAAATCATGAATTTTTGACCAAGTTAAGGTGGTTAGACAGACGAGCTTTTATATTTTTTAAAAGTTGTAATAGAAAATTCATAATTAATTATTTTCTTGGAATTTAAAAAAAAAAAATATGCATCACATTGGGACATGAGTCCTCTACTTGTATATAAAATATTATAAAAAAATATTATCATTTTATTGTGGTTAGGGTGGTCAGACAAACACCTACTTCTTGTTTTTACCCTGAAATTTAAATACTACTGCATTAAAATTACAAATTTTCACCAAATATATTTTAAAAAATAAAATAAAGGTCTAGTAGTTTAGAAACTACATTCAATTTGCTAGAGATTCTTATTTTACATTTTTTTGAAATAATATAGATAAATTATTCAAATTTTTACGTCAAGTTGCCTAACTCTGATTTTCTGCCTTTTTATTGCCACTTAAGGGCCTGTTTTTTCCATGATGATCCTACACATACCCATGTATAGAACATTTTTATACACTACACCTTTTTTATTTTGGTTATCTAAAAGGTGATCTTTTGAAGTCTCATCTTTGATTCTAGACTTGTTTTTTGTTTCTCTTCTTGTCCTTAGTCTTCTTTTCAGCTTAATTTGGAGTTTGATCTATCTTTGAGTTTTCACCTTTCTCAAACCCTAATCCTTATTTATCTTTAGATCTTTTCTAGTTTTGGATAATTTCATTAAGCTTTTTAGAACTCCGCTTGAATTTTTCTTCATGACTCTTTTCTTTCTCAAGATTTGATCTTAAGGTCACAATTTCTTCTTCATTTTTTGAACATTCTCTAGATTTTATTTTTATCTTAGCAATTAGGCATTCTTCAACTCTTTTTCCTTCTTCAATTTACACCTTTCAATTGGTAATTTTTTCATTTTCTTGCTTCAACTACTCACTAAATTCATTATGTCTTTCTCTAAATTTCTTGCTTTTCTCTCTCAACTTTTTGATGCATTCATCTACTTCTTTGACATTTTCCTTTAGATAATTTTCTCACTTTTAGTTTGTTCCAGATCTTTGAGGGCTATTTTGAGTTCTCCATTCATGTCAACCATGTACTCTTCTTCTAAAAACCCAATAATAGGTATCTACTTCAGAGGATTAGGACATCTTCTAAGAGCCATTTTTCAACCTCCAAGATCTTCCCAAAATGGTTAAGGTCCTTCCAAGGGCTCGTGCTCTGATACCAATTGTTGAACACCCAAAATATTGAAAGGGGGGGTGAATTAGTATTCTCTAAAAACACTTAAACATTTATTCCATATAGCATATTCAATTTCTAGTTATAAGGAAATCATGAAAGAAACCATTAAAGAGCATAACACATGAACATTAGATTTTTACCTGGAAAATCTAAAAAGGAAAAAACCATGGCGAGGTTTAGGTAACAAAATATTATTACTGGTTATAAGATATTATATAGTTGTCGAATGATCTAGATAACAAAGAGGGGGCTGGACTAGTTATCAAAATACACTTTTCTTTCTATTTTTAATCTGGAGAAATCTTAAACGAATCATATATTAATTAAAATAGATATGAACTAGAGGACACCATGCATAATGAACACTAGAATTTACATGGAAACCCAAGATAGGAAAAACCATAGAGAATTCTAATTCTCAATTATAAAGCACCAATTAAGGTGATTTTTACAAGGGCTCACTTTGAAAATGCTCATTGTAGGTATGACTCACTATCAGTGGGCTCACTACCCAATTAATACAAAAATCGCTGATTACAAAATAGACAAAACATGAACTAATGAAGTTGCATCTACATATGCATGATTTTTTTTCCGATTAACAATGCAATATCCGATGAAGAATATTTTGCAAACCTTCCTTGCACAACCTCTGCAATACATATTGCTTCTTCTTTATGCTTTCCTTCACTCCCTTCTCTATTTATTTTCACACAATCCTTTGCACTCTTATCACTATGCATGCACACCACACTTCTTTTTCAGATACCAAAAGGATGTTCTACATACACACACACACACACACACACACACATATATATATATATATACATGGATAACGAAATGGGTTGGCCTAGAAAACATGTCGGCTTGAGGAAAAACCTTGATATATTCAATAAGGCTTGGCATGCTAGCACTGGACCCAAAGGATAGGTCACACATAAAGATCTTCTTACCATGTTATACCGGGACCCATAAATAAGTCATACATAAGATAAGTTCATCACCTAGAATATAGTGTACATTGAATTCCATGAGATATATTTCAGATCCGATAGGAATACCACAACCAAGACAAAATCTTGATCAACATCAATTTTAGTACCAATTAGAGTAATCCAATTATACATACCAAAACTTGTATCATGCTACATGAATGTACGAATAGCAAGGATACTCAGAATAAGATTTAGGCACAACATCCAACATCAAAAATATTAGTCATCATTATTCTACATTAACTATCCTCCACAAATGTCCCAAAAAGAAGTATTGGCATATTCAGATTAAGGATAACATCCACACTAAGCAACATTATAACATATGATAGGATAGATCATTTATGTATATCATTCGGAGCACAACCTTTTGGATCCCATGTTTTGACATCAATGACAATAATGCCACATCAACAACTTCTCAACAATCTCCCCCTTTGGGATTGATGGAAAAACAACAAAAACTCAAAAACATAAAAATTGGAACTCAAAAACACAAAAACTACAAAAGCTCCAAGTTGCAAAAAGAAAAAACTCCAAGCACTCCCCCTTTGATAAACAATTGAATTCCTCCTTTTTTCTTTTTTTTTCTCTTCAATTTTTGCCCTTTTTTCCATGAAAGGCAAAGGGCCAAATAAGAACATTCACAAAATCAAGTAAAAATAACACTTTTCAAACAAAATATTTTCTTGTACCTTTCTTTCACAATTGGAAGAATCCTCTTCCAAGATTGCATTGTAGAAACCATTTTGGCACACACACTGTCATGTAGAACCAACATCCCAAATGAATATGACTAGTCTAGATATAGGTACTTGTTTACAATCCTTTGCAACATAAATTATCCCAAAGAGATAATCCAATTGAACCTCAACAATTTCTTTGACCAACCAAAAAGTTATAACCACTTTTGTTCCCTCTAGATCTCTGAGTAGACAATATCTCAGCTTGCAACTCCCCAAATCTTATTCTTTCTTTTACATCTTTATCATTGAAGAAGTTGAAATTTTTTCCAATATCATTCAATTCAAATTCAATAGATTCAATTTTTCTTCTAAAATTACCAACAATAGCAGGCCACCGAAGACAGTACTTGTAGATGTCAAACATCTTCTTAAGGAATTCTCTTGTCTCACCAATGTGTTTGGATAACTTTTGTTTGGTTTTGTGTTGCCAAAAATTGTAGCCTTTGACACTTTTCACTCATTTGGACCCTTGCATATGGATTTTGGACCTTTTTCAACCTCTTTTTACCCCTTTCCAAGCTTTGTGCCAAAGTGTTGTAACATGTAAAAACTTTTCACACTTTCCTAGGATTATCATCACTAAATCAACCCTCTTATGACATAATGACCCCTTAACGCACATACATACCTTACTTTAGTGTGTTTTTGTGAGACATCCCTAACAAACAATAATAATCACACATTAATTCCCAACAAGCAATCGAAAATTCCCACGTGGACTAGGTCACCACCTGGGGCGACCTAGTCCCATGTGGCATAAAAATCATAATTAAATCAAATTTATTTTGTAATTTTGTCTGTAAAACCCTAAGGTCGACTTGTATGGTGTTATTTCGAGAAAATTAGGGCATGTTCTTCTATAAATAAAGGGTTTTCCCCTCATTTTGCATCTCCTAAGTCTCATTTTTCCTCCATCTCATTCTACTCCTCACTCAATCTTCTCAAGCACTCGTTCACTATTATTCTCAAGAAAGCTAGGGTTTCTATATTCTAAGTCATCAAGACATCTTGTTGAAGCAGTCAAAGGTTCAATCCTCCATTGCTGCAACTCAAGATCAAACATCATGGCAATGTAAATAATTCCATTTTATTTCATTCTTTCTTATCTTACTTCATTTGATTTGATTATCTAAAAGGGGTTTGACCAAGGGAAACCCCTATACTCTAACAATCAACATTTCATCCTCTCTCTTTGTGTGTTTGTAGATTTAGGTATCATGGAAGCTTGGAAATCATTGAAGAGTGGATTGAAATCTTGTTGAAGACATCTCCTTATTGGCTAGCGATTTTTTTTAATAAAAGACACCTACAGATCGAAAATCAAGGTTTCAGATCTGGACACTTGAAGAAGTAGAAAGTGAAAATCGAGAACTCCAGATTCCACTTTTAGACTTCTTGAAAGGCTGAAAGGGACTAGGCCACCATTAGTGACCTAGTCTCACCGTACATACATTTTTGGTTTTTATGTAGTTCTGAGTACCCTTTTGGTAGAAACGCGTCCTACCAGATTTTCATAAAAAAATAAGTAGGTCGCACAAAATGGCGTAAGTGTCCTTCTCAACTTCTACATCAGATTCTTTAGGTTTTCAAACATGCATGTCATCCTCTTTCAACCTCTAGGTGTACATCTTCCTTTCCCTTAATTTGTGTTATAGTTTGTTTACATTTCTTAGGTCATTTTTAATATCATATTGTGTTTTCCAACATCTTTTACATTCCAATAGTTTGCATTCAATAATTAGTTTATCTAATTAGTTTCCATCATTTAGGGCATTCCACATACATCACTTTAAGCCCCTAACCCTTGAATGAACACCAAAAATACCTACTATGAAAGAGATTCATTCCTCAACCAAGCTTCTAGGTGAAAAACCCTAGGAGCATATTGGGGAATCCTCTTTCCCTATTGCATGTTTTTGGCGGTTCATTTTGGTGAACCCAAATTTTACACCCTCTTCTCTAATTTGGAGCTTCTTCTCATCCTAGGTTTGCATTGCATTGCATTTTCCATTTTTTACATTGCATTCTAGGGTTTAAAATTTTTTATTAGTGAGAGTGCATATAGGTTGCATTTTTACATCTTAGAACATTACACATCTCTGAAATTTTTCATTTTCATGTTAGGTTTGCATCACCCAATACAAAAACCAGCTGAATCCATCAAATTATTTTGTAAAATCTCAAAAATAAACTTTAGGGCTAAGTCGCCACCTTGGGTGACCTAGTCCCTTTAGGCCCATAAAACTGTCCTTTACAAAGTTGAAAACCCTATTTTTATGCTCATATTTTGTGTCATTAACTATCTGTATCACTCAGTTGTGTTTATGTAGCATGCATTTCATTAAATCTAGCATAAATAAGCTCATTTCATGCATTCTACATTTTCAATTGTGAATTTCCAACATTTTATTTTTAGATCATTGCATAATATAATCAGTAAATTACATTGTTTGAAATATGAAAATTACATTTCATTCTATGCCTTTGCATTGCATTTTAAGTTTACATAGCTTTTTGTTACATTTTAAATAGCATTGAATTTTAGGCCTACTGACCAGAGAGCAGGCATTCTAAATTTCACCAACCTTTTTCATATCACCCTCATCCAACACCGAACAAACTTCATTTGTATCAGGTAGAGACTCTTCTTCCTTCTCCTCTTCTAAGATAATGATGTCATATTTTGTGCTAATTTTTCTCCTTTTAGGTTTTAGAGGGGAACCAACAATGAGAACCTCTAATTCCCTCTTGGGTATGTGTAGGATCATGATGGGCCAAAAAGTGGTAATATGTAAGTGATATGATGGCCCATGTGGCTGACAATTTTTTTAATCCCAAAAATGATTAAATAGAAAGGGTTTTTAAAGGATATTCTCAGCTTTCCACCAGTATAAATTATGCTTTACTTTGAATTTAATAAATAATTATTATTCATTTTCTATTTAAATTACAACTAAAGTCCCAATTGATAGGTTGATTGAAACACATCTTTAACTTTCAAATGGTATCCGATTTTTTGAATCCAAAACATGCGTCACATTGTATGCTTCACATAGTATAGGATTAAAAAAATAAAAATTGAATTTCATGAAGGTTTGACCAAGTTAAGGTTGTTAGACATACGAGCTTTTTATATTTTTTAAAAGTTGTAATTAAATATTCATAATTAATTATTTACTTGGAAAAAATTATAAAAAAATATGCATCACATCGGGACATGAGTCCTCTAGTTATATCTAAAATAATATAAAAATATATTATCATTTTATTATGGTTAGGGTGGTCAAACACACACCTACTTCTTATTTTTTCCCTAAAATTTAAGTACTACTACATTGAAATTTTAAATTTTCACCAAATAGATTAAAGAAAAAGAAAAGCCTATTAGTTTAGAAACTACATTCAATTTTCTACAGATTCTATTCTGACATATTTTTGAAATAATATAGATAACTTATTCAAATTTTTACGTCAAGTTTCCTAACTCTTATTTTCTGAATTTTCATCGCCACTTAAGGGCATATTTTTCCCATGATGATCCTGCACATACCATCTTACTAGAGGAGGAACCCTCCTCAAACTGACTGATAGGAATAACACTAGACGCTATCACACCGAAGCATAGATCCATCTGCAAGGATGATAAAAAATTTTTTGCATGCATTTGCTTTATCTGTCATACATTCCAAATATCTATAAACTTGCTTTCTGATAGGGATGTTAGACTTCCACTTAACATTCTTCTTTTTCGATAATGAATTCATAAAGTAGAACACTAAACACATGAGCAAAGACCCAAACCGAAAAGGATAACTCTCAACCAAAGACATTCTTACATTCTCAATTAGGTTTTCCATTACCAAGGCCTACACAGGTCAAACTATTGATTTTCCTTGCCCATCTTATATGCAAGTTACACAACAATAGAAGATGTAGAACCTTCATGGTTTTAGAAATAGATTTTGTATGAGATACTACACAAGCAACATAACTTATTATAGTATTGGAAATGGTATTTATTAGTAGAGCTTAGAGGTCTTTGTAGATACCAGTAAGTTCCTCTATGTCTTTGTATTTCATTGTTTTCTTCAAAGGGAGGTCACCAACTCTACACAATCCAATAATAGCTTCAATGGCTTCCTTAGTGATCAGATAGGGTTTCTCGAAAATGATGCTACCATCCTTGAATCCGCTCAATATGAACAAGGTAGATTATTTGTTGACAAACCAAGGAAATTCTCCCCATAAATCCATACCTGGGGTACATACATTCTGTAATTCATTCATCTTCAACCCTAGCTCCATTTCCTTCATCTTTTGATGATCAAATTTGTCCAACTCTACTCCCTTCAGCTTCAGTGGAATACCATCATTGGATTTACTACCAATCAACATGGATTCCATCATTGTGCCTATCTTCTTCAATCTTTTTATTGCTTAGTGAGAGAAATATTCTCTCTCTTTGCAAAGTGTGAGAAATTATTTGAGAATCCATATTTTATCCTTAATTTCTCATGATTATTTCATCAAAAAAATGTGCATCAATGATGCTAGCTATTATACTTCACTGTTGAATTAGTCATATCATGCAACATCACTCGGATCTAGCTTAGTCATGCCGAAAATACATAAATCTTACTTTGGAAATGGGGAATCATCAAGATATGCATTGCAAAACTCCCCTTGAGCCAAGGCAGTAGGCTCAGATTCCAAAATATCTTGTACCGGGATCTGGTACCAAAAATGATCTCCCCAAATTCATTTCATTTTTCTTACAAATGGTGTTAGTCTTCTTCTTAGACTCATCTGATTTTGCAACTAAATTTTTGTTTCTATACTTTTTCAGAGCAACATATTTGCATGTGTTAGCATAGTGTCCAGATTGATTGCACTTGTAACATCTTTTCCCTGACTTAATTGACCGAACCCTAGATTTGCATTGATTAGCTTTGTGACCATTACCATGGCATGAGTAGCAATAACCATGAAAGAGATTGTTCATTTCATTCCTTCTAACTATATTAGATAATTGACTTTTGTAATGACTTTCTTTGTGACCAAACCTGTTATAGTTAAAGCATTAAATACTTGGTTCATTCTTGTTTCTACACTCTATAGCCTTATGTCTAGAAATTTTGCATAGAGAACAGTGACCATTAAATGACAAGTACCTTTGAGCATTTGGTTGCCTAATCGAAGGTCTTTTTGTAGGTGTTATGTAGTTTTGGACCTTGCTTGTTACACCAAATCTTGCTTCAACTTCAAGTCCTTTGTCTTTACCCTTGGTATTCTAATTTGAACTTTACTTTACCCTGAGAAGCCAAGTCCTTCCTTATCCTTGTGATATTTTTGTATGCAAAAAATTTGATCTAGAGTCATGTTGCTTTCACATTCTCTAGCTTCTGATTTCAACCTTCTTAACCCTTGATCTAACTTGCCATTTTATTTTGATTTCTATTTGATGGTATCCTTGAGATTTTCCTTAGCCTTCTTCCATTCTTCCATTTTCTATTTGATGTTAGCTTTGAGACTTTCTGCAATCTTCATCCATTCTTCCATTTTCTATTTGATGGCATCTTTGATATTTTCTTCTGAATTCTTGCATTCATCAAACCGAAGCTTTAGATTCATAGCACTTCCCTTTGACTTGTTTAATTCCTCTCTTACCTCTTTGTGTCTTGATTTGAATTTTCAGATTTTTTCCCTTAGCTTTGAGATGCATGAATTTTCCTCCTTGATGTTGTCTTTCAATTCCTTGTTTTCAGATTTCGTATGTTCCATATTACTCAATATTGTCTTCAGTTCTTCTTCAAATTAATAATCTCCTACCATCTTGTTCAAAATTCCAAGAACTCCCTCAAGTGATTAAGCTCTATCTACAAGGGTCTAGGCTATGATACCAATTGTTGAATAGTCTAAATAATTAGGGAGGTGAATCAGTTATCACAAAACACTTTTCTTTCTTTACCTAATCCAAAACAATCTTAAACCAATCATATATTGACTCAAACATATATGAACTAAACAAAACCATGCACAATGAACACCCGAATTTATGTAGAAACCCAAGATTAGAAAAACTACAAAGAATGCTAATTCTCAATTATGAAGGACTGATTGAGGTGACATTGGTTAAGGTATTTTTTATAAGGGATCATTTCCAAAATGATCATTTTTGGTAAGGATCACTTCCGTTAGGTTCATTGCCTAATTAATACAAAATTAATTGATTACAAAATATAAAAAACATGAACTGATGAAGTTTCATCTACATATGAATGAATTAAGTTCTGATTAAGAGTACAATATCTGACTGCAACAGATCCAATGAAGAATATTTTGCACACCTTCCTTGCACAACCTCTACAATATAGATTGCTTCTTCTTGACACTTTCCTTCACTTCCTTCCTTATTTCTTGTCACACAATCCTTCACACCCTTATCATTGTTCGCACATACCACACTTCTTTTTCGGATACCAAAAGGATATTTTGCATATATATATATACCTAGAGAAAAAAATGAGTTAGCCTAGAAAAACATGTTGGCTTGAGGAACAACCTTGAAATATTCAATAAGGTTTGGCATGCTAGCACCGGACCCAAAGGATAAGTCACACATAAAGATATTCTTACCATGTTACATGAAGGCCCATAAATAGGTCATAAATAAGATAAGTTCATCACCTAGCATAATTACCAAAATATAGTGTACTTTGAATTACATGAGCTATATTTTAGATCTGATAGGAACACCACAACCAAGAAAAAATCTTGATCAACATCAAGTTTAGTACCAACCAAGGGAATGTAATTAGACAAACCAAGGCTTGTATCACACTACATAAATGTTTGGATAGCAAGGATACCCAGAATAGACTTTAGGCATAATATCCAACATCAAAAATTTTATTTTCTACATTAACTATCTTCCATGGATGTCCCGAAAAGAAGTACTGTCATATCTGGATTGAGGATAACATCCACACTACACAACATTATAGAATACAATATAATAGATCATTTATGTACATCATTTGGAGCATAACCTACTGGATCCCAAGTTTTGACATCAATGACAATAATGCCCCATCAACAAATTCTCAACAATAATTTCTCATAATAGGTGGAATCATTTTCCCAGTGGACTCACTACCCACAAAAAGAAAAAAAGATAGAAGAGATTGGTGGCACACAATCAATACACTGACTTGACATAGTTCATACTAATATGCACTAACACTTTGCACTACTCTACATTCACATCACATTCACATACTTCACATCAACTACACATCACGTTGCATCTCTATATCTAAAAAACTAAAAGACATCTTACATATATATTTTCTTTATTCACAAACACCTACAACATCAATTAGGTCAGCCTAATTAGATATATTATACCAAATATACCTTTTCGGCTCAACATACACATATACATAGTTTGCAACATGATTCAAAACTCTTAACAATTTCAAATAGGTTGACATGGACCTATAATAGCTCCCACATAATAGATCAATACTTCTCAAAACTCCGCAATGCTTAAAAATTATTATGTTAGCATCGGTAATGACATAACACCAACACTCATCAAGTGTTCAACCTCAAACCAACATGAAAACCTAAAAAATTCATGCCACTTGGAATATAGGCACTACTAACGCCTCACCATATTTCCAATTTTTTTTTAAGCCAGATACCAATTTGTAGAGAGATCTAGATCCTCCAGAACATACATTATGTACTGTTAACACTGCAACTACTAGACCAAAACTTATATCATTCATAACTTTAGCACCAAAGACTAAAACACTATGATAATTTGTATTTAGACTCTTCTAACATCCAAATAAATTACACCAAACCTGCAAAGCAAGATTCCACACAACAGACCAATGCAGACCATAATATCAGATGTCCTATACACATAAATGCTTGATTGGACACTTAGTCAATTTCCCTTTCATTTGTCATCACTGAATCAAGCCTTCTTGAAAATATCCACTAGATAACCATCTTCAAACATGTTTAAACTAAACAAAATAGTCTGCACACTAATCTCTATACTAGAACACAATGTTGACATCAAAGAAAACACTGTACTATTTACTGCACAACTTTATACTCATACACCATGCTCATTTTGCAAGAAAATATATCAATGACAAACTCCGTATTCTTCCAAAAACCTTTAGGTCTTGGAAGGTTAATTCCAAAGTTCCATTTTTCTTTATTTGAGATAACTCTTCTTACATAGCATCTACCTATCCTTTCTCTTTACTTGCCTCTATATAAGAACTTGGTTCAATCTTTAATAGTAGGAAAAATCTACTCGTTCATTTTCTTTTTCAATTCTTCTTTGAGACTAAATTCCACTATTCTTATCTCCTATAATCAGATCTTCAAAATAATTTTTGTGAACATACCTTGCCAGAGTCTTCGTAGCAATTTTCTCAAAATCAATATTTGAGACTTTATCATTGCTATAGATTGGAGATCTTCATCTTCTTCCACTTTTGGAATGCTAGTAGAGTAAATTGTCTCATCACCTCTCACATTTTCACTTTCCACAATCCTCTTTATCATTTTTTGTAACACCTATATGCTTTACTTGATAGAGAATAACCAATAAAATACCTTCATTAGATCTAGAGTTAAACTTATCCAATCGTTGTTTATCTCTTTTGGTATAACATTTTCTTCTAGATGTATTAAGATGTCTAACTGAAGTCAGTCTTCCTCTCCATAACTCATATGATGTTTTGTCAAACTTAGGTTTGATTTGAGCTCCATTAAAAATATATATAGCATTTTGAACTGCTTCTCTCTAATACACATCTATTAAATTTTCTTGACTCAACATTGTTCTTGGCATCTCCTATATAGTTTGGTTCTTCCTTTTTGTAACTCCATTTTGTTGTGGAATCCTAGGAGGAGAAAATTGCCTCTAGATCCCATGCTCTTTATAGAATTTATCATACTAGTCAGAAGTGAACTCTCCACCTTTGTTTGATCTCAAAAAATTATCAATTGTTCTTATAGTTTCATTTTCAAATAATGCCTTGAAAGCCTTAAACTTGTCAAATTCTTCTGATTTTTCTTTTAAAATATAATCTAAGTCATTCTAGTGTAATCATCAATAAGAATCATATAACACATGTTACCTTGTGAACTCTTTTTCCTCATTGGTCCACATAGATCTGTATGCATCATATCTAATGGCTTGGATGTAGAATATTCCTTAGTAGAAAATCTAGAATTCTATGTTTTGTCTCATGACATGGTTTGCAACTAGTAGATTGAGTTTTCTTGATCTTCAGAATGTCTTGGACCATTCCTTTAGAACTGATCTTCACAACAGATCATCAAAATTGATGTGTACCAATCTCTTGTATCAAAGCTAGCTCTCTTCACTTTGTATAGAAAATAATTTTTTTCCATTCAGCTCATTGAGATGATATATCACTATCAGTCTTGCTTCCTTCCACAATCAACTCTCTAGTACATGATTTCTAGATTTCACAACTTATAGCACAAAATGAGAGCTTGTAACCTTTATCACACATTTGACTTACACTCTTGAAATATTATACTTTAAACCTTCAACATATAGAACATCATGAGTTTTTATCCTACCTCCATCAAGGCTTAAAGTACTTGAACCACAAATTTTCGGGGAAAGATGCACTCTTTTGCACATCGAGGGTTTTGCACCTAAGAAGAGAGAGTTCTTTCCACACTAAAATACAAAAGGGTTCATTCAAAGGATTAGGGGTTGATGTGTGTGTGAAATGTATCTAAGTGATGGAAATGGAAAAGAGAAACTAACTATTAATGTAAAACCTAGAGAATGCAACTATGTTTGAAAACACATAATGATATGCAAACATTAAACTAAATGGCCTAAGAAAGCTTATGAAACAAAATAGAAAGTTGGAAATGAAAGGTGTGCACCTAGATGCTGAAAAGGGATGAGATGGAGACTTGTAATGTTGATGAAAATGTTGCAAAAGCTTATTGGGACACTTGTGGGCCAATCTGGGTGGCTTAGTCCCAAACAGGGAAAACTGGTTTATAGCCCATTTCTACCAAATAGGTGTCTGAATATGCAAAAATCACTGAAAAGTAGATTCAGTGGGACTAGGTCGCCACTATTGGCGACTTAGTCCACTTCTATTTTTTTTAAAATTAGAGAGTGGAAATGGAAGCCCTCGGTCTGCACTTCAGTTCTTCACGAATATCCGCTTCTCAACCTCTAGTTGTTGGGATTTAGAGTGAATTTTGATGCATGTTTTGACTTTGCAAGCAATGAGAGGTCTTCAAAAAGTCTTCAAAGTCTCCAATGATCGTCAATGTACCTAAATCTGCAAACACACAAGGAGAGAAAGATAAATGTTGATTGTTAGGGCATGGGAGTTTTCCTTGGTCAAACCCCTTTTAGGTAACTAAACCAAAATGAATAGATAATGTAGGGTATGTGCAGGATCATCATGGAAAAAACAGGCCCTTAAGTGGAAATAAAAAGATAAAAAATCAAAGTTAGACAACTTGAAGTAAAAATTTGAATAAGTTATCTATATTATTTCAAAAAAATGTAAAAATAGAATCTGTAGAGAATTGAATTTAGTTTCTAAACTACTGGACCTTTATTTTAAAAAATAAAATCTATTTGGTGAAAATTTGAAATTTCAATGCAGTAGTATTTAAATTTCAGGGTAAAAATAAGTAGTAGGTGTCTGTCTGACTACCCTAACCACAATAAAATGATAATTTTTTTTATACTATTTTAGATATAAGTAAAGGACTCATGTCCCTATATGATGCATATTTTTTTATAATTTTTTTCCAAGTAAATAATTAATTATGAATTTTTTATTACAACTTAAAAAAAATATAAAAGCTCGTCTATCTAACCACCTTAACTTGGTCAAAAATTCATGAAATTCTTTTTTTCTTCAATCCTATATTATGTGAATCATAGAATGTGACGCATGTTTCGGATTCAAAAATTGTGATACCATTTGAAAGTTATAGATGTTTTTCAATTAGCTTATCAATCAAGACTTTATTCGTAATTCTAATAGAAAATCAATAATAATTATTTATTAAATTAAAATTAAAGCATAATTTATATTGGTGGAAACTCAGAATATCCTCTAAAAACCCTTTTCGTTTCATCAATTTTGGGTAAAAAACAAGTCATCAGCCACATGGGCCATCAAATGGCTTACATATCGCCACTTTTTGGTCCATCATGATCCTGCACATACCCTGTAGTGAAGCATGAAATATGAAACAGTGGGTTTAATACCTTTCCACAATGAGATATCTTGAATTGCTGCAACAATCTTCCCTTGAATGATTTAGAAAAGATGTCTTGTTGACTTGGAATGCTCAAACCCTAGATTGCTTGAGATGAAGGAGAGATGAGTGATTGAGAAGAATAATTGGGGTGAGAAAGATGAGAAAAGATTGAGAAATGAGGGGGAAATCCTTTATTTATACATGTTGTTCCCTAATTTCCCAAAAATTACACAACATAAGCCAACCTTAGTGTTTAGGAGACAAAATTCTCCAAGAAATTTAAGTTTATTTTGAATTTTATGCCACATGGAACTAGGTCACCCAAGGTGGAGACCTAGTCCACCTAGAAAAAATTGATTGGTTATTAGGAATTAAGAGGTGATTATTGTTGTTTTTTGGGATTGTCTTCTAAAACACACTAAAGTAGGACCTATAAGAGCATCAAGGAGTCATTATAGCATAAGAAAGGGTTGATTTTGTGAAGACAGGCCTAGAAAAGTGTGAGGGTTGGTTACAACACCTTACAACACTTTTTGACTAAGGCTTGGAAAGGGGTTATTTAGGTGAATTATGGTGAAAGAGGCCTAGAAAAGTGAGGAAATGTGTTACAAAACTTCACAACACCTTTGCAAGACACCTTAGAATCTAAGCAAAACTATGCCAAAAACCAGAAGAAAGGGCCCAAATGAGTGAAAAGTGTCAAGGCTACACATTTTGGCGACACAATACCCTTACCAGTAGTCTTAGCAATATAATTGTTTCCAAGAGTTATAGATCATCCATCAAATTTATTGAAATTCATAAACTTACTTTTGTATCTGTTCATGTGACTTGAAAATTTGCTATCTATAATCCACATATTATTCTCCTTTTGATCATGTATTACAACCTAACCTATCATGGTTTTCTCATATCTTTCTAGTTTCACCTTCTAGAGTTTATCTAATTAACAACTTTGACATTTTGACCCTTTTCCTTTTTTTGGATAGAGAACTCATAAATTTGTTTCTACAATTTCTAGCAATATATCCAAAAAAATTGTGTTTGTGACAAATGATATTGAGATTATACAAAGGTGCAAATTCATTACTACTAAAAAAGTTGTTTCTTTTGACTAGATACTTTCTAGAGTCCATAGCCTTATGACCAAAATGATTGCAATTAAAACAATAATCAATAAAGGAATGATTGAACCTAGTATTGTTCACTTGTCCTCTTATAGCTTGTCTTCCAGATCTTCTATTCTTCCTATGCACTTGAATGAAAATATCACTCTGTACTTTTCATTCATTGGTTGTTGCACTTTATTCAAAATTTGAGCTTGTAGAACCTATCTCTTTTGGATTCTCCTTACCATGTTTCACTAGATGTTATGTCACTTTGTCTTTTGTTCATCAAATCCAATATTGGTTTTGATATGTGGAGATCTCTAACTATCAATTATCTAATCCAAGATCTAATAATGTTGGTAAATATTTCTCTAGGGGATTTGGTGACTTATATAAGCATGAATATATTTAATAGTAAAATAATACAACATACGCACTTCAAAAATAGAGGTTCCAAATAAAATAAATTCAATTCTGATAGAAAGAGTCAAAAGTAGGTTGAGCGTGTTAGGAATAAGGTGTCTCAACCTTGGATAATTCCTATTCTTATTATTTGTTTTGTAAAATGTATTTCTTGCAAATAATGTAATTAAGTGTGAGTGTACATGTCTAGTTTGCATGTTGATGTGTCACTCCACTTAATGTGTCGGCATCTTGAATTGTGTGTAAGGAGATCATGGCTGAAACGGTTATGACGGATTCCTATGACACGTAAGAGCTATGTCTGGAAGATTCAATGACAGGTGAAGACATGTGGCAACTGAGAATGGTAAAACCCTAATACAGTTATCTTCGGAAGTTGCCCTAAAAGGGAAGCGCATGATATAAGTGTTTTTTAGGGTTGCGAAGATTTGTGATGTGAGTGTATTGTTGGAACGTTTTTTCATGCTGCCGCATTTTGTCTTCAAGAGTTGGAAATCTCCTGAAAGAACTTGCATTGCAAGTGTGTTGTAACCGTTGTGTTGAAGATAATACATTGTGCAGGTTTTGGAGTGCTGGGGTTTTTTACCGAAAGGTTTTCCCCAGGGTAAATCATTGTGTCATTCTTCATTTTCTGTATGTATGGTATATTGCTGCAATATCTTTGTTAAGTAGATTAACGAATCTGAAATTGTAAGGGTTTAAAACGAATTTGCACCATACTTTCCTTAAGAGATTAGTGTAGGAAGTTGTTTCCGCACCTGAGTTTCCTTACAGAGCGGTAAGTAATTGGATCGATACTTTTGGTTAGAGGCTTTAACTAGTATTTTCTACTTGATTAATATATCTCCTTCGTTTTCGTTGATAAAACACTTTATGAAGTGATGATAGGTAAGAAGCCTCTATTGAACACATTTAAAGGTCTTTGGATATGAGTCTTATGTGTATATGCCTCAAGAAAAGTGATCTAAATTAGATGCAAAAAATTACAAGTGATTTTTCATGGGATATGGTGTGAATGTAAAATGTTATAAGCATTGAAATTTTCTAATTGTTATGTCATAAAATTGTACCCTTATATAAATTCACATAACATCAACCTTTACTTTGGCTTAATAAAAAAATAATGTAAAAAATCATCCTAGCCTTCATTTTTGTCCTTCCCTTGTCTTTTTCGGTTGGTGCGGGAAATTTTGTCAGTAATGATTTTTTTTCATGCAGATGTCTATGTGTCACGCTAACGTCCTGACAAGATTCCTAATCATGTAGTTGTTGGAATGTTACACTATCGCTTGTCTACGATGTGCAATACCTCTATAGTTGTAGGCACACTCGAGAACAACTCTCTAACATGCAATTTGACCGTATTCTTCCTTTTCATTCTCATTCTATTTCATCCTAGCAATCCTATCACACTTTATCATTCTAACATGTCATTCTCATATTCTCTTCAATCTAGGTCTCTTCTTGTAGATCTACACCTTCCATCCTTCTAGTTTCAAGCTCTCTAAACCACGTTCTTGTATGACCATCTCAAGCTTCAAAGGCACTACTCTTCCTTGGCTACACCAAGCTCATTGGAGGGAGGGTGACCTTTACTTTCATTCCATTATCATTGTTATTTAATAACATCCTTGTTATCTTGCATATTCTACGTCTTGTCTTATCACTTCTTTATCTATCTTTCTATATCATTTTATATTTAGTTGTCCATGAAGGTGGAAACACGAAAGCATGGGTTTGACCAAGGAAAGCCTTGAAAATTCGCCCCAACACTTTTCCTATTGTTGTGTGTGTAGGTTTGTCTATGAGGAGCTTGTGGGAGGCTTCATAGCTGGATCTACTGTGAGTTCATCCATTTTCTACCACTACGTGTCATTTTATTTAGTAGTTCATTTACTTGTAATTTTAGTACTTATTCTTCTTGTTATAATTTTTTGTACTTTTAGCATTCTATTTAGATTAGTTAAAATTTTAAACTTAAGCTTTCAGGTAGTTAGTAGATCCTAAGTGTCTCTAGCAGCTGACTCTGTCTCTGGTCCATACGAGATGTCAGGGTGTCACATTGTCATCATTGGTCTATGTTTCTATTTGTTGTCCAAGAGTGTATCTATGTGTCTCCCGAGACCTCTAAGGTCTATTCACTTGGATTTGAAAGCCTTTTTCCACAAAAATATATAAAACCTAAAAATATAGTTTAAACTCTCCCTTAACCTTACCTCATCACCCGAGCTTTTGACCTTGAGGTAGTTGAGGATAATTCGCTCCTTGTAGACTCTTCCCTATCCTAGAGACTTGAGAGTAGTGAATCTCCTCGTATACACTAACAAAAAAAAGTAATGTATTTTAAAGAGGTGATTTTCAAAGAGTTTAGAGTATTTTTAGAACTTGAACAATCAAATTTAAAATATGGAAAGAAAATAATGCATTTTAATATTGAGGTTGAGAAGTAGGAAGATGCATATGTAGAGTAGTATATTGATGGAGATGAAGAAAAGAGTTTAGATGAGATGTAGACCATGTAGAAGAAGATTATGGCCCTAGATAGTTGTGATATCTAGGAACTTGTTAGTTTTCTCAATGAATTTGTTTTATTGGTTGCAA
This sequence comes from Sequoiadendron giganteum, assembly GCA_007115665.2. Taxonomy (NCBI): domain Eukaryota; kingdom Viridiplantae; phylum Streptophyta; class Pinopsida; order Cupressales; family Cupressaceae; genus Sequoiadendron; species Sequoiadendron giganteum. The sequence goes on from CM021102.1 coordinate 123,853,289, forward strand.
ATAGTTTTATTAGAAGATTTTTTTTGGAGTTATAGTAGTGCAATGCTAGATTGGTGTCCAAGGGCCATTCTTAGAGAGAGTTAATTTCAATAATGCTAGATTGCTATAGATTATGATTTTGAGATTGAAAAATTTGTAAGGACTACTTTATTTTATATGGATCTTGAGGAGGAGATTATATTTGACAATATGATGATTCATATGTAAGATTAGCATATGAAAGAATAGGAAAAGTCCCTTAGTCCTACGTTGAGGAGGTCCATGAGATAACAAAATCTAGTTGATAGATATAACCCACTAGATTTATTATTGTGTAATTTCTTTATTGAGTATTGACAATGAACCTAGATCTTTTATGGAGGCTCAATCTTCAAAATATATTGGGTCTTAGATGTAGACCATGTAGAAGAAGATGATGGCCCTAGATAGTTGTGATATCTAGGAACTTGTTAGTTTTCTCAATGAACTTTTTTTATTGGTTGCAAATAGTTTTATTAGAAGAATTGTTTTGGAATTATAGTAGTACAATGCTAGATTGGTGTCCAAGGACCATTCTTAGAGAGAGTTAATTTCAACAATGCTAGATTGCTATAGATTATGATTTTGAGATTGACAAATTTGTTAAGACTACTTTCTTTTATATGGATCTTAAGGAGAAGATTATATTTGACAATATGATGATTTTATTGTGAAGGCGAAGGAACATTTGATTTACAAGTTGAAGCAATCCTTATATGATTGAAATAGTGTCCAAACATGTGATACCAAACTTTCGATACTTTTTCATTGAGTTAACATTTTCTTATAAATGAAGAGGATCTTTGTGTTTGCATTAGCAAATTCTAATCATTGTCTTGATAACATCAAGCTGATCATTAGACAACTCAAAACTCAACATTTTTTAAATTTGAGATTTACAAATCACATTCTTGATATGAAGATAAGTAAGAATCTGCAGGACAATTGCAAATAAGACCACGTGTTTATGGAACAAGTTGAATATATAGGCCGGGCAGCCTAAACATGGAGAGAAGATTCCAAAATGGCGTAAATTTGGGAAAAATAATTCCAGGTTTAGTTAAAGAAAAAAGTTTGCATGACAAATATTATATACAATTGCAACCTGACGGGAAAAGTTCAAGAGAAAATCGTCTACGAGATTCCTTGCCATAATCAGCTTTGGCGTATTCTTTGATTTCAAGCTTTTCGAAAGAAGCAGTTTTTCTATGCATATTAACCAGTCAACATAAATAGATTTCACCTATGGTTTTTCGTTTGCCTCTGAGAATGGGCAGTAGTAGGACTCGAGGTAGTCACAGTAAGGAGTCGGGCTTGAGGCGCGACGACCTCCTCCTGGGCGTTGACTTGTTATCACCAGGAGAAGATGAGGAAAGGTTGAGGGAGTTGAAGGAAGAGGATGTGCTGTGGGATGACAAAGAAATGGACTCTAATTTAAAAGAAAATGGTGTGAGCAACAATAAGTGGAATAGTGCAGGAGGGAAAATATCACACTGCCCATATCAATCGGCAGCCATTAACGTTCCCCATTCGGCTCCAAATAAAAGATCAGAAATATTATTAGAAGAGGAGAAAAAATTGGTGCCCCCTCATGAGTTTGTGGGTAACAACCATCCAAACTTCTCTGTTGTTGAAGGGATTGGCAGGACGCTCAAAGGACGAGACCTCACCAGAGTGCGCTATGCAGTGTTAAAAAGGACTGGTTTTTTAGATTAGATGTTTCATCAACTGAAAAGGGTTTCAGCTAGTTTGCAAGTGGAAAGCTTTTATGGTTGTAAAAACTATATACACGGTTAAGATCAGACACATTTTTATCAGTATTCTCAGCTTCTTTAATACTATGTGTCTGAGTGGAAAGATTTACCATTTCATGCAACGCATCAATATATGACTGCTTGTTTGTACATTTTCGTTGAATTAAAATGTAAATCAAAATTTATAGATAGTTAAATGTTTTTGGGTTAGAAACTTTTGTATTGTTCCTTAACCTCTTGGGTTAAACTCAATGTTCATACTCTTTATTTCAGGAATGAGATGAATCTCTTTCAATTGTCTATTTCGCTGTGATGATACACCTTAGCATCTAAATAAACTAAACGAATAATTCTAAATTGCCCTGTGATGTTTTAGGGAAGAACATTCTAAATGTGTTGAGGTTCTCGTTTATGTATTATGGAAGTAGAAACCCTACTAGAATGCTCAGTATATCAGACGTTGCCAGACATAACCGCAGAATGCAATGAACATAGTCACAAATTAAGACTGATTGGCTGTGTTTCGCAATTAAAGATGTGGATGCTGTCACTTCATATTGAAGGCAGTGACGTTTTCAAATCCATTGAATCTGGTCTCATATTAAAATACATTGAGTGCTATTCTAGTTATTTAGAGGTGGAGAAATAACAACCTCTTGTGAATGGGCCCTTGGTCTACTGGTGAAGTTGAAAGGTTCGAAATGAGCCCACCAAGGATCAAGTCTTGCTGAGTGCAAGGCTCCAACATCATAAGGGATGAGGCTAGGATCGTGCCCTAGGCGAATTTGGCGGCGTGGATGCCCCTCAATCCTTGGCTCTAAGCTGAAGAGGTTTCTGGCACGTGTGGGCCCGTCTTGGGTTCCTAAAACGTCTACGTGGTGGCCTTCGCTGATTGGTAGCTCGCAGGCTTCGTGCCTCGCTGGGCTGCCTCGCAGGTCTGAACCCTCCATCAAAAAAAAAAAATAACAACCTCTTCATGATATCTAGGCTAACGTGTTAATTTAACAATTCATTTTGAAGTAACAAGGGGTAAGTTACTAATGTCTGCGTCTAGATTTTTTTGTGACCTGGTCTATAAATTTTGTTTAAAACTTTAATTTAAGTATTGTTTATTTTCGAAAGCCTAGTCTTCCTACCATCACCATTTATACTTCATCATTTTTTTTTGGTTGTAATATGTTTATGTCTTCTTTCTATCATGAACCCAAGACATAAAGCATGCAATAATTATTAAACTTCTAGTGTATCAACTACTACATGTAACTCTTTTTTTACAAAGCTTCATAAAAACCAAGTCATTAATAAAGACACTTAGTGTGAGAGGCATTGAAGCGAACCTATATTTCTATTGTGTAGCAATGTCCAATTTTCTCAATGATTTATTTCAAATAATCTTTGTATTACTCCTACGAACATTTGATATTATTGGACGTGCAAAGATAAGACATCACCTCACCTTCATGTGATCCTTGAATAAATGTGTAACGTTTCTTACCTTATCATCCAATGTCATCTTATAATGACCCTATATATGTGTTTTGACACACTAACATATGAAAAATAGGTTATTGCCTCTTGGAAGGGAATTCCTTCACCCAAGTTTCAAAAAACTAGGTCTTGGCATGCTTGGGTAACTTGGATATTGATGATAATTCTTCTACTCAAGGAGCTTTAGTAGAGACTAAAGAAAATGAAAAATAAAAGTTTTTCAGCAACTATGCTTTAGTTAATGAAAGATCTCCATAATTGTAAACATGTCAAGTCAAAGATCTAATTACTTATATTTATACACAAATTGATAGTAATAAAGACTTGTAGCCAAATGAGACCAATAATTTAGAAATTAAGTTTGATCTCAAATGAATTGAAATTATAATCTAAATGCTAATATAATGTTGATTCTAATATATTTTAAAGAAAATATAGAAGTCTAATGAAAATGTAATTTTTTTAGAACAATTCTTTTTATCTTGCAATAAAATATAGTTCTATAAGAAAAAATACATTTTGAAACCAACCCTTACTTAACTTGTCTTCACACATTTGAAGATATCATTTATGAATATATGTGTAGACATCCACCATATTCCATACATAAATTGAATACATAAATCATCACAATTATCTATAGGAAAGATATTTCATGCTACTCAAGTAGAACACTAAGGTTGAACATACAACAAAATCATCAAGACTAAATAATTATATGAAGCAATCAATTGAATTTATCAAATACCTAAGTGAAATGAAAATAAGACTATAGGATCAAATGATAAATAAGATTAGAAAATTATCAAATAAACACGAATAAAAGAATTAAATTAAGAGTGTTTCAATATTCAAGTTTTAAATGAGGATTGCATGAATGGGGGCTTGGTGTTGTCGCTTGGTGCCCTAGAGGCTACGCTAGGGCTTGCAAGCCCGCGTGTTTACTTTGTTCATGTTGTGTGGCCTTGGGTGGGGGTTTTTTGTAGCATGGGTTTTTTTATTAGAGCAGGTAGGGTTTAGGTGTGGGGAGTTGTGTGGGTTTTATCGCCTTCAATTTTTTTCTTTGGCGTTCCTTTTTTGGGTGTTGTGGCTATGGCGAGTGATCGGGTGCTTCTTAGCCTAATTATTTTTATGCAGTGGTGACTAGGTTTTCTTAGCCTTAGATTGAGCTTTAAAATACTTTTACCCTTTTGAAAAATGTCATGTAAAGGGGAGGGTCTAGTGTTGAATGATAGTCCTCAGATTTGCAAGGTAAATGGATGCCTCAAGAGAAGAAAAGTTCGATTGTTGATAGTTATACAGGAAAAATTGGTGGCTAATGATGTAGGTTACCTACATGTCAAACAATGCATTGATTTTTAAATTTATGGGCATTGAGGTTTATCTTCCTTTCTTGGAGTCATGGACTTCTAGGGTCTAGAATCTGAAAGGCGACATTCAGGTTATGCTTACAACCAAAAATTACTTTGTGGTGGTGTTCTTGTGCATAGTGGTGTATAGGAGCGAATTTCCACCCCTAATGAAAATTCCCCTTTTATCCCTCTCCATTTTAGAAAACCAAATTTGGAGGCTTAAATGAGGATTGCATCAATGGGGGCTTGGTGTTGTTGCTTGGTGCCCTACAGGCGTATCATTGCTTGGTGCCCTACAGGCTATACTAGGGCTTGCAAGCCCGTGTGTTTACTTTGTTCATGTTGTGCGGCCTTGGGTGGGGTTTCTTATGAGAGCAAGTAGGGTTTAGGTGTGGGGAGTTGTGTGGGTTTTATCACCTTTAATTTTTTTCTTTGGCTTTCCTTTTTTGGGTGTTGTGGCTATGGTGAGTGATCGGGTGCTTCTTAGCCTAATTATTTTTATGCAGTGGTGACTAAGTTTTCTTAGCCTTAGATTGAGCTTTAAAATGCTTTTACCCTTTTGAAAAATGCCATGCAAAGGGGAGGGTCTAGTGTTGAATGATAGTCCTCAGATTTGCAAAGTAAATGGATGCCTCAAGAGAATAAAAGTTTGATTGTTGATATTTATATAGGCAAAATTGGTGGCTGACGATGTAAGTTACCTACATGTCAAACAATGCATTGATTTTTAAATTTATGGGCATTGAGGTTTCTCTTTCTTTCTTAGAGTCATGGACTTCTAGGGTCTAGAATCTAAAAGGCGACATTCAGGTTATGCTTGGAACCAAAAATTACTTTGTGGTGGTGTTCTTGTGCATAGTGGTGTATAGGAGCGAATTTCCACCCCTAATGCAAATTCCCCTTTTATCTCTCTCCATTTTAGAAAACTAAATTTGGAGGCTTAATTCCACATAAGCCCACTATCTTCCATTCACTTGGCACTTGTTTCTTGTTTTGGTAGAGGCATTACTATTAGGGACACCTGCATGGCGCGCAAACATCTACGTGACACATAGATGTTTGTGCGGCACGCTTACGTCCTTGGCAGATTCCTATAGCTAGAGTCAAAAGACACATTATACTTCCTATTGGAAGTTGAATTGTAATGCTTGCCTTCGGTTGGCCGACCCGAATATGGTCATTTCTTAATCCCTCTTCTTCATATTCATCTCTCATTCATCCATTGAAAGAGGCTAGTTGATTTCTACACAATCTCTCCACGTATTCTAGCATTCACTTCCAGCATTGAAGCAACATTTTGCACTCCACAACAACAATCTCATCACTTTGTCACTTCAATAGAGAAAGTGTGGGACAACACAATTGCAATTGAGGCTTGAGTTCTTCTCATTTTCTCCCCCACTAGCCTTGAGCACTTTGGGCAGAGGTGGTAAGCTCCTCACTATTCTTCTTTATTAGTTGGTTGAGTTAGCACATTACTATTTTGAAGTGTTTTGTGTACTTTTCCTATATTCCCTTATTTATCATATTATTTATACATCATTGCAAACTTGGCTATCCACAGAGGTGGAAACACCAAAATGGAGGTCTAACTGAGGCAGACCCTTAAACAACCTCCCGACATTTTCCCTCTTTTTTGTGTGTAGGTCGAGATATCTTGGAGCGAGTTAGCGAACAAGTTATTATGTGAGATCATCTTCATCACCCTTGTAGTAATATACTTGTTTTATCACATCCGCTTTTATGTTTCACATTTCATAGTGTTATTTTTCTCCCTTTGAAACTAGTAACTAGGTTAGTTCATTTTAGAGAGGTCAGACCTTGTATTCTTTGTTCTCTACCCGTACGGACGCTAGCACACCCGTGAGACACCAACATGTTTTGTTGTCATCCCAAAACTACACTTTTTACCTCTGACAAAGAGCTATTTGAAACACATAATTAACCCTGAAAACTGACTCGCCTAGTCTCCTTTCAACTCTCAAATTTACAGAGTGATCGAAGGACCTTATAGTCCTCATCATTCTCATCTCACCCTTCCTAAAATTTTCTTGAACTGAGGTAGGTTAGGGCATCCTATTGCTCTTGGCCCTTCGTGACTTGGGGCCTTGTGGTAGTTGGTTCCCCTATCTTACATTTTAGGTGAACTCGATGTGAACCAATGTCTACTCATTTTTCTGTGTTCTGATAGTTTCCTCTTATACCCTTTGATTGATTGTACTCCTGCGTGTTATGAAATTTTATGAGCATCACAACCCAGTCCACGACCTCTAGGTATGTTATCAAGAGAGGTTTGTGACACCTTCTGATGGAGAAGATGAATGTCTCTTTTAGTTTCACTATTGGTCTTTTGTTTGGTTCTACGGTTGGTGTTTCTATGTAGGAGCAGGTATCACGGGGTGAGTCTAGATTCTTTGATGAAATTGACTAGATCCCTACCCCTCTTGCGTCACCTACATCATCTTCTATTGACAAGCATGTAGTCATCCACATTCCCTCCGAAAAATTTCCTAATCTGAGCAAAGGGTTAGGTGCTTTGGAAAATCACCTAGAGAGATAAACTTGAAGCTGGCTAGGGCTGTTAAAGTTATTAGTGAAATAAAGTACATATGGTAGGAAAAGATTGAACATGCATAGAAATCTTGGCTAGTCTCACTTTTTTGGCTGAAGCATGCACCCCTTCGAACAATGGTAGCATGATATGAAGTGGTCCCTTCAAAGAACATGAGAGGCAGTTAGGAGTGTCGATGCCTCCCACATCCATGTACATGGCCAACATGGTCCCTTCCATCAGTATCCCTATTGCTTCTGAGAGTTCTAAAACTATCAAAGTAAACATAAACCCTCTAGGTTTCCACCTCCCCCATCTTTTTGTCCTTGATGATGGGGGATTTGGCAGGCTGATTAGTGGAGGATTTGGCATTGGAAACTTAGGTAGAAGAGGTGGCGCTAGTGAGAATGGTTCTGACGAAGGTCATGATGGTGGCTTTGGAAGTGGCCGTGGCTCTGACGGAGGTCACAACAGTTGTGGTGACATCAGTGGTGGCTCCAGTGGTTATCATAGTGGTGGTTCTAGTGGTGGCTCTGGTAGCGGTTTCATTGGTCCTATGTCTTCTAATGACCTGATTTTGAATACCCTTCTACAAAATATGGGGAAGATGCAAAACTAGCTCGTGAACCTCTCTAAATCTTCAGCCTATCCTATCTTCCATCCCTTGTTCCGACATAGCCCATTATCGGTAGTGTAGCACATATTTTGGCTCTTTGGTGCTTTCTTACACTTCTAGGGTTTTTCACCTAAAAGGAGAAAGATGGTCCAAAATGCTTATGTTACATTCAAAGGATTTGGGGTTTGGAATAGGTGTGTGATGTGTGATTGACCTAAATGCAACAAGCCTGAAAGGAAATGATGAATGTAAACTATTGAAATTCAAAGTTGTACGCAAACATGTACAAAATGACCTAAAAATGTACATTAAAGTAAACAAAAAGATATGAGATAGAATGTGTGCACCTAGAATCTGAAGAAGGATTAGATGGAGGTCAAGCATGTTAATGAAAATCTTGTAGAAGCTGAATGGGACACTTGTGCTAATCTGGGTGACCTAGTCCTAGATCTAAGAAAACTGGTCTAGAGCCCGTTTCTACCAAATGGGTATCATACTATGTAAAAATCACTGAAAGACATGTCCAGTGGGACTAGGTCACCAAAAATGGTGACCTAGTCCTCCTTTGGATTTCTTGAAATTCGGAAAGGGGAACAAACACCATTGGTCTACACTTCAGTTCTTTAGAGGTGTCTACTTTTGAAACTCTAATTTTTTGGCCTAAAAGTGACTTTTGGTCGATGTTTGGACTTTGTAAGCAAGGAGAGGTCTTCAACAAGTCTTCAAAGTCTTTAATGATCTTCAAAGTACCTAAATCTGCAAACACACAAGGAGAGAAAGAGACAAATGTTAATTGTTAGGGCATGGGGGTTTTCCTTGGTCAAACCCCTTCTAGGTAACTAAACCAAAATGAATAGAAAATGTAATGAAGTATGAACATGAAATAATGGATCTAGTACCTTGTCGTGATGAGATATCTTGAGTTGTTGCAACAATTAGCCCTTGAATGCTTAAGAGAAGATATCTTGTTGACTTGGAATGCTTAAACCCTAGCTAGCTTGAGAAGGAGAGATGAGTGATTGAGAAGAATAAGGTATTATAATAATGATGAATTTAGGGTGAAAAAGATGAGAAAAACCCTTATTTATACAATTTGTGCCATAATTTTTTGAAAATAATACCATTCAAGCTGACCTTAGGGTTTAAGAGACAAAATCCCGAAATAAATTTAAGTTTATTTTAATTTTTATGCCACATGGGATTAGGTTTCCCAAGGTAGCGACCTAGTCTACCTAGGAATTTTTGAGTGGTTATTGGGAATTAACATGTGATTATTAATGTTTGTCGGGATTGTCTTCTGAAACACACTAAAATAAGGCTTGTGAGTGCTTTAAGGGGTCATTATAGCATAAGAAAGGGTCGATTTAGTGATGACAATCCTAGGAAAGTTTGAAAATGTATTACAACACCTTACAACACTTTGGCACAAGGCTTAGAAAGAGGTAGAAAGAGGCTAAAAATGGTCCAAAATCTATAGGCAAAGGTCCAAATGAGTGAAAAGTTTCATGGCTACAGTTTTTGGTGACACATTTAGCCCCCACTTTAGTGAGAGGATGAACTTGCTTCAAACCCACACTAAAGTAGCCAATGGAGATGGTGAAGAATGAAAGAGAAGGAGGTGGTCAAGCCCCCAGGATTCAAGATTCTAATTCGAGGAGACATCAATGCAAGAGAACACATTCAAGGGTGAATGATTTGTAGAAAAACAAGATATGTTGAATGCAATGAAAAGAAATAGAATGAAGAGAAGAATGAAAGGTGAAAAGGTTGGACAAGCTTTGACCATTTGTCCAGATAGTTGTGGATTAGATCTAGGATATTTGTCCAAATAATGTGTACTCACTCTAGGGTGGTGAGACTTTTGGTTTTCCACTGGGTGAGAAGGCCCAAAAGGTAAGAAACGCAAGTGGCTATGGGGAAAGTCATGTCGTTGATTGGGCTTCCTGCTCAAAACCATACCAAATTTATACTTCTTGATAAATTTAATAAGGTTCCACAAAAGAAAGTGATTTTGTAATTATGGTGTAAGGAATGTTCAAAGGGATTTTTCTTATTTCATGCAATATCTCATCTTAAGTAACATTATGTGTAATGTCTCCAAGAGAGGAAAACTGCAAATGGTCTCATCTTGTTTGTAAGATAGGACAAGTGCAATATCTCATCGTGGGAAAAATTGTACCTAATGTGTCCAAGAGACAAAATTAGAAGAGAAAGAAAATCATACAATGAAATGTGAGTGTTGATGTATGACCCCACTTTAAAGCAGTTTCTAACACCATTGTTGTGAGCAATTTATTTAAAGTAGAAGAAGAAGACATGAGAGCTTGTTCGGAAAGACCTATGTCGGGTCATATGTTTCCGATAAGCTACGTCATGAAGAGGGGTAGTATGTGACATGTGAGTCAATTTAAGACGTACTATCCACATATCAAGCTTGCTCTTATATGTTCATGAAAGGTTAACGAGTAGCCAAAAGAGACAACCACAAGTGACATACAAGGGGAAAAGGATAACTAACCCATTTCCCTCACTTAGTGTAGGACAAGAGTGAGCCAAAGGGATTGATGAGATGCATGGTAGAGTGAAAATCAGTATCGGTTAGAGGAATGAGGTGCCCCCATCTATGGGAGAGTACCAAGCTCCTTAAGATGTTGGATTTTGCAACTCAAGACATTACACTCAATATTACGATGACTATGAACTCGGTGGTAAGAACAAAAGGAATGTTTGTGGGAACATTTCTTTGAAGTTCATGAAGGGAAATAAAGTGATCTTGGAGGAGTCTCAACAAGATACCCTCTTGATTGAAGGTAGAGGGTGTTCCTTTGGTTTAGAACAAAGAAGTGTCTTGCCTAGGATAGGGTGTCATACTTACATAAGGTGCTATAGATTGTGAGATTTTGTATACTCGAGAGGAGTGTGTAAAATCCAAAATCAGTAGTGGGTTGCGAGATCACATGGGCATTAAGGAAAGATTTCTTTGTTGGTTTCAAAGGATCACTTTCTAAGTTTGGGTTAGAAGGGTGATTTAGGATGGTGTTAATGTTAGGGGAAGGTTTGATGATTTCAATTAGAGGACAATAACCAAGACCATGATATGTTGTTTATGTGATAGGATCAGTAGGGATTTGGATACCTTGTTTGTTAGCACCACATCCTTTTCCATTATAGCCAAGTTGCTTCATGAGATAATAACCTTTTCCATAAATATTTTTCATTTCTTTTGGATCGGATTATTGTCTATTGTTGGTATTAGTGGCAAAAGTAGTTGAGGTGGATGATTTCAAAGGATCGACCGAGTCTTGTGTGGACAAGACTACATTTCCCTTTTCAAGTCGGTGTGTATGATCTTGTGTTCGTCCATTAAAGGAGGTGTGAAGTCTAAGAAACCCAAATAATCATCTAAGAGCTAGGTTATTTTCTCAAGAGGTTGTTCTTTATTTATTTTTTGTGTGGATTCCACTTGGGTAATTGTTGTTAAGGTGTTGAAATAATTCTCTTTGAATTTCTCAATGTTCAAGCAACTATTAGGTTTAGGGTTAGCTTCAAGTGTGTACACTTTGTTGTTGTAGATGTACCTCATCTTACGATGAAGAGTGGAAGGAACTTCATTCATAGCATGAATCCATGGCCTACCTAAGAGAAGATTGTATGAAATTTCATGAGGCATAACATGGATTTTGGTTTCCAATGTGGCCATTCCAACTGTAAGGGGTATAGTGATCACACTGAGCAGTTGCTTAGTGACGTTGTCAAATCCTTGAATAGATAGAAAATCAAGTTTGATGTTTGATCTATCAATGCCAAGCCTATCCAGAGCTGCACACTATACACATTAAGGGTAGAGCTAGTATCTACAAGAGTTCACTTGATCCCTTTTGTGTCATATTGAGAGATTATTACAAAAGCTTCATTTATTTTTTGCACATCCAAAGGAGGGAGCTCACTTTGGTGGAAAACAATATCAACTTTAATTTTGTGAATAATAGTTGTTATGTCATTTGGTTGCGTATTAGAAGGGATAGGAAATTTTTGTAGGGAATTTCACATCATGTTGTGATAGTGAGGGGAGGCTTGAATAAGATCCCATAATGTGATCTTAGTAAGAGTATTCCTTAGTTGGTCAACAATTTCATACTCCCTAGGAAGTGAATTTAAGCGAAGGACAGAAGGTAAGATGGGATTATGTAAAGGCAAGGGATTGGAGGGTGGTTATTGTGGTCGCATATTGTATCTAGTGTAATGTGTATGAACAATGGTATTATGACTCGGTTTCTGCGACACATTATTCTTAGGTGGGTAGAGGATGAATTCGGGTTGGTTTGGAGTTTGAGGTTTGGGTGACGGTGGGTAAAGGATGAGTTGAGGTTGAATAATATTGACATCCTTGAGCAAGGGAGAGGCTAAGGTGGTCTCTTTATTTGCTTCTATGGATACAATATTTTTATTTTCATTGTTATCCTTATTTTGTATCATGATATCCTCCCTAGGAGGAAGGGTTTTAGGAGAACTACAAACCAATGACTCGTGATGATTAAAGATTGGTTCTTCTAAAAAGATTCATCACAAGTAGGGAAATGATCAATGGTTAGATTGTCTTTCACAATAAGGATGTTTTTAGGTGAAGGAGGACAACTAATATTATCATAACCTTCACTAATTGTGTTTTCTAAAAACAAAGTATCTTCTTCACAAAAAGGAAAATTACTAGGAGAAGAACAAATGTTATTGTCATGATTAAATATGTTTGTGTTGTATTTTTTATTAATGTCTTCTCTGCTAAGATAAGTAAGAAGAGAGAAACAACTAGGATTCTCATAACTCTCATTGATTGGTTCTTCTAATAAAATATCTTCGTCGCCAAGAGGAGAGATAATATGAGAAGAACTAATATGATCATTAGGAATATCCAAAGTTGTATCTTCTTTCACTAAAGCACTCTCATAGGGAGGGGATAGGGATTTTTTCTTAGCGTGTCTTGTTATGTAAGCTACTAACATTATTTGAATAAAAATGAAAAGTACATGTAACCATTTTATGCAATGTTTTGGCAATATAAACAATGTATATGCAGAAATACAAAATAAAATTATCCAATATATGCTAAGCTTTAAGAATGTAAATAATGTACATGCAAGAATGAAAAAAACTTTTAACAAACTAATGCAATTTTTTATGAATAAAAGTGAAAAGTTATTTTATAAATGTGATGTAATGATTTTAAGAATGACCATCCTAAAATGGTGTTTTTGAGCTAGAAGCATAAAACCAATGTTCCCAAAACTTTCTAGATTTATAGTATATGATAATAGGAGCCTAAGAAGGAAAAAAATAAAGGTTTATGGTGTTGTGATAGATAGTGAAAATTTTGGAAAGGGACTAGGTCGCCCAAAATGTCGAATTAGTCCTAGTTAGGGTTTTTTTTAATTTCTAGAAATTTGCAACTTTTTTAGATAGTTTTGATGTTGGATGACCAAAAGAGGAAAGATAGGTGCATATTTTGGATGATTGAAAATTATTTGAGATGCAAGAATGCAAAGTATATACACTTTCGTGCATGTAAAAATGTGCAACCCTAGAATGCAATTTAAACAATGCAAACTGAAATGCAATGCAAACCTAGGATGATAAAGAACTCCAAAGCAGAAAATAAGGGTATAGGAATGTTGGGTTCACCAAAATGTAGCACATATTTTGGCTCCTTAATGCTTTCCTACACTTCTAGGTTTTTTCACCTAAAAGGAGAAAGATGGGTCAAAATGCTTATGTTACATTCAAAGGATTTGGGGTTTGGAATAGGTGTGTGATGTGTGATTGTCCTAAATGCAGCAAACTTGAAAGGAAAAGATGAATATAAACTATTGAAATGCAAAGTCCTAGAAAATACAATGTTGTATGCAAAAATGTATAAAATGACCTAGAAATGTGCATTAAGGGTATGTGTAGGACCATCATGGAAAAAATAGGCCCTTAAGTGGTGATGAAAATTCAAAAAATCAAAGTTAGGCAACTTGATGTAAAAATTTGAATAAGTTATCTATATTATTTCAAAAATATGTAAGAATAGAATCTATAGAAAATTGAATTTAGTTTCTAAACTACTAGGTTTATTTAAATTAAAAAAAAATCAATTTGGTGAAAATTTGAAATTTCAATGCAGTAGTACTTAAATTTTAGGGAAAAAATAAGAAGTAGGTGTCTGTTTGACAACCTAACCACAAGAAAATGATAATATTTTTTTAAATATTTTAGATATAAGTAGATGACTCGTGTCCTAATGTGATGCATATTTTTTTGTAATTTTTTTCCAAGTAAATAATTAATTATGATTTTTTATTACAACTTTTAAAAAATATAAAAACTTGTATGTCTGACCACCTTAACTTGGCCAAACCTTCATGAAATTCAATTTTATTTTTTCTAATCCTTTAGTATACGAAGCATAGAATGTGACGCATGTTTCAGATTCAAAAAATGTGATACCATTTGAGAGATATAGATGTTTTTCAATTAGCTTATCAATCAAGACTGTAGTCGTAATTCAAATAGAAAATGAATAATAATAATTTATTAAATTCAAATTAAGGAATAATTTATATTGTGGAAATTTGAGAATCTCCTTTAAAAATGTTTTTCGTTTCATCAATTTTGGGTATAAAAAATTCGTTAGCCACATGGGCCATTATATCACTTACATATCGCCACTTTTTGGCCCATCATGATCCTGCACATACCCTTAAATTAAATAGATAGATATGAGATAGAATGTGTGCACCTGGAATCTAAAGAAGGATCAGATGGATGTCTAAAATGTTGATGAAAATTTTATAGAAGTCGATTGGGACACTTGTGCCAATCTGCGTGAGCTAGTCCGAGATATGAGAAAATTGTTCCAGAGTGCATTTTTGCCAAATTGGTATCAGAATATGTAAAAATGATTGAAAGACATGTATAGTGGGACTAGGTCATCATTTTTGGTGACTAAGTCCTCTTCTAGATTTCTAGAAATTTAGAAGGGGGAACAAAAGCCCTTGGTTTGCACTTCGGTTCTTCACAGGTGTCTGCTTCTGAAACTTTGATTTTCAGGTTTGAAAGTGACTTTTGGTGGATTTTTGAACTTTGCAAGCAAGGAAATATCTTCAATAAGTCTTCAAAGTCTTCAATGATCTTCAATGTACCTAAATCTGCAAAAACACAAGGAGAGAAATAAACAAATTTTGATTGTTAGGGCATGGGGTTTTGCCTTGGTCAAAACCCTTTTAGGTAACTAAACCAAAATGAATAGAAAATTTAATGAAGTATGAACATGAAATAATGGATTTAGTACCTTTCCATGATGAGAGATCTTTAGTTGTTGCAATAATCAACCCTTGAATGCTTCAGAAAATATATCTTGTTGACTTGGAATGCTTAAACCCTAGCTTGCTTAAGAAGAAGGAGAGATGAGTGATTGAGAAGAATAAGGTGTGTTAGAATAATGATGAATTTA
The DNA here is from genome assembly GCA_007115665.2 of Sequoiadendron giganteum. Lineage (NCBI taxonomy): Eukaryota > Viridiplantae > Streptophyta > Pinopsida > Cupressales > Cupressaceae > Sequoiadendron > Sequoiadendron giganteum. The sequence continues at coordinate 123,868,557 of CM021102.1, forward strand.
TGGTGAAAAATATGAGAAAAACCCTTATTTGTACAATTTGTGCCCTAGTTTCTCAAAAATAATACCATGCAGGCCAACCTAAGGGTTTAGGAGATAAAATGTCGAAAGAAATTTAAGTTAAATTTAAGTTTTATGCCACATGGGAATAGGTCACCTAAGGTGGTGACCTAGTCCACTTGGGCATTTTTGAGTTGTTGTTAGGGATTAACATGTGATTATTAATGTTTTTTGAGATTGTCTTTCAAAACACACTAAAATAAGGTTTGTAAGTGGGTGATCCCACAATACTTGTTTACAATTTTTGGGCAAACTGGACACTAAACTAATTCTTTTTAACTAAATCTTCAATTTCAAGCTCCTATAGCGGCTAAACCATGAAGAATTTGGAGATGATAAAAACTAGTGATTTGTGGTGTTTTGTCTATAGATTCTAAATATTTTTTTTTCATTTTTTTTGGAATCATATTGCACTTATTTTTCCATCTCCTTGGAAACCTAGTTTTCTTTTTTCAAAATAACATTTTTGAGTGACGCTTACCGTATACAACATAATTTTTTTTGTATGAAGCATACAATTCTATTTTTTTTGAATTTAGATTTGTAACTACGATATCTAGCACTTTCATTTGGTTTTATAGTGTTTTATTGAATATTTTTTCCTTAATCAAGTTTCGAAGTCAAACCAATTATAATTCAGACATAGGCGAACTGTATACATCATAAATTTTTCTATATGTATCAAAATTCAATTTTTATTTTTTTTAATGGATCAAGGAAATCAATACCCAGCCTAAACATATTTTTCAAAATTTAATTTTGATAATTTGCTATTTTCCCACATCTGTAGAGCATAGAGGTTGATTTTTGATGAAAAACCTATGTTTAATAAAACTTAAAAAATACATACATAATAAAACCAAAAAATATTAAAATTATATTCATTGGATAGCTCATTATGAGGACTACCATGATTATTTAAAATAAATTTTAAATGAATTCATTTGATCCCCCAAAAGGTAAATCAAAAGTGTTTTTTTATCAACATTTTGATAGGTGTAAAGGAGACTTCATTGTAGGTATGGTTTAAAAATATCAAGGTTCTATCCAAAGGTGTTTGATCTAAGGTGGTTTGATCAAAATATTTCAATTGGAATCCTTAAAATGGAATTTTTTAGGCTTAAATCATTATATTTTCTAAAAATATGTGATTTCCGCAAAAATGTGAATCTCCCGTAAATTGTAAACCAGCTTTGTGGGATCACCCAAGTACATTAAGGGGTCATTATAACATAAGAAAAGGTTGATTTAGTGATGAAAATCCTAGGAAATTTTGAAAATGTATTACGACACCTTACAACACTTAGGCATAGGGCTTAGAAAGAGGTAAAAAGAGGTTGAAAAGGGTCCAAAATCCATAAGCAAAGGTCCAAATGAGTGAAACATGTTAAGGCTACACTTTTTGGTGACACAAGTGGAAATTCTAAACACTCCTTTCCATCGCATTCTGCTAACATTATTATCAATCCCTCTGATTTCTTTTCTCAACTTGGCCATCATTAACATGGTTACTGTTACTCGTCATCATCTTGCAACCTGTTCGTCGGATATAACATTCACTTCGCAAGATGTACCAACAAATAAAAAACCTTATATGCTATACATTCCTTCTCTCCTCAATGGAAACATTATGGCAGGGGTCTTAGTCAATACCACGAGTAGAGTGAATGTCATCATGGAGGAGACTCTATTCTTAAACTCCCTGCAAAAAGGAGGAATATGAAAAAATAAAGTCCATCATTTGAACACATGATGGCCTTTCTCTTAAACCCTATGGATTGATAACTCTATCCTTCTTGGTTGGACTTGAGAGCATAGACACGTGGTTTTAGAAGTTATTCCCGACTCAGACCTATTCAAGGTGAAGCTAGGTATACCATGGTTGGCTTCCATGAATGGGATTGCCTTTATAATCCGTAAATGTCTTAATTTTTCCAATGAAGGTTTCATGCACATAGTGCATGATACTAGATACCAACCTATGGTGTCTCATGGGGGATATTTGTTGGATCACTTTTGGCTCACTTGAGTCGGCTCGATTCCACCAAGAATAGGCCTAATTTACAAGAAATATGTGAAGTATAAGTTTATAGGTAAGGGATAGTTGAAGTTGACCCTTCTTGTAGCAGAGTAGCTAGTTGTCTCCTTCCCCTAAAATGGAAAGGAGAATCTTGCTCCTTCTTGGGTTTCCTCATCTGCTCCCCTTTCTTGGGAGGAATATTGGATCAGGAAGCCTAGTCTCTACCCATTGAGTCTGATGATGCCTATTTTGCGTAGACCCAAGATCAGGATATCAGATCTCCCTACCAAGTCTCTTGGGCCTTGGTACTACTTATATGGTAGGAAGAAAGGTTCATGAAGAGAATTTTCTTCGCAGCCTCCCACCATTCCTACTCTTTAAGTAGTGAATGGGAAGAGGCCCCTCGCCAAGGCACTGGAGTCAATTCCCCCTGCTATTTCTAAGCCTGTTCCTCCTACTCACATCCATGAGCCTATCCCTCTATTGGAGATAGCTATGGAGGACACTTGCATAGATGAGCACGAGCCTTCATTTGCTTTGCAACGTCTGACCTCTAGTTCAAAGAGTCACAAAATTCGCCTTGCATGCGAGCATAAGCACTAGTGAAAGGCTCTCCTAGCTGAGTAGTCTAGCTCATAGAAGAAAGAAGAGGAGATGACCGCTCCTACATGAGGCTCTTTTGTCATGGATTCCTCTCTCCCTTCTTTTCAAACTATCTTTGTATCTCTTTCGGCTTCCACTGAGAGTGAGCATGTGCCTCGAAAGTTGCAAGTTTTCATCACTCCTTCGGTGGATTTGCCCCTACTGACATCCATTCTAGATGTCCCACATTTCTTAAATCCCATAGATATGATTAACACTTCAGTTGTATCTATTGTGGTTCTTTCCTCCTCTCCCTATGCCCTTCTTGCCTTGTCTATGTGGAGTTCACCTTCTCCGACAAAGAAGAAGGTAGAGAGTGGTCCCTCTAGTAATGGAGGTCGTAACAAGAGCTCACCTTCTCGGAAGGGTGGTCCAATGTTGAATTGTTCTATCATATTGACAAAACTATTCCTAGCCTCTCCTGAGTTCGTTACCACTCTCGAATCACTTGGTGAGCTTAATGGTGAACCTCAGGTGCAAACTCCTCTATTCATATTAAGTGCATGTTCAATTCAGTGGATGAGGTTTCAACTTTTTCAGCAATCCTTTCTATATCGTTGACCTAGGATCTAGAATATTTGAGCAACGAAGACCTCAAAGGTCCTTCTTTCTTAGCCCTAATTGTGGGAGGGTCAAAAGCCCCTCCCCTTAATATTACACAAATGTAGTCTCATCATCCTCCCCCCTACAATTATCTACTGTGGGAATTTGATGACGCCTTGGTTGATTAGTGTTAGGGGGATACATCTTCTTGATCTTTATATTATATGTGTCTGTGTCATAATGTGTTCCATCATAACCGTTCTATATGTTCCTGGATGACCCTTGTCACCCCTATTGGTGCTTGGATATAGGCAGGGTGTTTGTGTTGTAAACCTTCTTCTATTTGTATCATCATTCTTCCCTATTTATGATTGAATTTTAGCAAATTGGAGATGATGCAAAGCATTAGGATCATTTAGTCTTCCTTCCATTTTGACCCAATTTTTTTATTTTAAATTTTTCTTTTGTCCATTCTTCTTGATCTGGTTGGGGATTGATGATATTTTTCCCTTGCACCGTTGTTATCTACTATTTATAAAAGCCAACGCAGATCTGACCCCACGAAACCAGATCCCCCTATGCCCATTTTTCATGTTCTCTTTCCTTTCGCTTTCACTTTCTCTTTATCTTCATCTCTTCTTTTCTTGAGTTTTCCCTCTCATGTGTGACAACGCTACTTCTACATTACTTAGATCTTTAGAAAAAACATTTTTTCCAACGAATCTTTTCTCAAGATCCTTCGTACACTTCTTTGTGAAAATTTCATTCTCGAATTGAAACCCTAAAGGAATATATTTCCCTCATCATAGGTTCATAAACAAAGGACTTGAGAACCTTCCTTTGAAGGAGAAACAACCTTGATTTTCCCCTCGTGTGGGGGTATATTTTTCCTTTCAAATTCCTTGAAGATGAATCGATTCGAGAAAGTAGACATTCTCTTTTGAATAGTGTGTCCCTTGAGTGGACCCTTGATTTTCACATCAAGTTACCAAGGGGCCCCTTCAAAAATCCTTTATATCTTGGTGTCTAGCTTGGGGGAAGCCCAGCTAGATGCACTTTACATCTTTGTGTCTAGCTTAGGGGTAGCTCAACTAGACCTCACTTTTAAATAGTGCATCCCTTGAGTGGACCCCTCTTCCTTTTGAAGGGTTCCTGAGGGATCCCTTTTAAAGTCTTTCAACTTGGCAATGGTCTACGTGACTATCTATTTACTAGCCTGCACAACTGCTTTCTAATGTGTATTATCTATGGGTAAACATGTTGCCACTCTTTGACTCTATGAAGTTTTCTTTTGTCGGTCTCCCTCATGTTAGAGTTCTTGCAGGATACCTTCCTTGTAGGTATGGGGGTCTATAAGGCATTTTCCTTGGTTTCCTTCATGTGAGAGTTCTTGGAGGATACCTCCCTTGTAGGTGTGTGGGCCTATAAGGTGCTTTCTTTCTTCAACTTCATAGTTCTATGAGGTTATGAAGTCCTTTTCCTATCCTGCACTCTCGGATTCGCTAGACAATGATTTGCTTCCTTGACAGTTCAAGAATACTTTTCTAACCCTATTAATTTTTCAATCTACTTTACCAAAGCACTCATCAGTACTCGTTTCCACTAAAGTGAGGGTAAAATATATAGGAGCAAATTTTCACCCCTAATGCAAATTCCTTTTTTACCCCTCTCCACTTTAGAGAATATAATTCAAAGACTTAATTCCACATAAGCCCACTATACTCCATCCACCTGGAATCTATTTTGAGTTTCAATAGAGGCATTACTTTTGGGGATGCCTATGTGGCATGCAGAAGTCTATGTAGTGCACTTATGTCCTTGGCATATTCCTATGGGTGGAGTTTGCAGGAGCGTTACACTTCCTATTGGAAGTCGAATTGTAATTCCTCCCTTCGGTTGTCTAACCCAAATATGGTTGTTTCTTCATCCCTCTTCTTCATATTCATCTCTCATTCATCCATTGAAAGAGGCTAGTTGATTTCTACACAATATCTCCATGCATTATAGCATTCACTTCCAACATTGAAGCAACATTTTTCACTCCATAGCAACAATTTAGTCACTCTGTCACTTCAATAGAGAAAGCATAGGAAAACACCATTGTAGCAAAGGCTTGATTTCCTCTCATTTTCCTCCCCACTAGCCTTAAGCACTTTGGGCAGAGGTGGTAATCTCTGCACTCATCTTCTATATTACTTGGTTGAGTTAGCACATTACTGCTTTGAAGTGTTTTGTGTACTTTGCTTGTATTCCCTTCTTTATCATATTATTTCTACATCGTTGTAAAATTGGATGTCCATGGAGGTGGAAACACCAAAACAAGGGTCTGACTAAGGCAAACCCCTAGATAGCCCCCCAACATTTTCCCTCTTTGATGTGTGTATATGGAGATATCTTGGAGCAAGTTGGAAAACAAGTTATTGTGTGAGATCATCTTCATCACCCTTGAAGTAATATACTTATTTTATCAGGTTCACTTGTATTTTTTCATTTCATAGTATTATTCTGCTCCCTTAGAAATTAGTAACTAGGCTATTAGTTCATTTTTGAGAGGTTAGACCTTGTCTTCCTGGTTCTCTGTCCGTACAGAGGCCAACACACTTGTGAGATGCCAGTGCGTCGCATTGTCATCACAGAACCATGCTTTTTTCCTCTGATAGAGAGCTATCTAAGACACAAAGTTGACCTTGAAAAATGACTCAGCTAGTCTCCTTTCAACTCTCAGGTTTGTAGAGTGATCCAAGGACCTTATAGTCCTCATCTCGCTCTTCCTAACATTTCCTTGAACTGAGGTAAGTTAGGGCAGCCTACTACTCTCGGCCCTCCGTGACCTAGGGCCTTGCAATGGTTGGTTCCCCTCTCTTATAGGTGGATCACAACAAGGCCTTTGAAGGGAGTCCTTATTTTTACAACCAAGTAATCCTATCCATTAAGCCATGGCACATGGGATTTAATCCTTCTAAGGAACTATCATTAAGGGTTCTTATTTGGGTGTGCCTCTTGTGGCTCTCGTTGGAATTCTGAACTAATGATAGCTTTCAAATGATTTCTCTTTTTTTGGGCAAGCCGGTTGGCCCTTCACAAAAAAAATTGGACAAAAAGGTGATCTCCTATGGTTGCATTTATATTGAGATTGATTTGAATAACCCCCTTTTGGATTCTCTAGAAATTTTCTTTGGGTCTATTTGTGTCACCAAAAAGTGTAACCTTGACACTTTTTCACTCATTTGGGCCTTTTCCCTTTCATTTTGGCCTAATGGTGTTTTACAAAGGTGTTGTGTAGTGTTATAACACATATTCTAACTTTTCTAAGACCCTTTCAACACAATTCATGTAAGCAACCCCTTTCTACCCCTTTTCAAGCCTTGTGCCAGAGTTTTGTAAAGTGTTGTAATGCATTTTCACACTTTCTTAGGCTTATCATTAAAATTTTTACTCTTATGATAAATTGGTCCCTTAATGTACTGTTAGGCCCGAATTAAGTGTGTTTCAAGAGATAATCCCATTAGACATCATTAAACATCACTTAATTCCCGAACACCACTTGAATTTGTCTAAGTGGACTAAGTTTCCACCATGGCCGACCTAGTCCCTTTAGGCATAGAATTCAAACTTATAACAAAATTCTAACAAGAATTTGTCTCCAAAACCCTAAGGTCAACCTATCATGTGCTATTTCTGGGAAATTAGGGCATAGCATGTATAAATAAGGATTTTTATCCTCATTGTGTCTCTCTTCTTCCACATCTCTCCAACTCTTGCATCTTCACAAGCACTCAAGTACTCAATCTTCTCAAGCAAGCATTCAAGCACTTAGTATTTCAGACATCATCCATTGGACCTAGTTCTTGCATATCTTCATACTTCTTCAACAAGGGTTTGGTAAGTGTTTACATATACATTCTATTCAATAATCTTCCCTTTCATTTCTATTTCATTTGGGTTTGATTATCAATATGGGGTTTGACTAAGGCAAACCCTTATTCTCTAACAATAACCCTTTGTCTTCTCTTTGCATGTGTGATTTGCAAGTTTTTATATGTAGGTTTGTCAAATAGAAAGGTGCTAAAAAGGTGTTGTCAACTCATCAAACCCATTCGAGTCAACAAAGCCCTAGTTGAAGCTTCGAGACCTCTTTCAACCTATTTTCTATAGAATCTGAATGAGACACCTATAAAGAATCAAAGTGTAGATCGAAGGCTCCCATCTCCACTTCTGAATTCTCATTAATTAAGAATTGGACTAGGCCACCAACTATGGTGACCTAGTCCTTTCGAAAATAATTTTTGGGTGATTTTTGTCGATTTGGACACCTTTTTTCCATAAACCTAATTTGGAAAAGTTTCCAAGGAAGAGGACTAGGTCACCCATTTTGGTGTAAATGTCCTAGTGGGCATTCTCAATAGATTTTAGAATATTTCATTGCTCCTCTTCTGCAACTTTCAATTCCAAGGTGCACCCTTTCTGCTTCTTCCAATTTATATCCAAATTGCATACATTTAGGTCATTTAGTTTACATTTCATAGTTTAGTTTGTTTTATTATATTACAAAATTTAGACACATCCTAACACACCATACACACATCTACCCCTAACCTTGAATGAAACACCAAGAACACTTAGTGCGAAAGAGAGTCATTCCTCAACCAAGCTTCTAGGTGAAAAACCCTAGGATCCCATTGGGTAATCCTCTTTCCCTAAACGAATTGTTTTTGGTGGTTCATTTGGGTGAACCCATCCTTAGAACACTTCCCAACTTTTTTTCTTTCATCCTAGGAAAAGCTTGCATTCACATTGCATTAGGGTATTGCATTGTGTTGCATTCTAGCGATTTTACATTTGCATTAGTGAAAAGCTCATGTAGCTTGCATTTTTTCATATATATTTTCATTGAAAATTTCTCAAATTCTACATTTACATCTTAGCACTACAACATACAACTTGAAACACATCAACAATAATCAAAAAAATAAAAAAAATATGAAAAAAATCCCTATTGGGACTAATTTGCCATTCTGGGCGACCTAGTCCTAGTTCACATTTCTAATTGCATGTTCCAGCATTAGAAACCTCATTTATGTGCTTCCTAGACCTCCTATTACCATATACTACAAGTCTAGAAATTTATGAGAACATAGGTTTTATGCTTCAAACTCAAAATCATCAATTTAGGGTGGTCCTTTTTGATATACCTTCATCATTAGATCTACAAAATGCTTACATTTTTGAAATTATGCATAACTTTGATAAAATTGCTTTTCACTTTTTCTTACACAATGTTTCTCTTCATAAAAAATTTCTTAAGTTTGATAAAAAGTACTTTTCATTCTTTCATATACTTTGTTTACATTCTTAAAACTTAGCATACATTGGATAAAAATGTTTTGTATTTTTTCATATTCATTGTTCATATTGTTGAAACATTGCATGAGATGGTTACACATGCTCTTTATTTTTGTTCAAACAATGTTAGTGTCTTATATATCTAGATATGCTAAGAAACCTTCCCTACCCTCTCCCTATGAGAGTGTTTTAGTGATAGAGAATACTGTTGATGGTGTTTTTTGCACAACAACAACTCAGATAGAATATGATATCCTATCTCTCTTTAAAGGTAAATCTCTATCAGCAAGAATCAAAATATAACCCCAAGGTCTCTAATGTCAGGTCTTGACAATGCAATAAAAACACTCATTGATAAAATGTGAAATATTGGTAATCACAAGGGGACCTTACAAAACAAATGCTAGAAATTTACTTTCATCAAATGCAACAATATGATGATTCTTTTAATCCTAAAACTAACCTAGATTCAAAATAAATAGCAAAAGATATAAGGGTTTCAGAGAGATCCTAATGCTAACACCTAAGATCAATCACAACAATGATGAATGTTGCAAATGGATCAATCCCTAATAAAACCAATCTCTGCTTGATCAAGGACAAGCCCACAACTCCACATAAATAGTGCAATCTTCTAAAGAAACTGAAGATTTTCAGACTATGAACATTCATCCACATACCCAATAATGGCGCAATGTTAAAAAGTATCCACAGTTGAATTTCGCATAAAATAAGGCCGAAATTTACTTTACATGACAACTTACAATCAGAAAATTGCTAAAAGTATGGACCAAAGATTGATCAACATCATTAACATTTTACCATTGACATGAAAGAACTGAAAAACTAGCATCTAACATCTAACACTGAGAATTGAGAACAAGAAACCATAAACTATCAAAGGTAAATACAAAGTTTTCCAAATCAACAACTCAGTTGTATTATTTCTCCAACATTACATAACAATTTCCAGTCTCTCTCCTCTCCTACAACTAATTTCTGAAATCTAGTTTCCAATTATGGCCTTCTACAACTTCTAGTCAACTCTTCTAACCCAGTCTAACCCCCTTTACAAATGAGAAGGCACTGACCTTTTATAGAAAATTATATTTTGAATCAATGGTCAAGATTTAATTCATCCAATGAAATAAATTACACTTCTAGATGCATCCAACTATTACATTTAATTTGGGAGCTCATAGTACATCATCATCCAATCAATTGCATTCAATTGCATTATGGCCCAATGACATTAATTTTGAGAAAATCCTCATTGGAGAATGAATACAGTTTCACATGCCTTTCCTTGTTAAATGCACCTCTCCAATTGGTTTACAGCTGGTGGCACAAATTCTTATGCAGACCACATTTTAATATTTGAGTTGAACTTTTCTAGATTTTCCCTCTTGGCATGAATCCATATGCAAGTCCCCCCTTTTTGATTTATTTAATCCTGAAAAATAGATATCATCATTAGTAGCTCACATGTCAAAATCCAATCCAAATTAAATTTAAATACAATTTTGGCCCTTTAAAAAAAACCTTACATTTTTTATGGAAACTTAAAATTTCCATTTTCAATTTTTTTTTTTAAAAATAAAAAATTGCATTTCGAAAAAAATTGTTTTAAAAAATTCTATTTTGGAAAATTTCGGATTTTGAACTTGAAGGAATTTTCCAAAAGAAATTTTCATTTTTGGAAAATTTCAAGTTTTTGATTGATTGAAGGAATTTTCCAAAAAAAGAAATTTCGGGATTTTGAGGCCTTGAAGGAATTTTCAGGAAAATCCGCTCACAGAGGATAATCTTGAAATTCCAAGCAAAGGTCAAAATCCCCTAAACCTCATAACTTTTTTTCTAGAAGGAATTTTTGAAAAATTCAAAAATCAACTTGGCCTAATTTTTCATCCTCTATCCATTGGTGCGAAAATATTTACACATAACATTGATAATTCACTTCAAAATCCCCATTTCCAATTTTCAAGACAAGTAAAGAGCCCCAAGAGCCTTAGAATGTTGTGTTCATCAAACCAAGTCTTGAATTAATCCCTAAATTTGAAGTGGAAACAATGATGAATATTGCTACTAAATTATGGTGGAGAGGTCAATTTTAGTGTGTTGGTGGAATTTCTTGTTTATGGGATCCTCATAAAATTAGCCCCTTGTGGTGGAATTTTTGTAGGCATTTAATGTCATTGGTTTCTTCTAGCAATGTGTCTAGTGAAGTCATCCTCTTCACCAATGTATATGCCCCAATAGATTATGAGGTGTATAGGAGAGAATTTTTACCCCTTGTGTAAATTCCCTTTTTGGATAACCTCACCTTAGAAAATCAAACTCGAAGGAAAAATTCCACATCACCCACCTGCCTTGCATCCACTTGCCATTTTTTTTGTGTGTTGTTGGGGGAATTTTTATCAGAGATGTGAGCACAGTGTGCAAAAATTTATGTGGTGCGCTACCATCCCTAATAGATTCCCATCTCTATAGTCCACAGGGACGTTACACTCCTCATTAGGGATGAATTGTAACACCTTTGTGTGACCAACCAACCCAACAATGACTTCTTCTCTTCCATTTTGGTCTTTAAAGGAATTCATTCATCCCCTTGCAATCTATCTCATTCTCTCAAGCATTTTCACAACTCCATTGAGCATTGTAGCAAGAAATATTGTTACCCCATCAATTCCATCCTTGTACATGTGGTTCTACTAGAGAAGTTGTGAGCTTGGAATCTTGCAAGACCTCCCTTCATCACTGTTGCAGCCGTGTCTACTTTCATAAGCTCATTGCTAGCATTATCCCTTCATTAGCCTTGAGAGCATTTGGGTGGTGGTGGTAACACTTCATTGTCCTTTAATGGTTTGATAGAGTAATGTAACATCTTTTGTAGTGTTCAATACTTTCCTTTTCATTTCATTTATCGTACTTTCTACTTTGTGGATTTTCTAGTTATTCATGGAGGTGGAAACACCAAAGCACGAGTTTGAATGAAGCAAGCCCCTATACAACCCAACATGTATCCCATCTTTCTTGAGTCTAGGTGAACATGTGCATGGAGCTCACTAGAAAATTGGAGCTTGAGTGAGTTGATATTTTTCACCCTTATCTTAATCCACTTACTTTATCTCTTACGTAGTTACCTACTAAATTTCACATTTTCTGGCCATACAAACTCCAGTGCACTAGATAGATGCTAGTGTGTCATGCTATTGTACCAGACCCATGTTGTCATCCTTAGACAAAGAGCTATTTGAGGTGCAGTCTAAACTTCGGAAGCTAGCTCGTCTAGCCCCATTGGGACTCTTGGATCTACAGAGTGATAGAAGAACTTGAGAGTGCTCTTGATTCTTGATTCTTTTCCTAAACACCTATCAGCTTGAGGTAAGTTAGGGAAGCCCTCCACTCTCAGCTCTATGTGACCTAGAGCCTTCGTGTGGTTGGTCCCCCTCTTACATTTTTGGTGAACCTGATGTGAAAAAAGACTATCCATTTTCCTATGTTGATACATTTCCCTTGCACCTAGTGACTTGTAAACTTGAGTGTTGCGAACGTTTATGAGAATCATAATCCAATCCATGACTTCTGAGAATATTTTAAGAGAGGTGTGAGACACCTAATAATGAAGAAGATGAAGGTCACTTCTAGTTCCACCTCCATTGTTTCCACTGGTTTGTCTAACGAGTTTACCACTGGCTTTCCTACAGGCTTTACTGACAAGATGAGATTTATAGATGAGACCAATCAAGTTCATACCCCTCTAGCATCCCCTATAGCTTCATCCATGGAATGAAGATGGTGTTGTACATATCCCTATGGAAAACCTTCTGGAATTGGATAAAAAATTGTTAGATCTTGTGAATCATTTGGAGAGAGAACCAAGCATGGCAAGAGCCACTAGGCTTTCCAATGAGGTGAGACATTTATTGGGAAAGGATCAAGTAGGTATAGAGTTCTTATGTGGCCTTTTCGATCTAACTAAAGATTATATCCCCTCGTACAAGCCTTGATAGGGTCCCACCCGACAAAAAGTGCTTGATGCCTATGAGAGACAAATAGGAATCCAAATGCCCACCACGTCCATATGCATGGCCAAAACATGGAAACTGATTAGTGTTTCCTATGCTTCTCAAAATCCCCCTACCATCAAGGTGAGTAGAATACCCCTTGTTTTCAGTTTCACCCCTCTTATATCCCCTAGTGATGGGGACTCTAGTGGAATGGCTGGTGGAGGCTTTGGTAGTGGAGGTGGCACTAGTGGAGGCCATGGTGGTGGCCTTAATAGTGGAGGTGGCTCTAGTGGAGGTGATATTCATTGGATGCAAAACCAGTTAGCGAGCCTTTCCCAAGCTTCCACCCAACTTATTTTTCAACCTTTCTTCTAACATAGCCCATTGTTGGTAGCAATATTGAGTACTCCCTTCCCATAGGGAATGGAGATTCCTAAGTTTGACAAGTATGGTGGTAAAGGGGATCCAAAAACACATGTTTCAACCTTCAATTCGATGTGAACTGATTTGTTTCATCACGATTCTTTGATTTTCAAAACTCTTTCCTCGATCACTCAATGATACAACACTTGAGTGGTACTATTCCTTATCCGATAATTCCATATTCTCATTCAGTCAACCCATGAATTAGTTTCTTTGTCAGTTCTAAGATAGCATTGGTTTAAAGACTACCTTCTCAGATCTTGTTCAGTGTAAGTAAGGAGATAATGAGAAGATAATTGAATTCATAGTGTGATATCAAGTTCTATTTTCATAGATCTTATACCCACTTCTCAGCTTTGTTGTGCAAATGGCATTCATAGGTAGCTATGAGAGAGCTTGGCAGGAGAAGTTTTCTCTAATGAAATACTTTTCATTTATGCATTTGTGTCGCATTGGGAGAGTATTAGAAAATGGTAGTTCAATTTGAGGGATCTTCCTAGTGCTCCCATTCAAAAGGAAAGTCTATCATGTCTATCTTAGGAAAAGGTAAAGTTGTTGTGAATGTAGTCATCATGACAAATGGTAACAACCTCAAACACAACAAGAATTTTATGAAGTTGGAGGAATCTTATTCTTTCATATTTTAAAAGTTGTTGAAGGATAAGATCATAAGTTTTGAAAACCATCGACCTCTTTAGGAACCTTATCCTGATTGGTATGATGTTAATGCTTTATTTTAGTTCCATTGGGTTAATGGGCATGATACTGAGCATTGTATGTACATGCATCATGAGATATAGGATCACATCGATGATGGTACCATCAATGGATTGAAAAAAAATGTGAATAAATTAGTAGCAAAGGCCAATAGTGAGCTATAGATTTAAACAAACCCATTTTTCGTCACATTTTGTGAACTTGATTATTGACCCCTCTAATGCTTCTCCTCAACCCTTGGCATATGTTAACATGGTCATTGTCACTCATTCCTTATAGCCTATGACTGGCTCAGTAGATGTGACATTCACCTCACAATAATTTCCCTTGAATAACAAGCCCTCTCCCCTATACATTCATTCTCACCTCAATGGAAACATTGTGATAAAAGTCCTAGTTGACCCCACGAGTTGGGTAAATATCATCACGAAGGAGATTCTATGACTAAGTTTGTTACAAAGGAAGGTGTATGAAGAAACCAATTCTACCATACATAAACAAGATGGTCTCTCTCTTAAACCATATGGCTCCATAACTTCTTTCATCCTAGTTGGACCTAGAGCTATGGATATAGTCTTTTCTATTATTCCAGAATCAGATCTATTCAGGATGAAGTTGGGAATATCATGCCTAGCTTCCATGAATGGAATCACTTTCATTATTCATAAGTTTTTAAAGTTATCCCACAAAGATGTTGTGCATGTCGTGCATGACACTACATATCAGCCATTGGTATCACATGGGGGTTATTCGTTGGATCATTTTTGGCCCACCTTGGTCAGTCTACTCCCTCCTAGAACAGACCTACATTATCAAAATTATGTAAAGTACAAAACCAGGGGTGAGGGATAGTTGAAGGTGACACCTCTAATAGTGTAGCAACAAGTTGCGTCCTCTTATCTAAATGGAAAGGAGAGGCCTTCCCGTCCTCAAGGTGCCTCTTCTACCCCCATTTATGAAGAATAATTTTGGATGACTACTCCTGGCTTTCACATAAAAATTATGATGGTGCCTGCTTCATGTAAAGCCAAGATTAGGATATCAAACCTTCCTTTTGTACCACTTGGACCTTGGCCCTTCCTATATGGTATAAGGAAGGTTCCCCATGGGGAATAATCTATGTTTCATCCTCTGTTACCTCCTACTACTCTTTCTCCTAATACAATGAATGGGAAGAGGCCCGCCAGTGAGGCACTAGGTTTAAATCTCCCCATTGTAGCTCCAACCTCTTCTCAATCCCTCTCTCCTGAGCTCCCATCCAGGAGTCTCTACCTCCACCGGAGATGGCCATGATGGACACTCCTTTTGTTCCATCTCATCTCCCGGCCTCTGGCTCCTAGAGTCACAACAAGGGTCGGAAAAAGGATCTGGTAGTCGAGTGGGTCACTTTGAAGAGGAAGGAAGGGGAATTGACTACCCCAATTTTAGGGCCTCTTGTTGTGTCCTCCTCTCCTATTCCCTCTCCCTCAATTCAACCAAGTTTAGTTCTACTTTTATCTCCTTCTACAAGTTTAAATACCTCTGAGCCTAAAAGGTGCAGGCGTTTATTTCCCCTTCAGTCAAGCTGACTCTTCTAATGGACCTTTCAAACATCCCACCATTTGTGAAGTGAGAGGACATGCTAAAAAATTCAGTGGTGTTCATTGCGGTTCTCTCATCCTCCTCCATGCCTCTTGCCTCATTTGTGGGGAGTTCACATCCTCTAACCATGTAGAAGCTAGAGGTTGGCCCTTCTGACAATGGGGTGCATAAGAGGAGTCCACCTTCATAGGGTGATCTTTTGCTAGCATGTGTCATCCTAGTGATGGAGAAATTTTTGGATTCCCTTAAGTTCACCACTACTCTCGAATCACTCAATTCTCACCTAGAAATGAATTTAATGTGCCTCCTCCTTCACCTATTGAGGTAACACATGGCACTCTTGTGAAGTGCATGTTTAACTCTTTGCATGAGGTCTCGACCCTATTAGTATTTTTTGTGAAATCGTTGACCTTTTATGCACAAGAACTGAGTGGAAGAGACCCCAAAGAGTCTCCTTCCAACGATCTTGTTGTGGGGGGTTAGAGGGTTCCTCCCTTAACATTCCACCACTGCAAGCTCATCCTCTTTCCCCATACAATGATCTAGATTAGGAACTGGATGACGTCTTGGTCAATGAGTGTTAGGGGGTGCCTCTTCTTTACCTTTGGATTAGGTGTGTGTTTGTTGTGATGTGTCCCCTCATGCTTTTTTTATGTGTTCTTGGATGACCCTTGTCACCCTTGTAGGTACTTGGACACAGGAGTGATTATGTGTAATAAAACATCCTCCATTTGTGGCATCATTCTTCCTCTGTTCTGTGTATTGATTTTTGAAAGATTGGGGATAAAGCAAAGTGTTGGGGGAATTTAGGCTTCCCTTCCATGTTGACCCAATTTTTTTATTTCTACTTTGTATTCTCATGCATTATTAATATAGTCTGATATAGTAGGAGGTTGATGAAAGTTCACTAAATATAATATTATTATACTTATATATATTTATTGGCAGCTCTAACCCTAAAATATCATACCACACATGTTTCCTTTGTTTGTGATCTCATTGTTTCTTTTTATAAGTTTGTTATCTTTCTCTCTTCTTTGCTTGAGTTGTGATGTTGTGGTGTTCATTTTTTTTCCCTTGTGTGCACAACAAAATTACCATGGTGATATCTCACTATGTTCCGTTGGCTACAACATCACTTTTTCATTCTTGCTTTCCTCTCCTTAGGATTACACGTGCCCCTGCATTCAACATGTAATATCCTAAGGGGGGCTTTCATATCAAATTTTATTTTCAAAAAATGCATTCGTAGCCAAAAAAACTTTTTTCAAAAATATTTACAAACTTTTTAAAGAATCACATTCTCAACTTGGACCCCTAGCAGAACATGTTTCCTTCATCATGGGTCTACAAAGAAAGAACTTGAAGAAACTTCCTTTGACGAGGGAGAAAATTTTTCCATAGGAAAATCCTTGACCTTCCCCTCACAAGGGGCCATTTTCTTCCTTTCAAATTCTTTGATGAAGAGAACATCTTTCGAAAGGATTCCTTGATGATTGAATTTATTTGTGAAAAATTCTCTTGCACTTTCAAATAGTGCGTCCCTTGAGTTGACCCTTCTTCTTTTGAAGGGTTCTCGAGGGAACCCTATGAAGGTCTTTCAAGTTTTTGAGTGTCTACATGACTGTCTGCTTGTTTTCCTATGTGGATAATCTTTGTTTCTTGACATCTTTTATTCGAGGATTAACATGTTGCTTTGGCTGTGCGCTTGTGAAGCCACTTTCCAATTCATCTTTGTGGAGTCCCCTTACATTGGGCTTGATTTATGAGAGATTACTTGGGGGAATGCCTTCTTTGTAGGTTTGAAGGCCTGTGAAACACTTTCATCCTATGAGATTTGTCCATCATTTTTCTAAAGGTGTTTGATGTACTTTGTACAACTTGATAGTTCCACAGAGCTATGTAATCCTCTTGTTCAAACCTCCTTGGGAGAGAGTACCTATTGAGTCATTTTCATATCCTATGTTTTTGAGCTCACCAAATCATAGCTCACTTCCTTGATGGTTTAGGTATACATTTTTAACTCTTAGATCTACTTTACCAAACACTCATTGATACTCATGCTCACTAATGTGGGGGAAAATTGTATAGGAGAAAATTTGTACCCCTTGTGTAAATTCATCCTTTGCATACCCCCACCTTAGAAAATCAAACTCGTAGGAAAAATTCCACATCATCCACCTACCTTCCATCCACTTGGCATGTGTTTTGTGTTTTTTTTTAGGGAATTTTTATCAAGGACACGAGTGCAACACATAAATGTCTACATGGCGCACTGCCATCCCTAACATATTCCCACCTCTAAATTCTATAGGGACATTACACTCCTCATTGGGGATGAATTGTAATTACTCTGTGTGACCAACCAGCCCAAAAACAACTTCTTCTCTTCCATTTTTGTCTTCAAAGGCATTCATTTTCACAATCACTTGATCCTATTATTAATTCGTTCATCCCCTTCCAATCTATCTCATTCTCTCAATCATTTTCACAACTTCATTGTGCATTACAACAAGCAAGCTTGTTACTCCATCAATTACATCCTTGTACGTGTGTTGCTACCATAGAAGCTATAATTTTGGAGTCTTGTGAGACCTCCCTTCATCACTCTTGTGTTCGTGTCGACTTTGCCAAGCTTTTTGCTTGCATTATCCCTTTATTGACCTTCAGAACATTTGGGTGGAGGTGGTAACACTTCATTTTCCTTTTGTCGTTTGATAGAGTAACATAGCATCTTTTGTAGTGTTCAATACTTTCCTTTTCACTTCCTTTATCATACTTTCTACTTCATGATTTTTTTGGCTTTCCGTGGAGGTGGAAACACCAATGCAGTGGTTTGATTGAGGAAAACCCCTATACAACCCAAAAAATTTCCCCTCTTGCTTGTGTGTAGGTGAACATGTGTGTGGAGCTCACTGGAAAACTAAAGCTTTAGTGAGTTGATATTTGTCACCCTTGTCTTCATCCACTTACTTTATTGCTTATGTAGTTACCTGTCATACTTCATAAATTTGTTTTTTTTTGTTAAAACTTGTTAGCTAGGTATTTTGGTGTTTCACACTGCATTTCACATTTTCTGGCCATATAGACGCCAACATGCCAAAGAGATGCCAATATTTCAAATTGTCATCCTAGACCCATGTTGTGTTCCTCTAATAGAGAGTTGTCTAAGGTGTAGTCTAAACTCCATAATTTGGCTTGTCTAGCCCCATTTGGAATCTCGGATCTGCAAAGTGATAGTTCAAGCACTTGAGAGTGCTCTTCATTCTCAATTATTGTTGTAAACACCCTGTTAGCTTGAGGTAAGTTAGGGCAGCCCTCTACTCTCAGCTCTTTGTGACCTGGAGCCTTGGTGTGGCTAGTCCCCCTCTCTTACAACATGTAAAGCTTGCCTCTGGGCTCACATCTATTTTGTGTGTTCCTTATTTCCTTTTTTTCTTGGGTCATGATAGGTGACTTCAATGCAATTATTTTCATGGAGGAGAAAAGAGGGGGTATTGATATATTGGAGGATTCATCATCTTCTTTTAAAGATAATATACTTTCTTTAAACATAATTGATATTAAGCCAAGGAATCATGTATTTACCTGGCGATATAGGAGGTGGGGGAATAATTCTATCTTTGAAATATTTGGTAGGTTCCTAGCCTTGATTTATTGGATTGGTTGCAAGTGGATTACCATGTTTCAAAATTTTTGGGCTGGAAGGGTTTGGATCATTGGCCTATTATTTTCTTAGAAATGAGGGTTTAATTGTCTAGTAACCCCACTTTCAAATTCCAGTTGATGTGGCTCCATGAACCTTCTTTGAAGGATATTTTGGTTGATTGGTGGAGTCATGGTATGTTTAGGCATAGAAAAACTATGTAATCCTTCACTAAAATGCTTCAATTTTTGAAGTATTAGATCAAGAAGTGGAATAGGTGAATTTTTAGAAATATTTTTCTAGCTAAAGTGATGGCCCAAAAAAAGATTAGAGCATCACCATGTAAAATAGAGATTATGGTCTCTTTGAGGAGTATTTTAAAGAAGAGGTTACAAAATTGAAGGATCTTGTGGAATGGGACTTGCATGAGGAATTTTTTGGAAATAGATGGAATTCATTGACTAGATGCAAGAGAGAGATAGGAAGATGACATTCTTCTTCAACTTAGTTAAGTCTAGGAGACATGGGAATCTACTTACCTCACTTGTGAATCCTCAAGGGGTTCATTTGTCTTCCTTTGGAGATATCTCCAAGGAGGATATCCAGTATTTTGTGGCCCGATTTAAGGATGAATCTCATGTAGCGGTAGAGGTAGAGAACCTTATTCTAGAGTTTATTCCTTCAATTATCTTAGTTGAGATGAATGAAATAATTATTGATCCCATAAATTTGGAGTAGGTTGAGAAGGTGGTGTTCCAGATAAGAAAATGGAAAGCCCCAGAACCTGAAGGTTTTCCTATTGAATTATTTCAAGAGTTTTGGGAGATTATCAAGTATGACTTATTGGAGATAGTTCAAGAGTCATGGAGAAATAAGCAAACACTGAGAGCTATGAATTCCACTTTTATTATTCTTAATTGAAGAAGGAGGAGGCTAAATCATTTGATATGTTTATACATATTTCTCTTTGAAACATGGTGTACAAAATTATTGTAGGAGTTGAGAAAATACAACTTCACAAACCTCAAAGATCACCTGCATGCAAATAACCTGTCACAAAAGAAGAGATGGAGACAAACAAGCAAGGGTTCTCTGAAAATTGAAAAATGTATATATCAAAGAGAATGAGAGAATGAATTGATATGAAATACAATGGGATCAATCCTTATAAAAAGGAGATCATGCAAACCCTAATAAAACCCTAATAGAAGCTCTAACAGGATAACATTTAATAATTAATATAATTATTAAATGTCACTTTATGCAAACTAATGTGAAATATTAAGAAGGGAATAAATGTAACTTAATCAAAATAATTAAGTTAAGACCTTTACTCTAACACCCCCCCTTAGGATGAGCAACAGTGCAGCTACAAATGAATGCAGAAAAGCAAAGGCAACTACAATGCAAGAAGGAAAACATGGGTCCCGACAACTAGGCCACATCAGGTACCCAAATATAACCAAATCTCTGTAAAGAGGAGAAATAGAGAAAACCTCATGGGAAAAAGCTCTACTCCAAAAAGAGATGTAGAAGGCCAAGAAGAAGAACATCACTGAAGCAGAAGAAGCTACAAACAACTATCAAAAGATGACTGCTATGATGCTGAAGAACCTCCGTTGAAGATGGAAGATCCCTTCCAAGGCAAAACCAAGGAAGAATTATCACGAACAATATAATAACCCCCCCATAATGTTGAGCTGGGAGAGCCTAACAGATCCACTGAAATGATGTGAAACACCCAAGAAACATCTGAAAGTGCGCAAGATAGCACCTACAACTGAAAAAGTGGTGTGAAAAACAAAGCACACATGCATGAGGCTGGAATCATATGGATCCATGGTCGTCGTGGAGGGACAATCACTAGAAAAAGGTGTGATGGCAAACAAAGGAAAACTACACAACCTCTAATCTTATGGATTCATTGTCGTTGTGGAGGGATACTCAACGGACAAAGATGTGATGGAAAAATAAAGACAAACTACACAACCCCTCATGGCACTTTATAATAATAGTGCGAGTATAAAATATGGCACAACCTTATATGCAAAATCCCCAAAAGATGCATGTACAATAGTGTGGCACTTTATCTCAGTGCATTTACATAAAAGATAGCTTACAAATGATGCTCAAAATGTCCTCAAAAGACAAAATTCTGGAAATACATGAAGAACAGCCAAAAAGAAAGCATCCCATGCAAACAAAAAGTTTCCAAGAGAAAATATGTCTAGGTAATCCACCAGAGTGTGGAAACACAAATAATTGAATAAAATATACCTAGAGTGAAATCTGGAAAAATGGCATAGATGAAACTGAAGAGCTCTGAAATACGGTTCCAATGCCACTGAGATTGCGAAAAATGGAGAAAGTGATCAAAAGTTATGAGCTTGAGACTGAAAATAGCCCCTTTGTCTTCAACTGGCTGTAGAATGCACCAACAGAAAAAAGATGTGATGAGACCCACACCACTGGAAATATGAGAAAACCAGCTTTCCGATGATATCTCGATTGCCAAAAAATGATATTGTATGCCCAAGTTACGGCCTCCGGAATAAATCAGCTCCAAAGAGGGAAAACACTAGTACTGGGTTAAATATGATGGTCATATGGCCATCGCAGCAAAAACACTGGATTAAATTTGATGGCCAAACGACCATCACCGTAAATGTGCAATAGGGCATAAACATGAAATTTTATTTTTTTTTAAATAAAAAAAACATTACAAAATAATTTTTTTTTTGATAAAAAAAAATTTGGAGGTGGGGAGGCATGTGGCCCACCCCCACTGTACCCATACACAGTGCGGGTACACTATGCAGGACTGCGCAGGGTCCTGCCTGGCCTAAGCAAGTCGTAAAAAGGCTTTACTTTAGTTTTTTGATTTTTTTAAGAAAAAAAAAATTAAAAAATGCAGGTACAACTTTTGTAAAAAAAAATTCGGACGAAAAGAAAAATCTGATATTTTTTTTTTACCAAGAATTTGTTACGGATCCGTGCTCAGATGATGGCTATACGGCTATACTTGCAAAAAAACAATTTCCCTAAATTTTGACTTTGTCCAAAATGGACGAATGGACAATCGATTTAGGGGTTTTGGACCGCTGCGGACGCAATGGAAAAAGTTCGTTTGAGCTAAAAATGCTTCAAAATTTCAGGTATGCCATAGATCAAAAAAACAAGCCCCAAACCCTTGAAGCTCCAAAAATCATCAAAACAAGAACAGGAAGCAGTAGGTGTGGAGCTCTGATACCATGTAGGAGTTGACAAAATACAACACCACAAACCTTGAAGATCACCTGCATGCAAATAACCTATCACAAAAGAAGAGATGGAGACAAACAAGCAAGGGTTCTCTGAAAATTGAAAATATATATATCAGAGAGAATGAGAGAATGAATTGATATGAAATACAATGGGATCAATCCTTATAAAAAGGAGAGTATGCAAACCCTAATAAAATCCTAATAGGAAAAACCCTAATAGATGCCCTAATAGGATAACATTTAATAATTAATATAATTATTAAATGTCACTTTATGCAAACTAACATGAAATCTTAAGAAGGGAATAAAGGTAACTTAGTCAACATAATTAAGTTAAGACCTTTACTCTAACACCCCCCTTCAGATGAGCAATAGTGCAGCTACAAACAAATGCAGAAAAGAAAAGGTAACTACAATGCAAGAAGGCAAACATGGGTCCTAGCAACTAGGCCAGATCAGGTACCCAAATACAACCAAATCTCTGTAAAGAGGAGAAATAGAGAAAACCTCATGGGAAAAATCTCTACTCCAAAAAGAGATGCAAAAGGCCAAGAAGAAGAACATCACTGAAGCAGAAGCTGCAAACAACTATCGAAAGATGATTGCTATGGTGCTGAAGAACCTCTGCTGAAGATGGAAGATCCCTTCCAAGGTGAAACCAAGGAAGAATTAGCACGAACAATATAATAACCCCGCCATAATGCTGAACTAGGAGAGCCTGATAGATCCACTAAAATGATGTGAAACACTCTGTAGTGCATGAAGGAGAAGAAACATCTAAAAGTGTGTAGGATAGCACTTGCAACTGAAAAAGTGGTGTGCAAAACAAAGCACACATGCATGAGGCTGGAATCATATGGA
The DNA here is from genome assembly GCA_007115665.2 of Sequoiadendron giganteum. Taxonomy (NCBI): domain Eukaryota; kingdom Viridiplantae; phylum Streptophyta; class Pinopsida; order Cupressales; family Cupressaceae; genus Sequoiadendron; species Sequoiadendron giganteum. The sequence continues at coordinate 123,891,663 of CM021102.1, forward strand.
TCCATGGTCGTCATGGAGGGACACTCATCGGACAAAGGTGTGATGGAAAACAAAGGAAAACTACACAACCCCTAATGGTATGGATTCACTGTCATCGTGGAGGGATACTCACCGGACAAAGATGTGATGGCAAAACAAAGACAAACTACACAACCCCTCATGGCATTTTATAATAACAGTGCGAGTACAAAATATGGCACAACCTTATGTGCAAAATCTCCAAAAGATGCATGTACAATAGTGTGGCACTTTATCTCAATGCGTTTACATAAAAGATAGCTTACAAATGATGCTCAAAATGTCCTCAAAGGACAAAATGCTGGAAATACATGAAGAATAGCAAAAAATAAAGCATCCCATGCAAACAAAAAGTTTCCAAGAGCAAATATGTCCAGGTAATCCACCAGAGTGTGAAAACACAAATAACTGAATAAAATATATGATGAAACTAAAGAGCTTTGAAATACGGTTCCAACGCCAATGAGATTACGAAAAATGGAGAAATTGATCAAAAGTTATGAGCTTGAGACTGAAAATAGCCTCTTTTTCTTCAACTAGCTGTAGAATGTACCAACGGAAAAAAAATGTGATGAGATCCACACTACTAGAAAAATGAGAAAACCAACTTTCCAACGATATCTCGTTTGCCAAAAAACAATATTGTATGCCCAAGTTATGGCCTCCGAAATAAATCAGCTCCAAAGAGGGAAAAAAACTAGTATTGGGTTAAATTTGACAATCATATGGCCGTTGCAGCAAAAACACTAGATTAAATTTGACGGCCAAACGACCATCACTGTAAATGTGCGCTAAGGCATATACATGAAAAATTTGTTTTTTTAAAATTAAAAAAAACTTTACAAAATAATTTTTTTTTTGAAAAAATTGGAGGTGGGGAGGCACATGGCCCACCCCCACCATACCCCTGCGCAGTGCGGGTACATTGCATAGCACTGCATAGAGTACACTGCGCAAGGTCCCGCCTAGGCTAAGCAAGCCGTAAAAAGGATTTACTTTAGTTTTTGGATTTTTTAAAGAAAAAATCAAAAAAAAAAAATGCAAGTACAATTTTTGTAATAAAAATTTCAGATAAAAAGAAAAATCTGAATTTTTTTTTTTACCAGGAATTTGTTACAGATCCATGCGTAGACGATGGCCGTAAGGCTGTACTTGCAAAAAAAAAAAATTCCCTAAATTTTGACTTTGTCCAAAATGGATGAATGGACAACCGATTTAGGGGTTTTGGACCGCTGCGGACGCAATGGCGAAGTTTGTTAGAGCTAAAAATACTTCAAAATTGTAGGTATGCCCTAGATCAAGAAAACAAGCCCCAAACCCTTGAAGCTCCAAAAATCTTCAAAACAAGAATAGGAAGCAGCAGGTGTGGATCTCTGATACCATGTAGGAGTATAGAAAATACAACACCACAAACCTCAAAGATCACCTGCACACAAATAACCGTTTACAAAAGAAAAGATGGAGACAAACAAGCAAGGGTTCTCTAAAAATTGAAAATGTATATATCAGAGAGAATGAGAGAATGAATTGATATGAAATACAATGGGATCAATCCTTATAAAAAGGAGATCATGCAAACCCTAATAAAACCCTAATAGGAGAAACCCTAATAGAATAACATTTAATAATTAATATAATTATTAAATATCACTTTATGCAAACTAACGTAAAATCTTATGAAGGGAATAAAGGTAACTTAATCAACATAATTAAGTTAAGACCTTTTCTCTAACAATTATTATTAAGTTGATTGTGGAGAGACTCAATCCATGGCTTAAAATGGTCATCTCTTAGTGGCAAGGGGGTTTTGTTATTGACAGGAAAATTTACATGGGGTGATTATTTTTGTTGAGGCCATTCAATCCATGAAGAAGTCCAAGAAGAAGGCCATGTTCATCAAATTGGACATGGTCAAATCTTATGCCAATTTCAGATGGCCCTTTCTTCAAAAATTCCTTTTAGTATTTGGGTTTAGTTATGATTGGGTTGATTGAGTAATGAATTATCTGACTTTAGCTTCTTGTTTAGTATTGATTAATGGTGATCCCTTAGATCTATTTGGTGCATCATGGGGTCTCTACAAGGAGATCCTCTCTCACCTTATTTATTTATTCTTATGGCTGAGGACCTGGGAAGGTTTATAGAATCAAAATTTAGATAGGGCTTCATTCAAGGATGGAATTGTGGTGCTAATGTGGTTGCCCAATCTCAATTATAGTTTGTGGATGGTACGATGTTGGTTGGGATTTTCAAAATTAGTGAGGTTTTTAATCTTAGGAGAGCCTTAGATGTATATCACACAACTTCAATGCGAAGAATTAATGAAGCTAAATCTTGTATTTTCTTCTTCAACACCATTCCTGGTGTTTGGAGAAAAATTGATCGGATCCTCAAAATCCAAATTGGGGAGTTACCTTTGGTTTATGTTAGTATCCCCTTTTAGTGGGGGCCCTGCCTAGGGGAACATGGCAAGTGATTCTTGATAATATTTTTTGTGGGCAAGTAACTTGGAGTCCACAAAGTGGAGTTTTGTATAGTGGGAGAATATTTTTACACTAAAGTAGAAGGGTGGCCTTGGTTTGAGACAAGCTACTTTGACAGGGATGGAATTGGATGCTAATTTTTTTTGGTATTGGTACTCAAATTAGGATCAATCTTGGGCCAAGATCCCAACCTTTAAATATCTTGGAGGGGTAGTGAGCGATCAAATTCCTAGTTTAACCTTATTGGGAAAGGGGTCTATGATTTGGGATAATTTTAAGAGAGGTGCTAATCTAATTCAACGAGGGGGCCCAAAGCCCTATTTTTGTTTTTATTATTGGGATGGATACCCTCCCCTCATGTCCATGCATCCACACTTATAGTATTTTTGTCTATATTTTCTAGATGTTGGTTGGTCAAGGGTGGAATATATTTCAAGGTGAGCAATAATTTGGGTACATCTCAACTTGGTCACTAGTTCAAACTTTGGAGCATTGAGAGGAGTTGGTTCATATTCTTGCTAGAAGGTAGTGAAAATATTTGGGGACTAATGATAAATTTTGGCTTGGGGCTTGGATCCTAGACAGACATAATTGGTAGCATCTAACTACTAGGTTTTGGATAGGAAAAATTATGGTGGGGACAAAGTGCCTTAGTGGAAATAGGTATGGAATAAGTATGCTTGGCCCAAATGTAATTTTTTTATGTGCTAGGTTGCTTGAAATAGATACCTCACTTGAGATAATCTTTTTGAGTTAGGTTTCTATGGTCCTTCTATTTTCTTCCTATGTGACAATGATAAGGAGACTGTTTCACATTTATTTTTCTAGTGCTCTTTCTTGAGGACCATTTAGTACCTTTGATGGTGTGTTTGGAAGCATGCTTGGGTACATACCTCTTATCTTGTGGAGTTTATGATAATCCTAGAAAGGCCACCAACAAAGAGCTTATTTCTTCATGTGGTATGGAGTATTGGTTGATCTTTCATTATTTGGAAAGTTTGGCTTGAAAGGAACTGAAGGATCTTCTAGGGGAAATAATTAGGAGTGCAACAATTATGGAAAATAATATAGGAAATGATCCAAGAAACTATCCAAGCTAAGTATGTGATTGATATCCCTTTTGATCATGGTGAGGTGGAGACGGTGCGTAGGCCTCGCATCTTTGGGGGGGTTGGACCCCTACCTTTTAAGAGGGAATTTTTCATCCCTATAGGAAAATGTAGTGGGAGGGGAGATGGTCCCCTCCTCCTGTTGGTGTTCTCGAGATCAATACAAATGGTTCTTCTAGGGGAAATCTTGGGATTTTTTGTGTTAGTGGGGTTGGGAGGGACTTTTCTAGTTAGGCCTTGTTCTTTTTATTTCTCTTCCAAGGGAACTAGTCTAATAATCTTATGAAATCCTAATCTATCCTTTCGGCTTTGGAGAGGAGGTGCACCCTAGGTTGGAGCAGAACTATTTGTGAATTATATTTGTAGATCTTGATTAATATGCTTAATAAGAGGGAGATTTATGATACTAATTAGTAGTTGGATTCTATGGTGGAATATATTCTCTAGATCAACCATTTGTTGGGTGAGGTTCAGCTTGTTCACATTTCGTGCAAGTGGAATCGAGTGCCTAATTTTTTGGCTAAATAGGATTTAGAGTTCATGGGAGATTGGAGAGTTGATTTTTGGGAGTATTTAATATTAGTTTCTTCCCAATAACTGAAAGAGTTTCTTCTTGAAGATCAACCCTTGTGAGTTGTGGTTTAGGGAGCTCTTTTGTGGCCTAGCTCTTGTATGTTTTTTCTTGCTTTGGTTCTTGAGTTTTCTAGTCACCTCTTGGAGGAATTGGTTATTATGATCTTTATTCTTATGATTTTTTTATTTAATAAATTTTTACCCCCTGAATAATTTCCAATCCTTAATAATGTCATCCTTGAGTAATTTATTTGTTTCTTGGGAGGGAAGCTTAATTTAATTTCCCTCTTGATAGGCTACAAATTTAAATGTAATTTAAACATCTTAGATAAAACTATACTAAATTCTAGGTAATCCCTAATTACTTTACAAGTAATTTGGAATCATTATGTCAATCCCATTTCGAAGCAATAATTCAATGATCAATGATTCATAACTATAGACACTTGAAAATGTCTTGAATGGTATTACACACTTGAATCTAATATATTAACGTCATTTTGTCTTAAAATACATCTTATTTTCACTCATTTGATTAAATTAGCCTACCTATTTAATTAAATGCATCATTTTCATCCATTAATCTAATTGAGATAATTAGGTTAATTCACCCTCTCTCACACTATCATTTCACCCAATTTAATTAAATAATGCGACTTATTTAATTTAAACTATAAGTCTTCTTATTTAATTAAATAACCATAAAATATTTAATTAAATATCATATTGCATCTCCTTTTCATTAAATAAATCAATAATTTAACAAATATCCTCATATTATTCATCTTGCACAACATTCAAATTTAGTTTTAATTACTAAATTTTTAATTTCCCCTCCCATCCACTTGCATAGGGAATACTCTAAAGGAATTTGGCTCCAAAAAGGGAATTTGATTATTTTCAAACAAAGTTTGTAACAAACTTTCAAAGATGTTGCAAAGTCTATTTGTTTGAATCATTCTCAACCCTTGATCTTTCCTTGATCCATGTGATCTTTGATTCTCATCCATTGATTATAATCCTTGATCAATGTTTCTCCCTTCATTCAATATTGACCATTAATAGATCAAATCAATCTGAGTGCTTGATTTTTATTTTTCTTTCCTCTAAATACATCACTATTTGGAGAGAAATGGATCCATATTTTAATAGAAAATTTATTTTTTTGAAATTCATACTCACTCGCATCCATATTTAGCATTTGTTAACATTTATATTAATCTTCATATATATTAGTTTAAATATCCATTAATGGATTCCATTTTAGATTAGCCCACATCCATTTTATCATAGGTTACATCCATGGCTTGCATATTTGAATTTTGTTCCCATTTAGCATAACTTGTATCCATCTCCATCAAGCATTTTAGTATCTAGTACTCATCTTCATCATGTTAAACTAATTTTGCATCCATGTTTCATTCATATTTCATCAGTTCTATTGATTTTCTTTAATAAAATCCATTGAAACAACTCATATTATCCAAGGGATTGGGAAAGGGTCACCATTCCACATTAATGCGACACCACTCCCCCCAATGGGATAAGATTCAAGGTCTTAGAATAGGTTTTTATTATTATTTTTTGTTGATGTCATGTTAGTTTAATCATTATTTAGTTTCTTTATGATTTTGAATATCTCGTCATGTTAGTTTAATCGTTATTTAGTTTCTTAATGATTTTGAATATCTCATTGGGATCATGGCTTAGTGGATTAAATATGCCTCAAATCTGTATGGATCTAGTGTATTTTACTTATACTATGACTATGATCACAATAAAAATTCTCCATTAAATTTATTTCAATGGCATCTTTAACATGTCCCATTTTTAATAGTTATCAATAAATCCACAATAATAAATTATAAGATTACATTTGAATAACCTCGCAACATGGATTTAGTAGAAATCTAAATTATTACCTTGTTCAGTATAAGCACCCATCATCCCATATAAAAAATGGTCCTATAATAGTCTTATAAATTAAAAGAAGTATAAATTTCAATAAAACAATAAAACTAGTCTAATTTATATTTATATAATCCCTTCAATATCAAGTAAATTCAAAATATGCATTTAATTAGCTACAAATTGGAAGCAACTTTAAAATTTACATTAAGAAAGATTAGATTTTCCTTTATATAACTCTTCTTTTGACAACACATTCATTTTCATGTTTGCAAATCCTAATATATATGTGTGTCATCATATATAATCATAGTCCAAGCCTCATATTGTTAGCCTTGATTTTTATATAATTAGGACTATAATTTAGTTCTAAATTAATACTCTAGGTAAACCACATAGTTTTTTTCATATTCATTATTTACATTTCATGGAAAAATGTTTTATTTACCATAGTGACACAACTTATAGTTTTCAATCTAAAGGTGTTAAGTAACAAGGTGAAACTAATAAAATATAAAAGACTTACTAAAGTGTATATAAATTTTGAATTGATCTATTAATAAAGATAACAAGTACATATCTATTTTCACTATATGAGATATAATATTAAAACACTTCACTATGTACTCTAATATCAATTTAGAAACACTATTTATATATAAAATAAGATATTAAAATACTATATCATTTTAGAAACACTTCACTATTGTCCTTTTATTTTTCTACTCTTTAGTGTGTACCAAAATGATAGATTCTAGATTGGTAATCCCATTTATCTTGGTTCTAACTCATTTCTTCCCATCCTCCTTGACATTCCTAACAGTATTAGAACCTTATTCCTAAACTAATTAGTCTCTATTTATTTCTATTGGAAAAACAAGGATAGGCAACTGGGAGGGGGGTTGAATCAGTTGTTACAAAAATTAAGCTTATTCAACCTTAAACAACTTTTAATCTTAGATTTGATAATTAACAGTGCAAGCATAAATAAACAACACATCAGAGACACATGAACACCAAGATTTTTATATGTGGAAACCATGTTAGGGTAAAAACCACGGTAGATGTTAGTCCACAAGATTATACCCCATTAGAAGTATAATGAAAGAAATGAATAGGGAATGCACATGCATTCAGGCACACTGCCTAGAGCTCACTTCTCAAAGGGAAGGCTCCTTCCTTACATAAGATAGTCAGATTAAATCCATTTGATGAGGTTGAATTGAGAGATTAGCTTCTACAAAATCTTGATTAGAGTTCTGGTTAGGCACCGAAACACTTCTTCACACTTCACTAAATCTTCTTCACACTCTTCTCTGCACTTGAATGATCTGATATTTATTTTCACATATACTTCACACACATTCATTTAACATACTCTGAGGATACTTCAAAATGAATAAACAATCGCTCTTATATATCCACTACACGGATTTACATCAACAACTCTGTCAACCTCAATACATGAAAAAATATTAATGCACACCAACCTCAGTCATTCAAAACATAGTGAGGACCTAAACCAACATACTCAAACATGCCAAACAATAAAATATTAATCTAGAAGGATCTACAACATGCTACCACCATCATGTCGGCCAATAACATGAAAACCTTAAGAACACAAGGAAAAATCTTCAATCACAAACACATCGATCAACACGGACATACAAAATTGATAGAGAACAATCTAGAAACAACACTGAACACCTCAGGGACATACACAACAACCCAATTCACCAGAATTGTAATCTCATCTTCCAAAAACACTTGCTACAGTAACTAAATAACTTTAGGAACACATAACTTCATAACTTCCTCAAATCTTGATGTGTACCAGTGAAAATTTTGAACAACATACTAGATATGCTCAACAAAAAAATCTTTAGTGCATTCCTCCTGATCATCAATGTACATAACTTTTCATCACTTTGACCTTCTCAGCTTCACTGGCTGTCTGCAATATATTTATTATAATTTTCTCAATATCTCCAACATATACAACCTTAAAAATAACCAATGCTAATAGCATTGACATCAATGACAACCACATATCAGCAACACAACCACAACATCCAAAAATCTCCCCCTTTGGCATTGATGGAAATAGATGATGTGAAAAATAATACCATCAACACAATTGGTTGTTCACATACTTCTCTCCCTTTGATAGCTCTTCTCTCCCTTTCTTGACTCTTCTCCCCCTTACTTCAATATTTTTTCACATTATTATTCTCCCCCTTTGACATCAATGGGAAAGGTACACATTCTCTGATCCGCATATCATCTAAAACATCTGACTACTCCCCTTAAGTAGCATCCACCACAACATCAATCTGAAACAAGATCTGACTGTAAGTCCATGGATTGATACAAAGACTTGCATCTTAGTTCAGATTAGGAGTGGAAATCAACCCTAACTTGCATCTGAGATACTCAAAATTATCCTTAGGCAATATTTTAGTAAATATATTTTCAACTTGTTCCTTTGAAGGCACATATTATAGTCTGACTTCTTTCTCACTCACCCTGTCTCTCAAAAAGTGATACTTGATAGATATATATTTTGTCTTTTTGTTTAGCACCAGATTCTTGGAAATGTTTATGTCACTTGAATTGTCATAAAATATAGCAATACACTTAGTATACTCAAGTCTAATATCTCTCAACATCTGCTTCATCCACAACACCTGAGTACAATTGTTTGCAGCAACAATATATTTTGCCTCAACAGTAGATAAGGAAATGGAATTCTAATTTTTACTTAGCCAAGACACCAACTTCTTTCCCAAGAATAATGTACCACCACTTGTGCTTTTCTTTTCATTTACATCTCCTACCCAATCTACATCTATAAAGGCATTTAGAGTAAGATCATCATCCTTTGGATACCATAACCCAAAGTCAATTGTTCCTTTCAAGTATCTAAATATTCTCTTTATTGTAGTCACATGTGGTTCCTTTGGATCTTCTTGATATCTAGCAACCATGCACACAACATAAATAATGTATGGTCTTTTCTTAGTCAAATATAGAAATCCACAAATCATTGACCTATATCTTGTTTTATTAGCCTTAGGAGAATCATCATTCTAAGATAATTTGCATCCAATTACCATGGTTGTACCAACTAGATTTGCATCTTCCATGCCAAAAAAATTCAGTAACTCTCTCACAAATTTAGACTGATATATAAATATTCTATCAACTAATTGAGTAATTTGCAATCCTAAAAAGAATTTTAGTTCTCCTATCATTAACATTTCAATTCACTTTTCATTTCATCAGCAAATTTCATGCACAAATAATCATCACCTTCAAAAAAAATTTCATCAACAAAGACTTCAATAATCAACTCTTTATCCTGATCCAGATTGAAATACAAATTGTTGTCAGCAGTACCTTTGTTGAGTCCAAGCTTCAATGAGTATTTATCCAATCTTGCATACCAATCTCTAGGGGATTTTTTGATTCCATATAGTACTTTCTTCAAGCAACACACCATGACATTTTCATCAGTCAATTGAAATCCATCTAGGTGCTCAACATAAACTTCTTCTTCTAGTTCACCATTCATAAATGTTGACTTCACATCCATTTGATATACTTTATAATTCTTGAAACTAGCATAAGCAATAAATAACCTTACAACTTCAATTCTAGCAATAGGGAAAAAAAGTTTCTTCAAAATCAATACCTTTCATCTATGAGTATCCTTTACATACCAGTCTTTATTTATTTTTTATCACTTCACCTTTCATTCAGCTTATTCCGAAGGACCCATTTGGTTCCAATCACATTTTTTTCTTGAGGTCTAGGAACAAGAATCCATGTATCATTCTTCTCTATCTACATCAATTATTCCTTCATTGCTTCCATCCAATGTTCATCTTTACATGCTTCATTGACATTTCTAGGCTTAGTCTTGGATATCAAACAATATTCTTCTGCTATTCTTCTTCTAGTTTGCACACCTTTGTTCTTGTCTCTTATGATTTGAATTTCAAAATGACTTTGTTTTACATACCTTGGAGTTTTTGGTTTTGTTCTTTCTTTCGCATTTCCAATATCTTCTTATTCATGATTTTATTGATTCACCAGAATATTTTGAATTTGATTATGTGTTTGGGCATTCTTTCCATTATTATTACTATCCTTTTGGTCATCTAAGTCATATCCACTATACCTGGATGATCTTTCAATATCCTCATCAACTCTGACATTTGCACTCTCAACCATTTTATTTAATATATTATTGTAACACCGTAGGCTTTTCTCTTAGTAGACTATCCCAGAAAGATTCATTCATTACTTCTAGATTCAAACTTTCCTATATCTTCATCTCTTTTAATATAACATTTGCATCCAAAGATTTTGAAATACTTAACAGTAGGTTTATGAACAAACCATAGCTCAAAAGGAGTCTTACCAAAATTACTATTGATATTCACCCAGTTGATAGTATACACAATAGTTCTTATAGATTTTCTCCACAAGAAATGAGGAACATTACCTTCCAAAATCATAGTTATGGCATCATCTAAGATTGTTCTATTCTTTCTCTCAGCAACTGTTTTCTATTGTGGGGTCTGAGGAGAAGATAATTGTCTTTTTATTCCATGCTCTTCACAAAATGAATTGAACTCCCAAGAAGTGAATTCACCACCTCTGTCTGGTCTTAAACATTTGATCTTCAAACCTATCTTAGCTTCTACCAAAGCTTTGAAGCTTTTGAATTTCTCTAATTCCTCATTTTTTCTCTTAAGAAAGCAACCCAAACCATTCTAGAATAATCATCAATAAGCAACATAAAGTACCTTTCTCCTTGTAGACTTCTGATTCTAGATGGACCACATATATTAGTATGTACCAGATCCAATACTCCATTGGAATAAAAAAAAATTTCTTCGAAATGAAAATCTTTTCTATTTTCCCATCTGACATTCCTTACATATAGTGTTAGTAGGCTTAACTAACTTAGGTAGATCTCTAATTTCTTGTGTGGAGCTTATTTTGATAATTTTATCAAAGCTCACATGACATAGCCTTCTATGCCATAACCAACTTACATCAACTTGAGGAATCAAAAAACTTTCACTAGCACCATTCAAGTGAAAAATATTACCTCTTGTCTTTATACCTGAAGCAATCAGATTTCCTGAGCTTCCCAATATCCTACACTTACCATCTTTGAACTAAAGATTGTAACCTTTTTCAATCATCTATCCAACACTCAACAGATTATGCTTCAATCATTCAACATAAAGAACATCATCAGTATTTCATTTTCCACCAAGAAAAATAGTGCCTCTACCACAAATCACACCATCATTTTTATATCCAAAGCTTACAACACCACCATCATACTTTTCCAAGCTTAGAAATTTTATTTTATCACTAGGCCTATGATGTGAGCATTCATTGTTGATCGCCTACTCATTCTTCTCATCAATTTTGGCTGCAAGAGCATTTTCAATATTCTAATTACCAGCTAATTCAGTGGACATTGGACTATTTTCCTTGATAGAAATGAATACCCATTCATCTTCATTTCTAGTTTCTTTGTTAAATTCATCATCAATAACTCCTTATTCAGTATAATAACATTTATTTTGAAATCTAGTCTTATCAAGTTGATACTTAGAGACTCTTTCAGGACATCTTGATAAAAAATGTCCTATCTTACTACAAGAGAAACATTTAATAGGTAAATTTAGTTTGTACTTACCTTGTCCTTTGGCTTCTCTTTTCACAATCAATTCTTCTAGTTCTTCTAGCTCTCTTTCTTCATCTTCAATCGGTTTCATTTCTTCTTCATACTTGAATGTTTTCCTAGAACTCTCTCTTGCATCATTTCTCTGTTTTCATTTTTTAGATACATTAGCTTTGAATGCAAAATCTATCTTAGGAAAGGATTCCTCAAATTCACTCAACTCAAAGGCAACAATTTTTCCAATCAGCATGTCTCTTGTCACATTTGTTACTATCTTGAGCTCTTCAGTAGCATGATAAGAAAATTTGTAAGAAGTAGGCATAGATCTAAGTATTTTAGCCACAATCTTATCTTCTTCCAAGGTTCCACCAACACATCTAATGTACATCACTAATTCATTTACCTTTTGTGATAGATAAAAAGATGTTTCCATCTTCACTCATCTTCATGTTCTCCCACTTGCCTTTCAGACTTTACAGCTTAGCAACTTTCACTAGTGCATCTCCTTCATACAATGTTTCCAACTTTGTCTAGATCTCATGTGCAATCTTTAGACCTATTACATTTGTCATCTCTGAGTCTATCAAAGAAATTAGCAATGCTTCTATAGCTCTGGTATTAGTTTTTGCTTCTTTGATCTCATCGGTAGTAGAGGGACCATTCTAAGGAATTATATATGCATTCTTCGTAATCTTCTAGAAGGGCTCACCAATGCACTTCAAATGACACTCCATTCTAAATTTACATAGAGAGTATTTTGTACCATCGAATCTAGGACTATGCTTCTTGTATGATGCCATCTTGGATCACCTCATGCTATTATAATTCTTCAGAGGAACTAGCTCTGATACCAATTGTTGGAAAAACAAGGATAGACAACAGAGAGGGGGGGTGAATCAGTTGTTACAAAGTTTAAGATTATTCAACCTTAAACAAATTTTAATATCAGATCTGATAATTAATAGTGCAAGCATAAATCAACAACACATCAAAGACACATGAACACCAATATTTTTATACATTGAAACCTTGTTAGGGGAAAAACCACGGTGGATGTCAGTCCACAAGATTACACCTTGTTAGAAGTATAATGAAAGAAATGAATAGGGAATGCACATGCATTCAGGAACACTTCCTAGAGCTCGCTGCTCAAAGGGAAGGCCCACTTGATTACATAAGACAATCAAATTTCCTCCATCTGATGAGGTTGAACTGAGATATTAGCTTCTACAAAAGCTTGATTACAGTTTTGGTTAGGCACATAAACACTTCTTCACACTTTGCTCAATATTCTTCACAGTTTTCTCTACACTCGAATGATCTAAATTTTATTCACACATATACTTCACACACATTCATTGAACATACTCTAAGCATACTTCAAAATGAATAAAAAATCGTTCTTATATATCCACAACACGTATTTACATCAACAAGACTGTCAGCTACAAATAAAGAATAGATTAGAATTTTCGTCCTCAAATACATGAACAAATCTTAATGCGCACCAACCAGAGTTAGTCACAACATAGTGAGGATCTAAATTAGCATCCTCAAACATGCCAAAAAATAAAATATTAATCCATAAGGATCTGCAACAAGATACCACCATCATGTTGGCCAAGAACATGAAAACCTTAAACACACAAGGAAAAATCTTCAATCAAGAACACGCTGATCAACATGAATGTACTAAACTAATAAAGTGTGATCTAGAAACATCATTGAACACCTCGGGGACATACCCAATAACCCGATTCACCAGAATTACAATCTCATCTTCCAAAAATAAGTACTACGGTAACTGAATAACTATAGGAACATAAAACTTCATAACTTCCTCAAATCTTGATGCATACCACTGAAAATTTCAAACAAAATACTGGATAGGCTTAGAAAAAAACCCTTTAGTGCGTGCATCCTAATCATTAACGTACAAAAATTTTCATCACTCTGACCTTCTCAATTTCATTGATTGTTTGCAATATATTTATTACAATTTTTTCAATATCTTCGACATATACAACTTTCAAAATCACCAATGCTAATAGTGTTGACATCAATGACAACCAGATATAAGAAACACAACCACAACATCCAAAATTTCCTCTACTTCCTTAGCTAGACCTTCTTTATAGTCACCAATAGTATTATTCTTCAAACTACTATCTTTCTAGTGTTCTTCCTTTTCTAATAGATCATCATATAATATTTACAATCTCCTTTTCAATAGGATACCCTTTCTCCTAATATACATTATCTTCCTTAATTAATTCCTTATTTTTGGAGTCTTCATTACAAGTGTAAAGTCCAAACTTACCATATTTTTTTAAAAAGGGATAGAGTTTTCATAAATAATTTGATATGTCCACTACTCAAAATTTAACCAAAGAGTAATTTGTGTGGGTAAAAATTTCCTCATTTCCACACTAAACAAAAAATCTTGTACAAAAATAATATTATTTTTCTTTCATGACTTTTTCTATAGTCAGGTAATGTCTAAATGAGTTAGAAATTCTCTCAAAAAACTCGAGGTCCTACTATTTTAGTAACAAACTAGACAGATGGGCCCAGATAGGGGAAATGGTACAAAGGTCTAGTGAAGGGTCAAAACCAAGTTTTATTTACAAAATAAAATACTTTTATGGTTATTTTCATCAAGAAACTAGGGTCCTCCATCCAAAACCTTAATTATTTCTTCCTAGATAACAAATATAAAAAGGAATTGTAGAGGAGGAAATTCACCATCCTCAAGATGATGAGATCTCAAAGGGGAAAACTTTATGTATTCTACCTTAGTTGACATCGCTAAATTGAACTAGGATAGGAGCAAGAATTTTAATGAAGTATATAGATTACTTGAAACCTTTGGACATTAGAAATTGATAGAACAAGGCATAAAGGTCTTCTAGATAGCTCAATGAGCTTGTTAAAAATTTAGAATACTAAGAGGCGGGTGAATCAGTATTCCTTTAAACCAATTAAACATACACCATCTGACTATTAGAATAAATATAAATTCAATAATGAATGAAATCATTAAGACAACCACAAAATCACATTAGACATGAATACAAATATTTTTACATTGAAAAATAAAAAAGGGAAAAACCTAGATGAGGGTTAGCTCACAATATATTATATCTGGATATAAGGTATTACCTAAAGGCTCGCTACCAAAATAGGACACATTGTCTAGAACAATGATCATAGCCCACATAGAAAGAACAAATAAGGATTGGCAATATAGCCTATTTCAACTAATATAATAGCATCTATCATATGTTGTATTATAGTTCCAATGAAGCAGAAAATGATCTCCACACTAATATGAATCAATACTATGCTTTGTTCACAATCTACTTGTTTTTGTATCACACATGTAGGTGAACCACCATACATGTCATATATATCTTCAAAAATTGCATACAATATTCTATCTCTTCATTACACACACACATGCTCTCATAAAAAAAATGATGTTAATATCCTATATATATCCACATCAAGTGTAACTTTAACTAGGTTAGCCTAATTAGAAATAACACACAAAATTAAGCATGTCATCCTCATAAAATTTTATCCACACTTTGCACCTTAATTCAAAATTCAATTTGCATCAAGATAGGTCAACATAGACCTAAAATAAATCCCACACAAGATAAAGTTACTTGCTCGACTTTGGTGTTGTTAGGAAGATGAGCCAAATTGGTAGGGACACTACCTAACACGAGGACTTCTTTGGCCTCTTCTTCTTCATCTTGATAGGAAATAGGAAAATAATTTCCTAACTCTGTCTCTGCAAATAAAACCTCATTGGTATTGTTGTACTCAATAACTATGAACTTCATTCAAGGCTCATACTCAATACGTATTTGGTTAGGTAGCCACATATGTGAATAATCAGTTGCAACATATCCATTAAATGCTCGAGTGAAATATCTTCCCAATATAATGTTGTAGGTGTCAGGGATATCAACCACCTGAATATCGATCACTTGATATACCCTTAGATTAGCTGCAACTTACATAGGTATCATATTCATTTCTACCATGAAGCTCACCTCAGTTTTTTCCAACTATGTGACCTTTTGTTTGGAAGGGGTTGGAGTGATTCCCAACACTTGGCATACTAAAAATGGAATGAAATTGAGAAATTCCCCTGAATCTAGCAATAAGTTGTGCATATTTTTGTCAAATATCCATATTGTCATCAGGAAATGAGGCATCTCCAACTTCCCTTGCAATAGTCCCATGGAAACATCATCCTGGGCCACTTGAGTCTTTTCCTTGTCACTGCATTTTTCCCTTGTTTTCACTTGACCTTTCTCTTTGGTTGGTGGTTTTTCCAATGGCTAAATTTTACTAGTTTTCTAGTTTTGGGGCTAGTTGGGTTTCTTCCCAATAATTTCCCTAGTCATGGGTTCATTATTGGAGGTTTCAAATGAAAATTTCTTTGTAGGTACCTCTTGAGTTGATTTTTATGGGGTGGTCCCATTTATCAATCAGAAGAAGGCATTTATAATAGCAGAAGTCCTTAACAATTAAAAGGTTGATAGTCTTACTTTGACCTTATTTAACTATTGAATGGATTAGTATTGGGTAGGCACTTCAAGATAGGTCTAAATTTACCACTTATATTTGGCCAAATTTAACCTTTTCATCCAAATATCCTTTTATCCACATTAATTAAGTAATATTAACATTATTTAATTAATATTCCTAAATTCTTCCAAATCCCTAAGGTATTTAGTTAAATAATTAAATACCTTACCCCTTTATCTCTTTCTTCCAAGGAATTAAATAAATAACCCACTTATTTAATTCTTTTTATGTCTCATCCACACTTAATCCTAATTCATCTCCCAATCCCATAATTAGGGATGTGACACATCCCTAATCCATGATTAGGATGTGTCACATCCTCCAAATTTTGCAAGTTGGCTCCTAATCATCATTAACCACCTAACCCTCTTTAGTCATCTCTTCCCACATCCCAATGGAATTTTTAATTCCATTTTATTCTCCCAACAACTTTAACGGATTTTTTAATTCCATTTACAATCCCCATGTCCTTTCTAATGGAATTTTAAATTCCATTTATTTATCCCATGCATTTCTCTTCCCCATAACCTCTCATAAGTCACTTCAGTCACATGGGACAAGGACCTCCTTTAGGAGGACCTTGTCTTATCCACTGAGTACTTCCAATCATGTGAATTTTATATTCACATTTATTTTTCCAACAACTTCTCCCATCCCCATGGTGACGAGAGAAGAATTTATACAATTCATCACTTGTCACCATCAGCCTCATATGGGGAAAGGGACTTCCTTTTTGAAGAAATCCTCCCTTAATCCCAAGGTACTTGCAAGTACCTCCATCTCACATGTCCTTTTCCCCATCATTTTTCCTCTTCACATCTCACCTTCCACATGGCAATATGTGAGGGCTTGTGAGTCCTCAAGTCACCACAACCCTCCATCTTGTCCATGATGGCTTAATCTCAATCGTTCATTCTTCTTTAAATTGAGAGACTTGGCCTCAAAATTAGAAAAGGTTAGACAAGCATTTGAGACAAGTTTAGACATGCATTCAAGCCATTTGTACTCACTCTCTTAGAATTTAGAAGCCATATTAGCTATTAGTGTATTCACCTACCATCTTCAATCACTATATCCACTCCATTATTGCATGCATTTTTCCATCAAAGGGAGCATACAACTAAGCATCATCAAAGGTCCAACCAACTCGTCAATCTAAGAAATCAAGGTATAAGATTTCATGTTTTTGTTGTTGCTTGTTTAGATTCAACTATGGCTTATCATTGAGTGTTTGTTGGTGTATTTTCCTTGTTGCATTTACATTGTTTTTTTCATTATTAAAAGTAGAAAAACACTTGCACACATTTCTAGCACACCCGGTGGGACCCACAAATGGGTCTATACTTTTTATGTTTTATGTTTTTTGATATTTTCTAGGTTCAGGTACACATAGGTGACTCCACCCACAAAGGGGTGACGCCGCCCACAAATAGGTGACCCTGCCCACAAACAGGCAACCTCACCTATAGATGGGAAACCCCACCCATAGATAGGCGAATCTGCCCACAGATGGGTGACCCCGTCCATGGATAGGTGACCCCGCCCAACTGTCTATTTTCTATTTTCTATTTTTCTAACATTTTGCAAGTTTAGATACACAAAGGGGTGACCTCGCCCAAAAAATAGGTGACCCTACCCATAGATGGGTGACCCCACCCACAAAGGGGTGACCCTTCCCACAAAGGAGCAACCCTACACTAAGATTCGTTTGCATCCAAAACCACTGAGACAGCCTCACCCTGAATAGAGGTAAATCAAGTAAAATAAAGAGCTAAAAATTGCATTTCCAAAATTCAGATTTCTCCTATTTTCTTTACTACTAACCCTCTAATGTGATGTTTTTGTGATTTTTTTGTTCTTGCTAACATTTTTGCAGCTGTTTAATGATTGTAGAAGACAAGAAGCAAAAAACTAATAACGTATTTGATGTAGGGGAGAGAAAATACTTCCTTTGGTTATTGCTTATTGTTTTCATCTTAACTCGACACATAGCTCTAGTTAGAGAGTCAAAGAACTTTCTTGAGTGTTTGAACGATGGAATATTGATGTATCCAATCCCCTTGTGCCATTCGACTACCTAGGTGAAGAGAATCGTAGTCAACTTAAGTCCTTTTTATCCCTTTTTTTTTCTTAGCGGGACCTACTTAGGGATTTTATTACCCCAAGGGATGATCCCAACCACATGTTATCAATGGGGTATATAAAGGGGGGAGAAATTTTTTTTTTACCTCAATCTAGTCACATCGTGTCTAGCAGAGCATCAAATGTAGGGTAATACCTAGACGAGATGTGAAGAGTTGGTCTAAGCTTCCAGTACCTCGCTTGCAGTTCCTGACTCATGCTTGTAAACGGGTTGGTGTTCATGGTTGTACCCCATGTACCATGTGTATATCGAGGACTCCCTTATTTTTCTTGTTCAGCTTAGATAGAGGACCATGTTGACCATACCTTAACACTATTCTTAGGATTGTGTTGCTTGAACTATCTTCTTTGTGTAAAACCAGTGTTTATTAGTCAATCTTGGCCATTTGCTTGATGTTTTTGTCCTTTTCCATAGTTGGTTTTGCTTTAGTTTAGTCCAAATCAACATAAACAGGTGACCTTTCCCTCAAAGAGGTGACCCTGCTCTCAAAGAGGCGACCTTGCACTCAAAGGGTTGACCCTACCTTCAAAGGGGCGACCTTGCCCTTCTATCTCAATTTTTTTTACCCTGTCCAAGTCAAAACAAATCAATGTTCTAGAAAAAATGACATTTCGCTCAAAGGGGCGACCCTACCCTAAAAGGTGCAACCCTGCCCTCCAGACAATCATTTTCATCTTCTGTTTTCTAGTCATTTTTCCATTCCATCCATCCATTTTGGTGTTTTGAGTGTCGTTCCCTCATTCTGAGAATTTGTTCTCCCATTTCAAGTATTTGTTCACCCATTGTGGGTATCCTCTTGCCCATTCCAAGTGTTTTTACCTCACTCCAAGCATTTGTTCTCCCATTCTGGGTATCCATTTTCCCATTCTAGGTATTTTTTTTCCCATTACAAGTGTCGTTCTCCCATTCTGGGTATCCATTCACCCATTTTATGTATCCCTTCACTTGTTTTGAGTGTCATTCTATGATTTTTGGTATCCATTTCCCATTCTAGGTATTTGTTTCCTCATTTTGATAGTCTGTTCATCTATTCTGATAGTTTGTTCACTCATTCCAAGCCTTGATTTGGCTGTTTCAATAAGTTTGTTTGCCCGTATTGGTAGTCCATTCATCCACTCATCCCCTTTATCGACATTGTTCAACTATTTGGACAATTCTAGAAGTTTTTTAGGTGACCTTTCCCTTGAATAGGTGTCCTTTCCCTTAAACAAGTGACCCTGCCCAAGGACATGTGACCTTGCCCCAGGACAT